>OX422207.1:91820675-92288175 GCA_949130495.1 Sambucus nigra
ATGGACCGTCGACGGCACAGCTTCAAACTCTTTTAGGTCCGCTCTTCCTATGATGAGGTTATAGGCCGAGAATACGTTTTCGTCCATCACGAAAAAATTTATCTTCCTGGTTAACCTCTTAGGCCACTCATCACCCATCCGTACGTCCATCTCATACATGCCCAAGGGGTGGACCTTTTCACCACTGAAGCCAATCAAGGGGTGATGATAGGGTACCAGCCTTTCTCTGCTAAGACCTAGACTCTTGAAGCAAGGCCAAAACATCACGTCTGTCGAGCTCCCCCCATCTACGAGGATCCTCTGCACCTCGCATCCATGCACCCTTGTTGTTATTACCAAAGGGTCATCATGGGGGGCTAAGATACCTTTGAAGTCGAGTCTGGAGAACCCGACTACAAGGGTGGCCATGTCTACCTTCTTCCTCTTCTGCACTGTATTGGAAGACGTTAGGTTTACAACTTCCAACTTGGCCACTGACTTGGCCTCTTCCACGTGAGCCTTCATGTCGGCTATTTCAGAGCCACCTCCTGCAACCCTCCGCATATGGTGTCAACACCAAACGAGATCATACCAACCCTCTTCACTGGGGTGTTGTCTTCTTTCGAAGGAAGGTCGGGATCATCCTCGTCATCACCTTCTGAATCATCATCCCTTATGACTAGAGCATTGTCACGGCATCTGTCATTTCTCCTTTTCTTAGGGTCATCTCTTCCCCCTTTAGGAGCCTTACCGTCCACATACTTCCTCAACTTTCCAGATTTTAACATCTTTTCAATCTCATCCTTCAAGGCGAAGCATATATCTGTAACGTGGCTATGATCCTGGTGGAACTCACACCATAGGTTTTTATTCCTCTTATGTGGTGGGGCCTTCACTTTCTCTGGCCATCTCAGAGTCCTGTCATTCTTGATTTCGTTGAGGATGTGTTCACAGCTCACAGTCAGAGGAGTATAGTGGGCGAACTTGTCATCACCCAACCTCTTCTTTCCATCTTTCCTTCTTTGGGACTTTCCACTACTACCACGGTTCTCATCCTCATACTTGGCGGCCATTGCCTCTTCTGCATTCATGACTTTTCCTGCAGTTGCCAGGAGCTTTGCCATAGACCTAGGAGGGTCTTCCGCGAGTTTCCACAACAACTTCCCTTTCTGAAGATCCCCTGTAATACCCCGTATTTTTATGATATTTATTTATGGGATTAATTGAATTAAATGTGTATTCATTGGGAATTAATCCGGATAAAAATACTAGCGAGATGCGAGTTGGTATTTGATTTTAATGAGTATATATGGCTATATATGAATATGGAAATTATGAAATTTGTCGTGAGATTGAAATACGGCAATTTGGAATTTTGTTGAGACGCGTGTGACACTCGCGTCAGGAATATAATTATTTTAATTAAAAAGTGAATTTTATTTCTATAAACCGTATGGTCGTTTTGAGTGCGCCAACGCGTCCGGAAGGGTCGAAATAGTCAAAAAACACTAGCCGGGGGTTTAGTTTGGGTCCCGGGGCATTTTTAGGTCATGCCGGCAACGTATAAGGGTAGTTTGGTAATTTTGGATTTTTGGGAATTAAAACCCACGAAAATTAGGAATTAATATCTGATTTGGACTTTACCCACTAAACCAACTAACAACACTTAATGACTAAATGGGCTACGGGAGTTATTGGAATTAGTTCCAAGAGTCTCCTAAGGCAAACCCTAGCCTCCATTGTCACCTTGGAGAAAAAGACTTGTAGAGAGAGAGAGAGAGGAGAATTCTGCAGAGAGAGAGAGAAACTCATCAATTCGCCATCAAAATCAGAGAAATACATAAGGCAAGTGGTTTAATTTACATTATTTTGCAGTGAATGTCTCTTCCATGCTTAGACAATTCTAAAATTTCATTTGTTTCGGAGATTGATGAAAACCCATAAAATTGGAGTTATAAATTTAATTTTGGATATAGGTTTGCATGTAGAAATGTTATTGGATGATTGAAATAAAAGAATTACTACTTTTTGTGTTACAAAAACGGATTTTATTAGGCTCATTGATGATCTAAAATTTCTAGGGTTCATGTTCTTGAGATTGGGGGAAAATGTAGAGTTTTGATATTTGGATGATGTTTAGGATGAATTAACCCCACAAAACACGTTAGTATATGACCTAAGTGTGTTTAGGCATGATTAGAAACCTTGAACAATTGTTGGATTGATGTTTAGATGAGATTAGAGGTGAAGAAAAGATGGAAAAACGAGAATAGGAAAATCTGGGCTCGAAACTGGCCTCTCGTTAGAAGACCTGCCCAGGTCGTTCGAACGAGCTCGTTCGAACGAGCTTCTAACGAGTTGACAGTTTGCCTTCTAACGAGAGAGATGTTCGTTCGATGCCTTTCGTTTGAACGAGATCTCATTAGATGCCCAGTTCGTTCGAACGAACTCTCGTTCGAATAGCCTCGTTCGAACGAGACTTCTAACGAGCTGACAGTTTAGGCTTTTTGGCCTGTTTTGATTTCGCATGTCCCGTAACCTTGTTTAATTGTAGAGATACCATTCCCTTGTTGATAAATTGATATAGTTGGGACATTTGGGATATATTGAGGAGTAAAACCTAGAAGTGCAATTCGAATTGAATGGAAATTGTGGAATAGGACGTGAGTGACTATTACGATGCGAGAATTATTAACGACTTAAATAATTGAATTAATCGGGAACGTATGAATTGTACAACATTATAAGTCGGTACGAGAATGAGAAGTGTACCACAAATAAATTACGGTGATTACTAAGATGTGTGTATACTTAGTATATGTATATGATTTTATGTGTATGACATACCTACCATACTTGCTATCACAGGAGGTTTACGTTCGCTTAGGGCCCTCTAATCCTTGTGTTTCCCGGATTTAGATTGGTACCTCGAGAACATAGGTCAGAGAAGGACTTATTGGGATGTTAATAAGTCTGCTGATCGTGGGAGCGTAGGTATGTGCGTGACCCATGTGATGTGACTGTGTTCGCCTCCATTGTTTGTGATTTGCTATTATCTGAGACGATTCCTGAGAGATTCGAAATGCGTGATCCTTATGTACGTGATGTACCGGGATGGATAGCAGAGTATGTGTGCACCGCAGCTTGGTCTCGAGTGCTTGGATTGTATATTTATGGCGTGACTAATATACACTTAAATTAATGAGAACTTTCATGTTGGTATTGTGCGTATAAATACAGAAACGCTTTGAGTAACTATTAAGGGATAACCTGTAATGAATTGTATTACTAATAATTGAGAACCTGAGTTAAGTAAAGCCCTCTATTTAATTGAAAACGCTAGAATGTATAATGGGAATTGAGTATTAAGGGGTAGAACTTATTACGGTTTTGTTAGATATGTATGTCACTTAGATGGGTACGATACGTTAGGAGTGCACAAATTAGTCGAGAGGTGAGTACTTCATGTGAGTGCACATCCTAACATGTATTTTGCATTCATTGTTTTAATGTTATTAAAACACTTGTTGTTTTTTTAAAATAATCCCCACTTTCGGGCTCTGACCCGTTTACTTTCAAATCTATTTTTGTAAAAACCATTTTAGGTGCCCAGCCACAAGGACACCATGCTTAGGATCCTCATTCAGGTGACGAGCTGTAGCTGTTTGTGGAAGTTACAGGACTTTGCTAGTAGACGCTTCATCTATCTTGACTCTATATTCAGCTTTCATCAGTTGCAGGGCATGTCACCCATTTCTATTAGAAACATTTCCTATTTCAGATTTTTAGACTTTTGGCATGTAATTAATTCAGGTTACATTGTTTTACTTAGTTCAGTTGTGGGATTGTTGTGAGGAGTTTTTCCTCCAGACTTATTATTACTTTGTTGGTTATTCTATTGCTTCGTTATGGTGAATGGTTGTTATTCTTTCATTATCCTTTTATTGCATGTCAATCAGAGTTAACTTAAAACTTGGCAACTCACTTTTTAAATACTAGGTGGTTAGTAATCATTAAAATGTTTTCGACAGTGATGCTGTTAACTGAACCAACTTGGCATTTTGTATTAATTTAATAAAGGAGTAGCTACCCGGTATTTAATTAGTCGGGGTGTCACATCCCCTATGAGGACGGCCATGGCTATGTTCTCTTCATAATCTTCGACATCCAGCTTCTCTTTATTGAACCTGGCTATGTAGTCCCTTAGGCTCTCGTCCTTGCACTGCTTGACATACAGCAGGTGAGTAGTCTTCTTTTGAGGCCTCACCCCAAAGCAGAAGTTGTGGATGAATTGTTCAGCCAAGCCTTTGAAGTTCTCAATTGAGCTCTTCGGAATAGAGGTAAACCATGTGTGTGCTGCCCCTGTTAAGGTCCCAGAGAAGGCCCTATATTTCATTTCATTGGGTATCGAGTAGATGTCTGCTATCGACTGATACATCTCGATGTGATGTACAGGGTTTGTGCTTCCATCATACTTTGGAGACACCATAGGAGGCTTGAACTTAGCTGGAGTTGGGAAGCTTACTATCCTAGCCACAAACGGAGAGCCCTCTGAGTAACCCCTTTGCAACGGGTCCCTACTTTTAATGAGGTCTCCTATCTTCTCCTCAAGGCATTGGATAGAGTCATTCCATGGTCTTCTGCCATTAGCCTGGTCGAGGTTGTCCCCATCCACCTCTAAGGGGTGGACTAAGGGTTACCTTGTCGCAACGCAGCGTCGGCTGTTGACCTCTTCCTCGTCTCTAACTCTTCTTTCACAGGGTCGGCCTTGGTCAGGCCGACCTGGTCTGTCCCCTCTTTACGAGCCGACAGCACTCCTTGACCTGGGTAACCTCTGTCTTAGGTCATTCACTGGACCCAACCTCTCGAAGGCTGACCCTCTGCTCAACCGATCAAAAGCTGATCCTCGCTGTTGGGCTTCTTCAACTCTTCGGCCAGCGCATCCTCGGCTCTACTGAAGAGGGCGAACCGTATTGTTCGAAACCTCATATGGCTCCCAATAATCTTCCGGGGGCTCTTCTGCCGCTAGATCGTCATACCTGTCCTCTGGGCAAGGGTTTCCTTGCCTCCCCAGGCGTAAGCGCCTAGGGTCAGCAACGTTCCTTCTCCGCTGGGGCACAGGATGGTCCTTCATCGGTGCCTGGGGTGGTCCCCTGGCGTCAGGATAAGGCTGAACAGCCACCGAAGTGATCATATCCGGTGAGACTCCAGGTGGCCTCATCATAGTTTGGCTGAGCTGTGCAAATTGTTCCTGCATAGCTTGTTATGTTGCAGCCAAAGACCTCAAGGCGGCAGCAACCTCCGCCATTTCGGACTGGGGCGGCGCCTGACTTGAACTAGGCCCCCCACCTCCTGGTGGCGGAAGAGGCGGCGGTAACTCTGGTTCCATGTGTTACTTAATGAAGAGCTTAAGTATCAGGTGAGCTTAATACCTTAAAGGACCTCCTTCAATGGTGAAACAGCTCCACGCGAGGGGTGGTGCCTGGTTCACCACCAGAGTCTCCGGTGAGGTTAAGCTGAAGAAGAGGAAGAGATAGCTTCTCGTTCCCACAGACGGCGCCAAAATGATGATGCTAATAACAGCACCACCAGATAAGGTGTTTGCAAGCTCTAAATAAGAACAACAATGGCAGCATAGCTATATGAGAGGTAAAAGAAGGAGATAAGGAAAAGAGGAGGAACACCCAAAATATAAGTGGTTCAGCCCAAATTGGCCTACGTCCACTGTGTGTGTGTGTGTAATCTCACTGAAATAAGGCACTGATGGCCATAGATACAATCTCTCAAGCTTTCTCTCTCTACTGTGTGTTTTGACAAAATTTCATCTAGAGTTGCTTATTTTGGGCCCTTTACAAGGTAGAGGGTGTCCTCTATATATAGTACCTATGGGGTGTAATGTACCCCCCATGCATGCAATGAGCATGTGTGTGTTTACCCTAGACAATATGAAGAATCCATCTGTCACTGTCACATGTAGAGAATGATGATGAAATATTCTCCCCACGTGTGGAGAATGATTTGCTATAACTAACTTGTGTCCACGTTTCCTTATCCAAATGTCAGCAGGTGCTCGGCTATCGTGCTTGGAGCATGACCTCGACCTGGGAGAGGCCGAGGTTGATAAGTCTAGTTGCTCGTTTAATCCGAGATGAGCCATAAAGGTCTCGGCCTAAGCTCAGTCGAGACAACAAATAGGGGTCGACTTGGGCCAAGGTTAAGCTGGCGTGTGCTTGGAGAATTAACTGATATCTTGATGATGTTGGCCTTGGTAGAAGTAAGGCTTCTTGAGACCTCGGCCCACCCCTGGCCGAGGTTGTCGTCCTCATGTGAACTGAAGTATTGCTGACCCCTACGAAGCCTGCAGTGTCTCCATGGAGAGGCTGGTGGTAGGGTCGGCCTGGGTCGTGTTTGCCATGGCGGAGGTCTGATGTCGCGTGTCTAAGGCCTTTCCAGTGTCGGCCATAATCTCGGACGAGGTTGATGTCTCTGAGCCGAGGTCACACTTGGGGCATATCAGGCATCCATGAAGCTCATGAGTTCATAGCCTGCAGTAGCGTCTACCATCTGGTCAATACGGGGGAGAGGAAAGCTGTCTTTGGGACAATGCTTGTTGAGGTCTGTGAAGTCTACACATATCCTCCACTTCCCATTGGATTTTAGGACAATGACTGCATTCGACAGCCATTCGAGATAGATGACCTCCCTGATAAACTCTACATCTTCTAGCTTCTTGACCTCATCCCTAATGACCTCATACTTCTCTCGAGAATAAATCCTCCTCTTCTGCTTTACTGGCTTTGCACCCTCTACCACGTTGAGCTTGTGGCTCATAATTTCGGGGTCGATCCCCGGCATATCTGTGTGACTCCATGCAAAGACATTATGTCTTCTCCTTAGAAGGTTGATGAGGTCTTCTTTTATTTCTATCTTTAGAGCTTTGCCGATTTGGACGATTTTTTCTGATTCATCCTTATTGAGGATGATGGATTCTACCTCTTCCACGGCTTCTCTTTTCTTGAATTTTTTCTCATCCCTGGGGTCAAGGGTGTCAATATTGTAAGTGGTTGTTGCCTTCTTATGCGCCTCTTTTTCTTCGGCGGAGTTGAAGTAACATTCTCGTGCCATCGTCTGGTCTCCCTGAACTTCCCCTACCCCGTAAGGGGTCGAGAATTTAATCATCTGATGAACCGTAGACGGCACAGCCTCAAACCCCTTGAGGGCTACTCGCCCCAGTATAATGTTGTAGGCCGAGAAGACATGTTCGTCCATCACAAAGAAGCTGACCTTCTTGGTAAGCCTTCTCGGTCACTCGTCCCCCATCCTGACATCTGCCTCATACACTCCTAGAGCGTGAAATTTTTCCCCACTGAACCCAATCAATGGGTGATGGTATGGGACGAGTCTAGCATGGCTGAGGCCTAAGGCTTTGAAGCATGGCCAAAACATCACATCTGCAGAGATACCTCCGTCTACCAAGATCCTCGACACCTCACATCTGTGCAACCTGGTAGTGATGACTAGAGTGTCATCATGCGGGGCTAAGAGGCCTCTGAAGTCCATTCTTAAAAATCCCACTATCAGAGTATCCATATCGACCTTCTTCCTATTTTTTGACTTTGCCTCAACAGAGGTTGAGTGTATAGCTTTTGTCACTGCCTTGGCTTCAGCTACGTGGGCCTTCCTATCTGCGACCTCTGACCCTCCTCCTGCTAGCCCCCCGGAGATCACCCCAACACCAAGAGAGATCATATTAAGTCTCTTTACAGGGCCGTGGTCATCCTTCGGGGGGAGGTCAGGGTCGTCCTCGTCATCAGAAGGGTCGTCCCCTTTTTTTAGAGGACCTTCTCTACATGCATCACCTCGCTTCTTTCTCGGGCCGTCCCCTCGGCCCCTCTTGAAGGCACCTTTGTCAACGTACTTCCTGAGCTTCCCTTCTTTTAGCATTTTTTCAATCTCATCTTTCAAAGCAAAGAATTTGTCTGTCACGTGGCCATGGTCTTGGTGAAATTCACACCACAGGTTTTTGTTCCTCTTGTTGGGGGTTGCCCTTAACTTCTCAGGCCACTTCAGGGATCGGTCACTCTTTATCTCGTTGAGAATATGTTCACAGTTGACCGTTAGAGGGGTATAATCGACAAACTTGTCGTCTGTAGACCTCTTCTTCCCCTCTTAACATAGAGGAGGTGTGTGGTTTTCTTCTGTGGCCTCACCCCAAAGCAAAAGTTATGGATAAACCGGTTTGCCAACTGCTTAAAGCTTTCAATGGAGTTTTTTGGAAGAGACATGTACCAGACATGTGCAACCCCAGTCAGAGTGCCAGAAAAGGCACAACACCTCATCTCATATGAGATAGAGTATATGTCTACCGCCGATTGATACATCTCAATATGATGGACAGGGTTTGTACTCCCGTCATACCTTAGGGTGACCACAGGTGGCTTAAACATGGATGGCGTTGGGAAGTTGACTATCTTTGCCACAAAGGGTGAGCCTATGGACTATCCTCTCTGAAAAGGGTCCCGGCTCTTCAGAATATCTCCAATCTTATCCTCCAGTCGCTGTATCGAGTCATTCCAGGGTCTCGTAGGGTCGTCTTGGCCGATGTTATCCCATGCCGCCTCTTTGAGGTGGACGGAGGGTTCTGCTGCGGTAGGCCTGTGTCGGTTGTTTACTTCCCCTTGACTGTCGTCCCGTCCTTGGGGTCGGCCCCCGTGGGGTCATCCATCTGCTACCTCCCTTCTGGACTTTGCAGCACTCCTTGATCTAGATAATTTTTCCCGCAGGTCATTTACTGGGCCGAGCCTCTCAAAGGCTGACCCCCTGCTCAGACGATCAAAAGTAGATCCCCTCGGGCGATCCTCGGGATCTTTCCTTCCACACTTCCCTCTGTTGTCCTGAAGAGGTCGCACAGTATTATTAGAAACCTCATACGACTCCCAGCATTCTATGGGGGCCTCCTCCCCCTCCAGGTCATTATACCTGTCTTCTGGGCAAGGGTTTCCTTGCCTCCCCAGGCGTAGATGCCGGGGGTCAGCAACATCCCTTCTTCGTTGAGGAGGGGGCAGGTCTTTTCATGGTGCCTGGGGTGGTCCCCTGGCCTCGTGCTGCCCTGGAGCTGCTACCGGAGTAATCATCTCTGGTGAGACTCCTGGTGGCCTTAGTATGTTTTGGCTTAGAGATGTAAACTGCTCCTGCATGATCCGCTGGCTTGCTGCCAGAGACTTCAAAGCGGTCACCACATCAGCCATCTCAGACTGAGGTGGTGGTTGACTAGAACTGGGTCCTACTCCACTTTCCGGTGGAGGAAGAGGTGGTGGTGGCATCTCTGGTGCCATGTGTTTGAGCTATAGAGAGCTTAATGATCAAAAGACTGAAGAGCTTGGAAACCCTAATGGGTATCTTTCAATGGTGAAACATCTCCACAAAGGGGGAGATCTGGTTCACCACCAGAGTGCCCAGTGGGGTCAAGCTGCATTCAAGGAAGAGTTGTCCTCTCGTTCCCACAGACGATGCAAAACTGATGATGCTTATATTCAGCACCACCAGATAAGTGATGATGAGCTCAAACTATAAGTACCATGTCAGCCATATATGTATAAGTGTGTAAGTGTGTAGAAGGAGATGAGTATAAGAGAAATAAGACAATGATGTATAGTGGTTCAGCCAATTAGTCCTACATCCACTGTGAGTGTGTGATCCACTAAGTATGGGCACTAATGGCCTTGGATACAATGCATATAAGCTCCATTTCTCTCTCTACTGTGTGTACAAGCAGAGTTTTAGCTAGGGTTATAATTTTTCGACCCCTTTGCAGGGTTGTAGGTGACAAGTATATATAAGTCTTGGGGGGTGTAGTGTACCCCCCAAACATTCATGGTGCATGTGAATGATGATCTAGCCAATCCCCTGCTGACACCTGTAGATGCCACCTGTGATTAATGATGACATAATATTCCCTCACGTGAGGGGGTTATATTGTTATAATGGTCTTTCACGTGCCATGTGAGCCTTACGCGCATTGTTCCATGCGTCTCTCAAACCACGCGCTGTGATGATGTCACCCTCGGCCTATGATATGAGTCCAAGGGTAAAGTTCCTTCTGGTAGTGAGTCAGGCCTAATCTGGGCCTCATACTGTCATACCCTCGGAGGGTCATCCGGACCATGATGAGGAGTCAGCCCCTTTGAGGGTCGTCTGAGTCGTGATGAGGGGTCGGCCCCATGGAGGGTCGTCTGGTCGTGATGAGGGGTCGGACCCATGGAGGATCATCTGAGTTATGATGAACGGTCGGTCCCTTGGAGGGTCGTCTGGGCTTGATGAGGGGTCGGCCCCTTGGAGGGTCGTCTAAGTCATGATGAGGGGTCGGCCCCTTGGAGGGTCGTCTGGGCCTGATGAGGGGTCGACCCCTTGGAGGGTCGTCTGATATTGGTTAAGAGGTCATCTTGGCCTCGTCCAGGATGGAGTACGCCCTCGGCCTAGCCGAGGGTATATATGGGTATATCAGTTAGATTAATAAGTGTGTTGGACTTATTGAAAGGAATTTTGAATAACTAATTGTGGATATTATATTTTTGGACCAAGTGAGTGAGTCTGGATATGTTGGTTGAGTAACGCCAAGATAATAAATTAATTAATGCATGATTAATTAAATTTGAGACGGGATATTGACTCGGGTAAAATTTTGGGGCTAGTGCTACGAGGGATTAGACACGGATTTAGCCGAATAAATTTATTATAGGGGTATATAATAAATTCTGGAACATTCAAAATAAAAAGGGTGTTAACCTTAATACGTACGATTTGAGGAATAAGTTATACAGGATGAGATTTCGGACCGTATGAGCGACTCCAGATAATTTAGTTGGATGACACAACTTGAGTGATAAATAAATAAGTTTGGGAATTATTTAAATATCAAGTCAGTGAATAGACTTGGGACTGTTAGGCTAGTGTTACGATAATTGTGCACGGGTAGCTTGGATATATATATATATGCGGTAATCATTTGAGGTATATGCATGAACAACTTGTATATACATAATGTACACACATACATGAACACACAATTAAAATATATAAATACACAACCAGTTACGAAATCAAAACACAAAGTCAAAATATATTCATATAAAATTAAAATACAATTATAAAACCACACAACCATATCATTCATTGCATGTTCGAGTTAATTGTAAGGACACAATTCTCCGATTGAGTTTTAATGTAGTTTTGGATCAATTCCGGACAAAAAGGTTTATATCATAGGATAGTTTTTAATTGTATCCATTCAAGCCTATGACGGGGTAGTTGAAGACGTAGCGGCCAAGATATTAAAGCTTCATCAAATGCCGTGTGTATTGTGCCTAGTTTCTACGTCATTAACATGGTTCCATTGCTCGTAAGGTATGAATGCATTTTAATATATATATATATATATATATAGGATCTTGGAACAATAGTTAATTGGGTGTAATTTATAATTTTTATAAATTAATTTTAACAACTTTGTTTTACTCAAAAAATATTTTTTTTTTGAACTTTTCATAAAAACTTTTGGTCTTAAAACTTAATATTTCATTTTTCTGAGACGTCGTTCGATCCACAATGGAATCTCGTTCGAACGAGATTGCCAGGTCATTCGAACGAGATTTCTGATGATTTTCCTTTTTTCATTCTGGAACCTCGTTAGTAAATCCGTTCGAACGAAAAATTCGTTCGAACGAGTTTTGGCGGGGAATTTTTTTTGGGCAGATTTTGATAGTTTCCCCACTTTTCCCACTACTTTTCCCTGCTATCTATTGCCAAATTTGATAAGGTGAGGGAACCAACTTTTAGAACTAACTTTTTCACTATCCTCCATCTTCTAGAGAGAGTTTTGAGATTTCAATCTTCCAAGAAAAAATTCATGTTTATGAGTGTCTATTTTCCAAGAAAAAATTATTAAACACTCCTGTATTCACCCATATTGTTTATTCCAAGTTTCAATATATATACATCTTGCTTGGAGTGTTTGGCACCGGGTTTTTCTCTACCGCGTTGAAGAGATTGTTTGGGTTTTCTTCTAAATCCCCCAAAGAAGAAGTTCATTTGTTGTAGCTTACTCACTTGGAAAAAGGATCCTTGTTTGGGTGACGATGACCAGATAAAGTCTCATTGGTGGATTCCAAGGTTTCAGTGGAGTTCCGGGATTGTCAACTAAGCGGAGGTCGGTACAAGAATGAGCATCGGGGCTTGAAAGGAGTCGAGTCGAGTGTTGTAAGTCTTTTTGCTTATACTTGTAAAATACCATACTTGGTGGACTTAAGGCTAGGGCCATCCGAAGTTTTTTCCCGTTGTGGGTTTTTCCTCGTACATTGCGGTGTAGTGATTTATTATTTATTTTATCTTTCGCAAAATTCACCTAGAACGCATGCTTAGGTAAAAAGATAAAATTTGGTCTAATCACTACTTACTTAAATTGGTGCTAAATTAAATTTGGGTATATGTTAATTTAATTCAAGTCGTCGTTTAATTTGTTAAAATTGGTTTGGCCTAATTTGGTAATATTGAAAATATGATCTAGGAAAATTTCTAGGACTTGAGTTGTGTTACTATGTTAAAGTGAAAAAATTCATTTGTTATTAATTTAATTTCACTTTGAACTTGGTTTAATTTTAATTTGAAAGAAATTAAAATTTGGTGTTTGTGTGTGCTTAATTGAACTATCTCGCTTCCGCATATTTAAAAAGGAAATTATCTTTTTGTGATAAGATTTTAAAATTGGGGGCCTCGCGTTCCAACAAGTGGTATCAAAGACAAAACGATAATTTACTTCGTTAAAGATCCTTTAAATATTTTTGGCTAAAATGGAATTTTTCCCATTTTCAAATTTTTCTATTTTCGATGGTTCTAACTACGCATATTGGAAAGCACGAATGAAATCAGCACTAAAATCTATCGACGAGAGAGTTTGGTTAACTGTCGTTAACGGGTGGTCCCCACCTACACATTTAGTAGATAATGAGTGTGTTCCCAAACCCGTCTATAGATGGAGTGAGAATGAATTTAAACTTTCGAATTTTTATTCCCGTGGTTTAAATGCCTTGTTTAGCGCGATCACACTGGATGAATTCCGTCGTATTATGACGTGTGAAACCGCTAAAGAAGCTTGGGATATTTTACAACTCACACATGAAGGTACCAGTGCCGTAAAAGCTTTGAAACTCCAAAACCTCACCACTCAATTTGAAACCATTAAAATGAAGGAAAAAAAACTTTTGATGAATTTTATGCTAGACTTTTCGATACTGTTAATTCTTCTTTTAATTTGGGAGAGAAAATACCCGACAATTGAGTCGTAAAGAAAATTTTAAGGTCCCTACCCGATAGATTTATTCCTAAAGTGACAGTGTTAAATTCTTTACCAACTTTAGCCTCTACGAAATTAGAAAAGCTCGTAGGTGATTTACAAACCTATGAACGAGACATGTTTCCCTCTAAAACTGAAAAGAAAATAGATAAGGGCGCTGCTTGAAAAGCCCGAAAGGAGGAAAAACAAGTAGTAGAGAGTGAAAATGATAGTGACTCAGAAAATATGGCTATATTTACTAAAAAGTTTCAAAATTTTCTTTAATTTAAAAATGATTTTAAGAAATTTGAAAAATCTACGCATGACAAAGCCAAGAAGATCCCTAAAACTATTAATGAACACTTAAATAGGGACGAGTCAAATAGGTGTTTTGGTTGTGAAGGGTATGGCCATAGGGCAAAAGAGTGTTCCACTAAAATAAGGAGAGAGGGTAAGCAACCAATTTCTTTTAATGCAACCCTTAGTGATAGTGATAATAAAAAGGGACTCGATTTCCCCACTGAGCCCAACTTTGTGGCTTTTATGGCTAGTCATGTGAGTGATAGTGAGCACTCTTCTATTGATGAAATCTTAAAGTTTATGATTCCCTTGTTTTTTATAGTAGTGATAGTGGAGAAGAAAGAGAGAGTGAAAATGAAGAAGAGGTTGATGTGAGTGAACTTCAAAATGCTTTTCAAGAACTTTATGAAGAATCTATTAAATTAAAAAGAGCTAATTTGAAGTTAGAAGCGAGTTTAAGAGAGCGTGTCAAGGTCGTTGATGATAGTGTGTTGGTTGAAGACCTTAGGACACGTAAGAGGACTCTTCGAGAGAAGCTTGAATATATAGAAGGCGAGAGAGATAGCCTTAGAGGTTTAATGGAGTTAATGAAAAAAGAGCTTCTTGAGTTTGAAGAGAGAAATGTTTTGTTAGAGTCTAGAATTTTAGAATTAGAAAATAAATTAAAAGACTCTAGAAAAGTCAAATTTGATTTGGAGTGTCGTTCGAAGAAATTAGACAAAATTTTAGGAACGGTCCAAATTAAAAATGACACTTGTGGTTTACGCTTTGATACTTGTAATTAATCTACTCATAAAGCCAAGACCAATGTTTTAGGAGAATTGTTCTAGGAAAGACTTTACAGATCATTCCTTAGGTAAGTCTTTTCGCCGAGTCTTTAGGTGCTCACATTGTAGTCGAAAAGGTCATCTTAGGAAATTTTGTTTTGATCTTAAACGAGGTCCTAGAAAATTCCTACGTAAGGCAACCAAGGTAGCCAAGATTCCTACACCCCGAGATCATCATTCATCCTTAGTTTGGGTTAGGAGATCTGACTTGGTGGCTTTACAAGATAGGGTATTTGATTCTCATTTACTTTCACATGCTTCCTCCCTTACAAAATCTAAAAGTTGAATGTGTTAGTTTTATTGCATACTTTAGCTTTTGTACTATATGATATATTATCATGCTAAATGTATGCTTGTTTAAATCATTTTTTAGTCTATGCTCCATGCTTAAACACATGCTAGAATAATGATTTTTGTTTATCTTTTGTATTCCATTTCTTTCATTTTAGTTTGCATTAAATGAAAAATACAAAAAGATTTTTGTTTATCTTTTGAGTAAATATTTTTATTTTTTCTTAAAAATTTCCAAAAAACTCAAAAATATTTTATTTTGTGTGCATTTTAGTTTGACACACTTTATGTGGCATACACTTGTATTAGAATCCCATCTTTTACGCTTCCATGTGGCCAGAACTTTTGGTTTAGATTGTCAATCCTTATTATGTTCTTTACCATGCTTACATGGAGTAGTTGGATTTTGTGCTGATATAATGGATTCTATTTTTATATGCCTCAATTCACACATGCACGAGCTCACTTAAAATTTTAACTTCATATGTATATTTGAGCTTTGTGAGGTGTTTTCCTACCAATCTTGTCATCTACATATTATGTGACCTAGGAGGACTAGTGCATGTCAAAATCCGTTGCACGTGAGATTTGTGAGAAATAAAAATATTATATATAAATGTGCACGGGGAAGGGCTCCGAAAGGAATTATTATCCTTTGCGAATAGTAAGCCACCGTTTGTTTGGACCTAAAAGAAATACGTGGTCCAAAGGCCTAAAAATAGAATTATGGCATTAAAAAGAAAAATAATTGCCAAGGCCTATTTTTATTTGATATATTCATTCAAATATATATACTTATTGAGGGAGATTGGATGGTATATCAACGGTTTGCACAATGTCCGTTTATCCTAGTTGTACTTTCAATGTCATGACTCTATTAGTTTGTAGAATCATCAAAAGTCTAGGCTTGTATGCATTGTGTATGTTTGTTCATTGAGTTCAATTTATATTGTCACATGAGGTTATATTCAAATGTGATGAAGTTTGCAATCAATTGAGAACTCCGTGAACATGTTTTAAGTGTTTGGATCTAAATTTAATTGTTACTAGTTCACACCCCTACATTTTTGTTTTCATATGACACATTTTTGCCATATGGGTATGAAAGACTCATATTATATTTTGGTTGTGTCATTTTGGTGTTTATACCTATATATGTGTACTTGAGTCTATTAGGTATATATTATGTATACATATATTTGATATTGTTTGTTTTATTTGTCTTTGCCTTGCTTTCTAGTCCATCTATGCTTTAATTCATAATTGGTATCTATCTTGTTGCATTCTTTGTTGATATCACATGCTTAATACTTTATGTATCTTATTGGTATCATTTTCTTGTACCTTAGTTGGTATTCGTTATTATTTATTGGATTAGTTATGATTTTGTTGCCCATGTGCTTTAATGTTCTCATCACTTTACGCACTATTGCATGTTTAGCTTGTTATCCCATTATATTTATCCCTTGTTTAGTTTAGGGAGTGTTTATGCTTTAATTGGGGAAGATAAGTTAATTTTTTATTCTTTAGACTTTGTTTCTTCCTTAACAAAAAGGGGGAGAATGATAGGGGGAGAAATAGTATCTAATCCTATTATAATCGTATCTTAGTTTGGGAGATTTAACGTAGGGGGACTCGCTATCTTCTTAGGTTGATCATAGTTGATAAAGGGGAGAATTAATCTAGGGGGAGTATTCATCTTAATTGCATTTAATATTCTTGATATTCCCTATGCGTTTGATAGTTTGCTTAAGTGTGTAGGAATACTTCTAAATGGCAACTTTCATCATCGGCAAAGATATTGATCCTTGGGTAGTTTGAGTCAAGCATTGTATTTTAATTTTGGGTGGGATATTTTTTTATGTCTAGTAGAGCTTGATGGCCCTTTAGGATTTTTTGTTGGTTTTTGTCCCAGAATAACCAAAGGGGGAGATTTGTAAGGACACAATTCTCCGATTGAGTCTTAATGTAGTTTTGGCTCAATTCCGGACAAAAACGTTTATGTCATAGGATAGTTTTTAATTGTATCCATTCAAGCCTATGACGGGGTAGTTGAAGAAGTAGCGGCCAAGATATTAAAGCTTCATCAAATGTCGTGTGTATTGTGCCTAGTTTCTACGTCATCAACATGGTTCCATTACTCCTAAGGTATGAATGCATTTTAATATATATATATATATATATATATATATATATATATATATATATATATATATATATATATATATATATATATATATATAGGAGCTTGGAACATTAGTTAATTGGGTGTAATTTATAATTTTTATAAATTAATTTTAACAACTTTGTTTTACTCAGAAAATATTTTTTTGGGAACTTTTCATAAAAAGTTTTGGGTTTAAAACATAATATTTTATTTTTCTGAGACGTCGTTCGATCCACACTGGAATTTCGTTCGAACGAGATTTCTGACGATTTTTCTTTTTTCATTCTGGAACCTCGTTAGTAAATGCGTTCGAACGAGTTTTGGCAGGAAATTTTTTTTGTGCAGTTTTTGGCAGTTTTTCCACTTTTCCCACTACTTTTTCCCACTATCTTTTGTCAGATTTGATAAGGTGCGGGAACCAACTTTTAGAATTAACTTTTTCACTATCCGCCATCTTTTAGAGAGAGTTTTGAGAGTTCAATCTTCCAAGAAAAAGTTCATGTTTATGAGTGTCTATTTTTCAAGAAAAATTTATTAAACACTCATATTTCCACCCATATTGTTTATTTCAAGTTTCAATATATATACATCTTGCTTGGAGTATTTGGCACCGATTTTTTCTCTACCGCATTGAAGAGATTGTTTGAGTTTACTTCTAAATCCCTCAAAGAAGAAGTTCGTTTACTGTGGCTTACTCACTTGGAGAAAGGCTCCTTGTTTGGGTGACGATGGCCAGATAAAGTCTCATTGGTGGATTCCAATGTTCCGATGGAGTTCCGGGATTGTCAACTAAGCGGAGGTCGGTACAAGAAGGAGCATCAAGGCTTGAAAGCATTCGAGTCGAGTGTTGTAGTACTTGTAAAATACCATACTTAGTGGAAGGCTAGAGCCGTCCGAGGTTTTTTCCCGTTGTGGGTTTTTCCTCGTATATCGCGGCGTAGTGATTTATTGTTTATTTTATCTTTCGCAAAATTCACCTAGAATGCATGTTTAGGTAAAAAGATAAAATTTGGTTTAATCACTACTAGCTTAAATTGGTGCTAAATTAAATTTGGGTATATGTTAATTTAATTCAAGTCATCGTTTAATTTGTTAAAATTGGTTTGGCCTAATTTGGTAATATTGAAAATATGATTTATGAAAATTTCTAGGACTTGAGTTGTGTTACTATGTTAAAGTGAAAAAATTCATTTGTTAATTAATTTAATTTCACTTTGAACTTGGTTTAATTTTAATTTGAAAGAAATTAAAATTTGGTGTTTGTGTGTGTTTAATTGAACCATCTCACTTCCGCATATTTAAAAAGGAAATTATCTTTTTGTAATAAGATTTTAAAATTGGGGGCCTCGCGTTCCAACATTAATTCATCACATGATTTACACAACTACAATGATTTGATTAAACGAAACAAATACATCAAACTATTTTAATTGATCAACATGCAAAACATTTCTTCATAACAAGTATAAACTTACAAATGATCGAATAAATGCAAAGTAAAATCTAGTTAAACAAAGCTCAAAGGATTGATTTCTTCGAACAAATTGATAACTTTTTCTTTGACAGAACAAAGCTCGTTGAGCAGAAGTGAAAAGAAATCAAAAGATCCTAAGTTATTGGAGAGAACGAACCTGTTTGACAGAATCAGAATGAAGAAAGAGAATGACGTGCTTATAGGCAATGCTGTCAATCGTTGATTAGGTCAATGATAACAAAATGAATGAAATGTCGTAAAAGATATTTATATAGACCTAATCGTTTAAAAAAAATTTGACCCGATTAAAAAGTCAAAAATGTCCGGTCAAGGAACTAGATCGTAAAAACCTATATTTTGTAAGAATTTGAATCTATTGGGATGGGAGTTTTTAGTTAGAGTAACGATACGGAGATCTAGTTCTTGAACTTTTTTTCCAAATTTAGTAACGTGTCATATACACATTAAGTACGTTTTTACTTCACATAAAATTTATTGTAAATATTATTCAATGTATATTTAACACATGGCTGAATTTAAAAAAAAAATTGAATCTTCTTATCTTTATTCTTTTAGGAAACATATCTGCTTTGCTCTATCCTTTTCGTAGACGAGCCTCTGGGGCCAAACCAACCAATCCCAAGAGAGAAAACTTACAAACCGACAATTTTCTCAACGACTCCCCGTCTGTGGGATAGTTTCCATCCTTAAATTCTTGCTAGCAATTAACTTAGGATGGCTATTAACATTACACGTGGTTACCCTTACCCCTAACACATACAAACGCGGCAACTACAGTCTCGTGCAACCGTTGGGCCACTTTTGTTTAAAGGAGGCAACTACTACTATTTTACCTCTCTAGGCGTCCTACTTCTGTATAAATCGCTTAATGATAAGCCAACTTTTACGACACATGGTTAGAGTACTTTGGTCTCATACATGACATTTAACTAAAGCAACTAAAAAAGAAATTTTTAGATTATCACTATTCTCTTTCACATATATTACTCGACAGGGGAAGTATTCCCAAAAGGAACAAAACTTCTGTTGAATATCACAACTTTAACCAATAAAATAAGTTTACTATATGGACTCTTGCTTTATATTATAAAAGGGTAACTTCTGTAATATCCTTTGCACCCACTAACAGATATTGCATTAGAATTAGAGTGCAGATGGGGATTGTTGGAAAATTGGACTTAAATGGGTATTATAAAGCTGTCAATATGGACAGATTTTTGAGCAACTTTGCGCTCAAATTTAGGTGGGACCCACACTACGGAAATTGTGGCACCATATACGAACGCGTTCACCTCCGCAAGGAGATTAACGTAGTATATTCATATGTCCAATTTCAATAAGTTATGAATGATAATTATGTCCCCAAAGTGACTCACAAAGCAATGAAAGTTAATGAATTTGGTGTGTTTTAACTCTTGTCCCACATTGGAAGAGTAGTGGAATTTTGATGAGTTAATAACACCCCAAGTATGGACTAAGGCTTGGACGCCTTGGAGGTATCCCAACTCTTTGTCCAATTTCAATAAGTTATGAATGATAATTATGTCCCCAAAGTGACTCACAAAGCAATGAAAGTTAATGAATTTGGTGTGTTTTAACTCTTGTCCCACATTGGAAGAGTAGTGGAATTTTGATGAGTTAATAACACCCCAAGTATGGACTAAGGCTTGGATGCCTTGGGGGTATCCCAACTCTTTGAAGGGGAGATGACCTAAGCTATTCACGGGTTGACTTTCGGTCAAAATTCCACACGCGCGCGCACGCGCGTCCGGCCGGCCGGCCGCTTGGGCTTGGGCTTATAAAAATCTCCTACATTTTTGGGCCGAATTTATTTAACTTTCTGGGCTTTAATTATTAATTAATTAATTAATTAATTAATAAACTGTTGGTAGTTATTGCCAACAGTCAACAGTTAATTTCGTTTAACTGTTTTTGATAGTTAATTTCGGTTGACTGTTCCAACAGTCAACACAAAAGCTATAAATTAAACATTCCCTCTACAGAATTGACTACTGAAAATTTTCCCTCCCATAATTCCGAATTTATGCTGCCACTTTTTCTAGAAAAATAAATCCTTTTTCTATTGCTACTTCATGCATTCCTGCATATCATCTCTTTGGTCTGGTTGAGTATAAACACAGAATTGTGTTCGAAGAAATTAATCATTGTTGTGCTACTTGATTAATTTGGAAATCCGTTCTATCTTGGGAGACAATTATTCATTACCTTTGGCACTTTGTGGAGGGAATAAAGGGCTCGGATTATTTCTTCTATTCTAATATTAGTTCTGCAAATTCTAGTAAGTATTTCATTTCTATAATTATGTTTCAATTCTGTCATTACATTAATTGTTCATAATTCTGTACAATTGTTATTTATAAATAGTAGACATAACAATCTTAAGACAAATTTACAGTTCTACTGTTTTTAGTGTACAGAATTTTTTTTATTACTGAAATTTATTTGTTGGAAATAAATCTGTTTTGACAGAATAAAATGAATTAATTTACTGCTTTATTGTAGAAATTAGTAAAACAGTTTTGATATAGAAATTAATTTCTATACTGTTTTTATATTCTGTTTTAGAAAATAAAATTTTATTTGTGTACTCTTCTTAAAATCTGTTTATCTATATATTTTTTTAATCTTAAATTATAATTCTGTTTTGTACGGAATTCTTTTTATTATTAAATATTAGTGTGACACAGATTTTAAAAATTTAATTCTGTTTTGTACGGAATTTTGTTTATATTATACTTTAATTCTGAATTATTATTTGAATTCTTTTGGAATTCATTTATTGTGAATTATATTTGGAGGAAATTGGTGCACAGAATTTTGTATTCTGTTTTGATTAATTCATTATATATGAATTTTATCATTGATAAAAATTCTGTTTTTGTAACAGAAATGGAATCACAAAGTACGAACACTACTCCTACGAAACTGATTGTCACCAACACAAATGTGACTGCACCCGTATCTATGCCACACGGGGAGAAACCGGAAAAGTTCATTGGGGCTGACTTCAAACGTTGGCAAGGACAAATGTACTTCTATCTCACTACCTGCCAACTGGGCAGGTTTGTATATGAAGATTGCCCCTCTATTCAAGAGGGAGATGACGCTGAAAAGGTTGTTGTTGTCGATGCTTGGAAGCACTCGGACTACCTATGCCGAAATTATATTTTGGCCTACTTGGACAAGACTTTGTACCATGTCTATTGCACTATCAAAACTTCCAAGGAATTATGGAATTCTTTCGAAAAGAAGTATAAAACTGAAGATGCTGGGATGGAGAAATTTATCGTTGGGCGTTTTCTGGACTTCAAAATGGTTGATTCTAAATCTGTGATCTCGCAAGTTCAAGAATTCCAAGTGATCCTCCACGACATTCATGCTGAAGGAATGTCAATTAGTGAAACTTTCCAAGTTGCTGCAATTGTTGAAAAGTTTCCACCTTCTTGGACTTTGTTCAAAAACTATCTCAAGCACAAGCGTAAAGAGATGAATGTGGAGGAGTTGGTGGTCCGGCTAAGAATCGAAGAAGACAACCGTGAGTCTCAAAAGAAAAGTGGGAAGAATCCGATGGAAACAAAGGTCCATGTCGTTGAAGTTCCTAAAAAGAACAAACGAAAGTATGATGGGGAAGGCACTTCCAAACATAACAAGAAAAAGTTCAAAGGCAAATGCTACAATTGTGGTAAACCGGGACACCGCTCAAGTGAGTGTCGTAAGCCTAAGAAGCAATATAAAAATAACTCTCAAGCAAATGTGACTGAGGGTGAGAATATCACCAATGATTTGGCGGATATGAATCTTTGTGCCGTTGTCTCTGAATGTAACTTGGTTGGAAATACCAAGGAATGGTGGGTGGACACTGGAGCCACACGACACATTTGTGCAAACAAATGGATGTTCTCCACCTATAAGCCTTTGGAAAATGAGGAGAACCTTTTTATGGGAAATTCTTCCACTTCTAAAGTGGTGGGACAAGGAAAGATTGCTTTGAAAATAACTTCTGGAAAGGAACTTACTCTCAACAATGTTCTTCACGTGCCTAATATCCGAAAGAATCTGATTTCTGGATCTCTCCTTACTAAGAATGGTTTCAAGCTTGTGTTTGTGTCTGATCGCTTTGTGTTGTCTAAAAATGACATGTATGTAGGAAAGGGCTACCTAAATGAGGGGCTCTTTAAACTGAATGTTCTTACTGTAACCCCTAAAACATCTGTTTCAATGAATGAAATTGCTAGTTCTTCTTACTTGATTGAGTCATCTAATATTTGGCATGCTAGATTAGGACATGTTAATTTTGATACATTGCGTAGATTAATTAACTTGGAATTTTTGCCAAAATTTATTATTGATAAATATCATAAATGTGATATTTGTGTGGAATCTAAATTAGCTAGATTACCTTTCCATTCTATTGAAAGGATTACTGAACCTTTAGATTTAATTCACACCGATATTTGTGATTTGAAATTTGTTCAAACTAGAGGTGGGAAAAAGTATTTTATTACTTTTATTGACGATTGCACAAAATATTGCTATGTATATTTGTTACATAGTAAAGATGAGGCTATTAATGTATTTAAACAATATAAGAATGAAGTTGAGAATCAATTAAGCAAAACAATAAACGCTATTAGGAGTGATAGAGGAGGTGAATATGAATATCCATTTGAGGAATTTTGTTCTGAAAATGGGATTATTCATCAAACAACCGCTCCTTATTCTCCTCAATCGAATGGTGTTGCTGAACGCAAAAACCATACTTTGAAAGAAATGATGAACTCAATGTTATTAAGTTCAGGAGCTCCACAAAATTTGTGGGGGGAAGCCTTACTTTCTGCTAATTACATTCTCAATAAAATACCTCACAAAAAGACTCACAAGACACCTTATGAATTATGGAAAGGTCGAAGACCTTCCTATAAATATTTACGAGTGTGGGGGTGCTTAGCCAAAGTGATGGTTCCTAAACCTAAAAAGGTAAGAATAGGACCAAAAACCGTGGATTGTGTATTCATCGGTTATGCTACTAATAGCAGTGCATATCGATTTCTAGTTTGTAAATCTGAGATTTTGAACATTCATGTAAATACGGTTATTGAATCGAGGGATGCTTCATTTTTTGAAAATGAATTCCCGTATAACATGACCCGAGAATCTGGTCCTTCTAAAAGAACAAATCAAGCTACTGCAAGTGGTACTCATCAACCTATTGAATCAATAGAGGATGAACCAAGACGTAGTAAAAGAGCAAAAACCTCGACTTCTTTCGGTCCGGATTTTCTAACATATTTGTTAGAAAATGAACCTCAATCGTATAAAGAAGCTATATCCTTACCTGATGCTTCCAATTGGAAAGAAGCAATTAATAGTGAAATTGAATCCATATTACAAAATCATACATGGGAACTAGTGGATCTTCCACCAGGTTCAAAACCGTTAGGTTATAAATGGATCTTCAAAAAGAAATTGAAGGCCGATGGATCAATTGATAAACATAAAGCTAGACTTGTAGCTAAAGGCTATAGGCAAAAGGAAGGGTTGGATTACTTCGACACATATTCACCGGTAACAAGAATAACGTCCATTCGGATGTTAATAGCAATAGCTGCTATTAATGGACTTGAAATACATCAAATGGATGTAAAAATTGCATTCTTAAACGGTGAACTAGACGATGAAATTTATATGGAGCAACCTGAAGGGTTCAAAGCTCCCGGATAAGAAGGAAAAGTATGTAAGCTTGTTAAATCACTATATGGATTAAAACAAGCACCTAAGCAATGGCATGAAAAATTTGATAATGCAATGTTATCAAATGGTTTCAAAATTAATGAATGCGATAAATGTGTTTACTTTAAATACATTCATAATGGATATGTCATTGTATGCCTCTATGTTGATGATATGCTTATCATGGGTAGTAACTTGGAAATTGTCAAAACTACAAAACAAATGTTGAGTAATAGATTTGACATGAAAGATTTGGGAATCGCCGATGTTATATTAGGAATTAAAATTTCTAGAACATCGGATGGACTTATATTATCTCAATCTCATTACATTGAGAAAGTACTTGAAAAGTTCAAGAAGTCTGATATTAGTCCTACCAAGACACCTGTAGATGTAAATTTACATCTAGCAAGAAATAATGGTGAAAGCATATCTCAACTAGAATATTCTCGTATTATCGGCAGTTTAATGTATATCATGAACTGTACGCGACCGGACATAGCATACTCAATAAGTAAGCTAAGTCGATTTACGAGTAATCCAGGAAGAGATCACTAGAAAGCTATATTGAGAGTTTTTGGTTATTTAAAATATACTCAAAACTATGGATTGCATTACTCAAAATATCCAGTTGTTCTTGAAGGACATTGCGATGCAAATTGGATATCTGATGCAAAAGACTCTAAGTCTACGAGTGGGTATGTGTTTACCCTCGGAGGTGCAGTCGTATCTTGGAAATCCTCAAAACAAACGTGCATTGCTAGATCGACAGTGGAATCTGAATTCATTGCACTAGACAAAGCTGTAGAAGAAGCCGAATGGCTTCAAAATTTCTTAGAGGATGTTCCAAATTGGTCTAAACATGTGCCCGCAATATGTATACATTGTGATAGCCAATCAGCGATTGGAAGGGCACAAAATCACATGTATAACGGAAAGTCACGACATATTCGTCGTAGACACAATACCGTTAGACAACTTCTCTCAAACGGAATTATCTCAATTGACTATGTAAAGTCAAAAGATAATATATCGGATCCACTAACGAAAGGTTTAAACCGAGAGCAAGTTGAAAGATCATCGAGAGGAATGGGTCTAAAGCCTATAAATAAATAAGAATCAATATAGTGGCAACCCAACCTAGCTGACTGGAGATCCCAAGATCTAGGTTCAATGGGCAAACCGAACTACGTTGTATTCAGTAAGCACTGGAGGATATATATTCCTATCCATTCCAAAGATGAGACAGTGCATAACTGCCGCGAAATTAGGATAAGTTATGCTTTTAATGACATCTATATCTTAGTACGTCTAAGTGGGGTATTGTAGAATACTCTTTATGGAAGTCACCTACGTAAGTAAGAAGGGGGCCACTTCTATGAGAATAATGAAAGGAATATTCTCTAAAATACTTGTGGAACCAAGTGGTGTTCACGACCAAAATGAACACAAACGTGAGAACCAACTGTGTTGAAGAATTGTTGTGTGAATACTGTTGTCTAGGTTTACAAAAACGGTTGACGGTTCAAGGACGTGAAGTCTACTGATTAACCAAGTAAATCCGATAGTATATCACTAAGGAAAGTTCAAGGCCACTAGGCTACTTCTCCCGATGCAATAAGTCTTCAGTTTTACTCAACTTGTGTCTGCATCAGCATCAGCATCTGTTTTGTTTTATTTATAGCGATATATCATTCATGTGGGGGATTGTTGGAAAATTGGACTTAAATGGGTATTATAAAGCTGTCAATATGGATAGATTTTTGAGCAACTTTGAGCTCAAATTTAGGTGGGACCCACACTACGGAAATTGTGGGACCATATACGAACGCGTTCACCTCCGCAAGGAGATTAACGTAGTATATTCATATGTCCAATTTCAATAAGTTGTGAATGATAATTATGTCCCCAAAGTGACTCACAAAGCAATGAAAGTTAATGAATTGGGTGTGTTTTAACTCTTGTCCCACATTGGAAGAGTAGTGGAATTTTGATGAGTTAATAACACCCCAAGTATGGACTATGGCTTGGATGCCTTGGGGGTATCCCAACTCTTTGAAGGGGAGATGACCTAAGCTATGCACGGGTTCACTTTCGGTCAAAATTCCACACGCGCGCGCGCGCGCGTCCGTCCGTTCGGCCGGCTCGGCTCGGCTCGGTTCGGGCTTAGGCTTGGGCTTATAAAAATCTCCTACATTTTTGGGCCGAATTTATTTAACTTTCTGGGCTTTAATTATTAATTAATTAATTAATAAACTGTTGGCAGTTATTGCCAACAGTCAACAGTTAATTTCGTTTAACTGTTTTTGACAGTTAATTTCGGTTGACTGTTCCAACAGTCAACACAAAAGCTATAAATTAAACATTCCCTCTACAGAATTGACTACTGAAAATTTGCCCTCCCATAATTCCGAATTTATGCTGCCGCTTTTTCCAGAAAAATAAATCCTTTTTCTATTTCTAGTGCATGCATTCCTGCATATCAGCTCTTTGGTCTGGTTGAGTATAAACACAGAATTGTGTTCGAAGAAATTAATCATTGTTGTGCTACTTCATTAATTTGGAAATCCGTTCTATCTTGGGAGACAATTATTCATTACCTTTGGCACTTTGTGGAGGGAATAAATTTGTCTTAAGGACACTGTTTTAAACAGGGCTCGGATTATTTCTTCTATTCTAATATTAGTTCTGCAAATTCTAGTAAGTATTTCATTTCTATAATTCTGTTTCAATTCTGTCATTACATTAATTGTTCATAATTCTGTACAATTGTTATTTATAAATAGTAGACATAACAATCTTAAGACAAATTTACAGTTCTACTGTTTTTAGTGTACAGAATTTTTTTTTATTACAAAAATTTATTTGTTGGAAATAAATCTGTTTTGACAGAATAAAATGAATTAATTTACTGCTTTATTGTAGAAATTAGTAAAACAGTTTTGATATAGAAATTAATTTCTATACTGTTTTTATATTCTGTTTTAGAAAATAAAATTTTATTTGTGTACTCTCCTTAAAATCTGTTTATCTATATATTTTTTTAATCTTAAATTATAATTCTGTTTTGTACGGAATTCTTTTTATTATTAAATATTAGTGTGACACATATTTTAAAAATTTAATTCTGTTTTGTACGGAATTATGTTTATATTATACTTTAATTCTGAATTATTATTTGAATTCTTTTGGAATTCATTTATTGTGAATTCTATTTGGAGGAAATTGGTGCACAAAATTTTGTATTCTGTTTTGATTAATTCATTATATATGAATTTTATCATTGATAAAAATTTTGTTTTTGTAATAGAAATGGAATCACAAAGTACGAACACTACTCCTACGAAACTGATTGTCACCAACACAAATGTGACTGCACCCGTATCTATGCCACACGGGGAGAAACCGGAAAAGTTCATTGGGGCTGACTTCAAACGTTGGCAAGGACAAATGTACTTCTATCTCACTACCTGCCAACTGGGCAGGTTTGTTTATGAAGATTGCCCCTCTATTCAAGAGGGAGATGACGCTGAAAAGGTTGCTGCTATCGATGCTTGGAAGCACTCGGACTACCTATGACGAAATTATATTTTGGCCTACTTGGACAAGACTTTGTACCATGTCTATTGCACTATCAAAACTTCCAAGGAATTATGGAATTCTTTCGAAAAGAAGTATAAAACTGAAGATGCTGGGATGAAGAAATTTATCGTTGGGCGTTTTCTGGACTTCAAAATGGTTGATTCTAAATCTGTGATCTCGCAAGTGCAAGAATTCCAAGTGATCCTCCACGACATTCATGCTGAAGGAATGTCAATTAGTGAAACTTTCCAAGTTGCTGCAATTGTTGAAAAGTTGCCACCTTCTTGGACTTTGTTCAAAAACTATCTCAAGCACAAGCGTAAAGAGATGAATGTGGAGGAGTTGGTGGTCCGTCTAAGAATCGAAGAAGACAACCGTGAGTCTCAAAAGAAAAGTGGGAAGAATCCGATGGAAACAAAGGTCCATGTCGTTGAAGTTCCTAAAAAGAACAAACGAAAGTATGATGGGGAAGGCACTTCCAAACATAACAAGAAAAAGTTCAAAGGCAAATGCTACAATTGTGGTAAACCGGGACACCACTCAAGTGAGTGTCGTAAGCCTAAGAAGCAAAATAAAAATAACTCTCAAGCAAATGTGACTGAGGGTGAGAATATCACCAATGATTTGGCGGATATGAATCTTTGTGCCGTTGTCTCTGAATGTAACTTGGTTGGAAATACCAAGGAATGGTGGGTGGACACTGGAGCCACACGACACATTTGTGCAAACAAATGGATGTTCTCCACCTATAAGCCTTTGGAAAATGAGGAGAACCTTTTTATGGGAAATTCTTCCACGTCTAAAGTGGTGGGACAAGGAAAGATTGCTTTGAAAATGACTTCTGGAAAGGAACTTACTCTCAACAATGTTCTTCACGTGCCTGATATTCGAAGGAATCTGATTTCTGGATCTCTCCTTACTAAGAATGGTTTCAAGCTTGTGTTTGTGTCTGATCGCTTTGTGTTGTCTAAAAATGACATGTATATAGGAAAGGGCTACCTAAATGAGGGGCTCTTTAAACTGAATGTTCTTACTGTAACCCCTAAAACATCTGTTTCAATGAATGAAATTGCTAGTTCTTCTTACTTGATTGAGTCATCTAATATTTGGCATGCTAGATTAGGACATGTTAATTTTGATACATTGCGTAGATTAATTAACTTGGAATTTTTGCCAAAATTTATTATTGATAAATATCGTAAATGTGATATTTGTGTGGAATCTAAATTAGCTAGATTACCTTTCCATTCTATTGAAAGGATTACTGAACCTTTAGATTTAATTCACACCGATATTTGTGATTTGAAATTTGTTCAAACTAGAGGTGGGAAAAAGTATTTTATTACTTTTATTGACGATTGCACAAAATATTGCTATGTATATTTGTTACATAGTAAAGATGAGTCTATTAATGTATTTAAACAATATAAGAATGAAGTTGAGAATCAATTAAGCAAAACAATAAACGCTATTAGGAGTGATAGAGGAGGTGAATATGAATATCCATTTGAGGAATTTTGTTCTGAAAATGGGATTATTCATCAAACAACCGCTCCTTATTCTCCTCAATCGAATGGTGTTGCTGAACGCAAAAACCGTACTTTGAAAGAAATGATGAACTCAATGTTATTAAGTTCAGGAGATCCACAAAATTTGTGGGGGGAAGCCTTACTTTCTGATAATTACATTCTCTATAAAGTACCTCACAAAAAGACTCACAAGACACCTTATGAATTATGGAAAGGTCGATGACCTTCCTATAAATATTTACGAGTGTGGGGGTGCTTAGCCAAAGTGATGGTTCCTAAACCTAAAAAGGTAAGAATAGGGCCAAAAACCGTGGATTGTGTATTCATCGGTTATGCTACTAATAGCAGTGCATATCGATTTCTAGTTTGTAAATTTGAGATTTCGGACATTCATGTAAATACGGTTATTGAATCGAGGGATGCTTCATTTTTTGAAAATGAATTCCCGTATAACATGACCCGAGAATCTAGTCCTTCTAAAAGGACAAATCAAGCTACTACAAGTGGTACTCATCAACCTATTGAATCAATAGAGGATGAACCAAGACGTAGTAAAAGAGCAAAAACCTCGACTTCTTTCGGTCCGGATTTTCTAACATATTTGTTAGAAAATGAACCTCAATCGTATAAAGAAGCTATATCCTTACCCGATGCTTCCAATTGGAAAGAAGCAATTAATAGTGAAATTGAATCCATATTACAAAATCATACATGGGAACTAGTGGATCTTCCACCAGGTTCAAAACCGTTAGGTTATAAATGGATCTTCAAAAAGAAATTGAAGGCTGATGGATCAATTGATAAATATAAAGCTAGACTTGTAGCTAAAGGCTATAGGCAAAAGGAAGGGTTGGATTACTTCGACACATATTCACCGGTAACAAGAATAACGTCCATTCGGATGTTAATAGCAATAGCTTCTATTAATGGACTTGAAATACATCAAATGGATGTAAAAACTGCATTCTTAAACGGTGAACTAGACGAGGAAATTTATATGGAGCAACCTGAAGGGTTCAAAGCTCCCGGACAAGAAGGAAAAGTATGTAAGCTTGTTAAATCACTATATGGATTAAAACAAGCACCTAAGCAATGGCATAAAAAATTTGATAATGCAATGTTATCAAATGGTTTCAAAATTAATGAATGCGATAAATGTGTTTACTTTAAATACATTCATAATGGATATGTCATTGTATGCCTCTATGTTGATGATATGCTTATCATGGGTAGTAACTTGGAAATTGTCAAAACTACAAAACAAATGTTGAGTAGTAGATTTGACATGAAAGATTTGGGAATCGCCGATGTTATATTAGGAATTAAAATTTCTAGAACATCGGATGGAATTATATTATCTCAATCTCATTACATTGAGAAAGTACTTGAAAAATTCAAGAAGTATGATATTAGTCCTACCAAGACACCTGTAGATGTAAATTTACATCTAGCAAGAAATAAAGGTGAAAGCATATCTCAACTAGAATATTCTCGTATTATCGGCAGTTTAATGTATATCATGAACTGTACGCGACCGGACATAGCATACTCAATAAGTAAGCTAAGTCGATTTACGAGTAATCCAGGAAGAGATCACTAGAAAGCTATATTGAGAGTTTTGGGTTATTTAAAATATACTCAAAACTATGGATTGCATTACTCAAAATATCCAGTTGTTCTTGAAGGACATTGCGATGCAAATTGGATATCTGATACAAAAGACTCTAAGTCTACGAGTGGGTATGTGTTTACCCTCGGAGGTGCAGCCGTATCTTGGAAATCCTCAAAACAAACGTGCATTGCTAGATCGACAGTGGAATCTGAATTCATTGCACTAGACAAAGCTGGAGAAGAAGCCGAATGGCTTCAAAATTTCTTAGAGGATGTTCCAAATTGGTCTAAACCTGTGCCCGCACTATGTATACATTTTGATAGCCAATCAGCGATTGGAAGGGCACAAAATCACATGTATAACGGAAAGTCACGACATATTCGTCGTAGACACAATACCGTTAGACAACTTCTCTCAAACGGAATTATCTCAATTGACTATGTAAAGTCAAAAGATAATATATCGGATCCACTAACGAAAGGTTTAAACCGAGAGCAAGTTGAAAGATCATCGAGAGGAATGGGTCTAAAGCCTATAAATAAATAAGAATCAATATAGTCGCAACCCAACCTAGCTGACTGGAGATCCCAAGATCTAGGTTCAATGGGAAAACCGAACTACGTAGTATTCAGTAAGCAATGGAGGATATATATTCCTATCCATTCCAAAGATGAGACAGTGCATAACTGCCGCGAAATTAGGATAAGTTATGCTTTTAATGACATCTATATCTTAGTACGTCTAAGTGGGGTATTGCAGAATACTCTTTATGGAAGTCACCTACGTAAGTAAGAAGGGGGCCACTTCTATGAGAATAATGAAAGGCATATTCTCTAAAATACTTGTGGAACCAAGTGGTGTTCACGACCAAAATGAACACAAACGTGAGAACCAACTGTGTTGAAGAATTGTTGTGTGAATACTGTTGTCTAGGTTTACAAAAACGGTTGACGGTTCAAGGACGTGAAGTCTACTGATTAACCAAGTAAATCCGATAGTATATCACTAAGGAAAGTTCAAGGCCACTAGGCTACTTCTCCCGATGCAATAAGTCTTCAGTTTTACTCAACTTGTGTCTGCATCTTCATCGGCATCTGTTTTGTTTTATTTATAGCGATATATCATTCATGTGGGGGATTGTTGGAAAATTGGACTTAAATGGGTATTATAAAGCTGTCAATATGGATAGATTTTTGAGCAACTTTGAGCTCAAATTTAGGTGGGACCCACACTACGGAAATTGTGGGACCATATACGAACACGTTCACCTCCGCAAGTATATTAACGTAGTATATTCATATGTCCAATTTCAATAAGTTATGAATGATAATTATGTCCCCAAAGTGACTCACAAAGCAATGAAAGTTAATGAATTGGGTGTGTTTTAACTCTTGTCCCACATTGGAAGAGTAGTGGAATTTTGATGAGTTAATAACACCCCAAGTATGTACTAAGGCTTGGATGCCTTGGGGGTATCCCAAATCTTTGTAGGGGAGATGACCTAAGCTATGCACGGGTTGACTTTCGGTCAAAAGTCCACACGCGCGCGCGTCCGTCCGTCCGGCCGGCTCGGCTCGGCTCGGTTCGAGCTTGGGCTTGGGCTTATAAAAATCTCCTACATTTTTGGGCCGAATTTATTTAACTTTCTGGGCTTTAATTATTAATTAATTACTAAATTAATTAATTAATTAATAAAGTGTTGGCAGTTATTGCCAACAGTCAACAGTTAATTTCGTTTAACTGATTAACTATTTTTGACAGTTAATTTCGGTTGACTGTTCCAACAGTCAACACAAAAGCTATAAATTAAACATTCCCTCTACAGAATTGACTACTGAAAATTTGCCCTTCCATAATTCCGAATTTATGCTACCACTTTTTCCAGAAAAATAAATCCTTTTTCTATTGCTACTGCATGCATTCCTGCATATCATATCTTTGGTCTGGTTGAGTATAAACACAGAATTGTGTTCGAAGAAATTAATCATTGTTGTGCTACTTGATTAATTTGGATATCCGTTCTATCTTGGGAGACAATTATTCATTACTTTTGGCACTTTGTGGAGGGAATAAATTTGTCTTAAGGACACTGTTCTAAACAGGGCTCGGATTATTTCTTCTATTCTAATAATAGTTCTGCAAATTCTAGTAAGTATTTCATTTCTATAATTCTGTTTCAATTTTGTCATTACATTAATTGTTCATAATTCTGTACAATTGTTATTTATAAATAGTAGACATAACAGTGGTGCCCAATCAAAAAGAACAAGCTTCCTAAATCTTTTGTTTAGGGTTGTGGGGGTCCACCCCCTTTTCGCCTCTGTTTGAACCTCATAGAAAAAATGCCTATAAAGAAAAATCTCAGAGAAAGGAAAAGCAGGTTAGGAAACAAGCCTCTTTCTCTCTTTTCCTATCCCAGAAACGATTCCATTTCTTGGTGGGAAATTCAACACGTTTGCAAATTTTTGGATTTTTCATTTCAAACATTTCTCGGTATATAAGCTCATATTTTGACACTTACTGGCCTGCCATATATTGCCATCCATTTCCTCCAATCTCTTTGATATCTCAAACCTACGCACATTCTGAAACACCCTTTTGATTTCATGTTATAAAAGTTCATTTCTTGGACCCATTTTTTGTAAAGAGGAGTTAAGAAAATTTAGACAACATGGGACTTACAGGAACATTGGAATACATCTCAGACTTAATGAGCAGTGGCCACAAACACAAGAAGAAGAGGAAGCAGTTAAGAACTATGGATCTCAAAGTTAGGATGGATTGTGATGAGTGTGAGCTTAAAGTTAAGAAAGCTTTGTCTTCATTAAGTGGTATGTTTTTTTTAATTATACAGTTTTAAGTCTTGAAATAATATAGATTATAAGAATAGGAAAACAAACATTTCATTTACACTTTTAGTCCCTATTTTCAAATAAATCGTATTTTGATTGGTTAATACATTATGATAAATGTATGTGGTCACCAAAAATAAGGGTTAAAAGGATAAATGAAAATTTTGTTGTCCTTTTTTCATAATCTGTATTATTATAAGTCCTAAATTTACAAAGTCCTTTTTTTTGTACTCAATCACTTTACAATAATGACAAATTATACTCTACATAAACGGACTCATAGTTGCAAACGTACTTAGCTATTCGTGAAAGGTTTTGATCTCTCCTCCTTTAAAACATGTGCTCACGATCATGATATTTATAGCTCAATAAACCTCAACTCGATAAGGCTCCTGAAGTCTTGTTCAAAACAAATAAGATGAGGCTCCGGAAGTTGCTTGATAAGTTTAACAGTAATATTAAACGACGATGCGTCAAACCTTAAATTGGTCCTTTTTTAAGTTAACCGGTGATGTGTCAAAATGTGTACTATTTGTAATGGATCCTATGTGGACTATAGACACCATTCAATATGTTTTTGGCATATCACCGGATTCAAAAAAAGATTTAATTCAAGGGTCCCTTAATATTACTCTATGTTTAATAAATAGTTGAATAGCTCGAGTTAGGCAGGTTTGGTCTGAAATTGATAAAAATTGGTAAGGCTCACGCCAAAACGGTAAAATATGCGCATTTTGTGCATTTCGATATAACAAATTGGCCCCTAATCATATGTGTCATAAAAAATAGAATAGTGGAACCTATGCCATCGCCCACCTATCTATGTGGAGATGAGGCTGAACATATATGAGCATGCTTGAGCCAAAAATTCAAGTCTCTGCCTATGGACCAAGAGTAACAATCAGTACATTGACTTTTGAAATACTTAAAAAAGGTTATAATCAAATTCAGTGAAGATTATGTCCCGTCGAGGAAATTATCTGTCAAAAAATTCAATTTAAAAATGAGCGAGATAATCATAAATGCACGCAAGTATTAATTTAATATTTCATTGAGCCCGGGTCTTGTTTTTCAAATTACTATGGTCCGCTAATTGTGAGTGGTTGTGTGTGGGTATATATATAATTTGATATGTATAAATAACTGTAAGCATTTTGTGAAATTAGGAGTGAAGTATAAAATCATTCTTAAGAACACCCTAATATTAATCACGAACACATTAATATGATTAAACTTTAACATACAATTGTTCTTAATAAAAGGATCTTGGATCTTCATGTTTTCACAAAATACGTCTAAAAGATAAAAAAATAAGACTTACCTTGATCAAGGATAAATCTTTATTAATTGCTCCATCAATCTACCTTCTTGGAAAAAATACACTCTAATGGAATCTCGGAGTTTCTCTCCCACCTCAGAAATAGTGTGTTATGAGATAACCCCAGATGGTGTAGGGTTCCTCTATTTATAAGGGGAAGAGGGCCGGAATCATAGTCAAGGTGGGACTCTATTTCAAGTCTCCCACTAATGCCACTAACCATCATGTGACTAACGGATAAGATTGACCCAATCTTCTAATATTCGTATTTATCACGTTCCTAATTAATTATCTGATATTTATCAAGACCACATAATTGGGAAATTCATAAATTCGGAATTTAATATAATTGAAATTAAATAATTAATTTCGACACTTAATATTAATTTCCAACAGTCTCCCACTTGGTCTTAATAATCCTCATAATTAAATTAGGTACCATAAGGTGCACAATAACTGATAAATATAGTTTGCTTAAATCAAACAATTCATGGATGCGAGTCATAGCGGTTCCATGCTATTCAAGAGCATGGTTCCTTCCATGTACTACAACACCAATGTTTCATTCAACTAAGCCTTTAATATTGGGTATCATAATGGCTTCATAATGTCCTTTTCAATAAGGACTATTTATGTCAACAATAATTCATAATTTTATGCATGCTTTCTCAAAAGACAGAAATAATAGAAATGAGAAACACTTTTATTGAATTCAAGTAATGGTGTCAAACAACTAAGCCAAAATATCAATCATAGTCTAACTAATCGAGACCCATCTCTTTGACATGTTTCATAAAGGTCTTCGAAGATGGTCCTTTCGTAAGAGGATCTGCTATGTTATCACGCGTACTGATGTGATCAATTGACACTCTTTGTTTCTGAATTTCTTCTTTAACTGATAGGTATTTCATTCAACGTGCTTAGTTACTTTAGGAATACCTAACATTTCTTCATAAAGAAGATTGCAACGACATTATCATAATGTTTCAGCGACTGGATAATAGTGTCGACAACTCCAAGTCCCGAAATGAAGTCACGCTGCCAAAATACATAAGTTGTAGCATCAAGCATGCTACAAACTCAGCTTTCACAATAGTTAATGGATGGATTGTGTTGCACTCCTTCATTATATTGGTTGATAAACCAAAACAAATATTCTTAAGCAAGAGTGAACTTCATACCATCCGTACAACTAGTAAATCTGAGTCACAATAATTGTTCATATTTAAATGAACACATACATCATAAATGTGAGCATATAGTCCTTTAAGTATCTCATTACTTCATACACAACTTTTAAACCCATAAGATTATTTTGATTATCTACTTTCTAAATATGTGCTTGAATATAGAGAAAATATATAAACTTACTCCCACTGATCTTAAGGTGTATACAAATATACAACGAAAAAAAAAATAATGATATTATTTCTTAAAATACGTCATGTGGGAAACTTATGTTTATAAAATGATCTCCTAAACATATACGCATGGTTTATAAGACTTCAAAAAGTAATTTTCACATCCACTTCATGTAACTATCAATCATAATGAGCTACTAATGTCATAGGAATTCCATGTCCTTACATATAATTGAGAAGGTTCTTTTATAACCTTTTCTTCATTAATAGTGAAATATTTTACTACAATTTAGCTTTATCTCGTTAAACTACCGTTAGTGTCGCGTTTGGTCTTGATGACCCCCTTATACCCGACTTTAGTGCATCAATTATGTAATTCAACGAGATTTCAACCTTAATTGTAGTCCATTAGTTTCACTTCTTATGACTTTTGAAAATAAAACCAAGTCATTATTTATCACTACGCCAAATTCATGTTCATGCAGATACACCACATAATCATCGAGGATAGTAGACCTTTTAAGATCTTCTTAATACTATTCCTTATGATTATACCTACAGTTCTCTCACGGTGACAATACTATCATATAGTGGTTGATCATTTATTTATTCTTTGTTGTTTAGACAATCTAACAACTAAAAGAACAAGGATTCAAGAAGGTTATCGATAATGGGATAAGTACCCTACCTTCCTTTATAACCATATTTCATGATTTTCTACTACCACTAATTTCACCTTTCATAATGAATTTGACTTTAATGCAATAAATACGTGTCAATGACAATTATATGATCTATGTAGGTCCACTTTAAGGGAAGTTTCTCATAATCTCCCACTTGGGCCACATAGGTCATCATTATATTAGACATCGTAATACCTTAAGAGCACAACTCGACAATCAAAATTTGTAAGAGACATTACAAAAATCTTGTCCACGAAAATTATGAAAAAGAGTCTAGATTTAATTTGGTACAAGATTTAAAGAGTTTCATAAAAAAAAAATGCTATGATTATGATGCAGGATCAAACAAATCTTTAAAGAACTATGTCCAAACTTTATTTTGTACAAAACATCAAAACTAAAATCATAACCCTTGAAAAAATATACATCAAAAGATTCTTTAGAACATATCCCTCACGATCAAGTCTAGACAAACATTTTCCAAAAGAAATTGAGGGTTTATGAAAACAAATGGCAATTTGATTCCCCAAGAACAAAAGAAAAGAATCTTATTAGCATTTCTAGTTTGTTTTGTAAGAAATCCTTGCATCAAAAGTAAATACTTTCTATAACACAGTAAGTATAACTTGAAAACTCTACTGAAATGAAAAACTCCTTTCAAATCATAAAAGATACATATTATCTTTATCATTATTAGTCCGAGTGTGCAATATGTAAACAAACTTAATTTGTTTAACCAAATCAAATATGAAATTTTTAGAGAAATAAAATGGGATACAATAATATGTGATAAGATAATGAGATAAATTGCTCACTTCATTAATGCTTTGATTTAACAACACACACATCGATTACATGATAAATTGAGTGCATAACCGTGAGTTTTTGTCAGTAGTAACCGTGAAATATCGATTATATGATGCTTGTAGATTACTTTATTGGGTATAATGTTATTTCATTATATTGTACACGACATTTGTGCACAACTTATTTTCACATACTATAATAATGTATGTGATCTATGATGTTCATTCAATCACTCAAAATTGATTCCCTGTAAGGAATAACCTTGCTTGAAGAAATAAACTCAATATACCCCATTAATATCTTTACAATTATAAGCATCATGAGTTACTACTACCATCATCTTTACATTTAATATTCATTGACATTCTAGTTGGATCACTGTAGTGACTACCAAACATTTCATAATATGAATATTACATTACGTAAAGACTTACATACACAAGTCAATAAATTTTTCACTTATTTTCATTAAATATCGCATGATCAATAAGCTAAATTATTCATGTTTATGGTTTTTATAAACTTAATTGGTGATATGATAGTGAAAGAAACTATGGCATCTGTGTTTGACGACCATTATTACCTTCCCAAAATATATATCACCACTAACATTTTGTTCAATTATTGTAATCACAATAAATGAATAAACAATAATATGTATGCAACATCATAAAGTATCATCATCCTAGCATTCAATATCATACATGGACCCGTAGGCAACCAAAATATGCATGATATTAATGCATTAGTCCAATATTTATATCTTTTGGAATGGAGCACTTTAATGAATGCCAAACCTTATATTATATAAATATTAGAGATACGCATACATGTTCAAAATCCCTGTAATACATGAATAATTATATTATTGTCTATTCCCTAACTTGAAATTCACGAAAAATTAGACATAATGTGAAAATCAAATAGACAAAGAGTTTACATGAGATATTACACAATAATAGTAAATAGAAGACATAAATCATTTACTTTTGCTTCATCACTTATGTATGAGTAACAAATCAGAAATATTGACCCAAATCATTCATGGTCATACTAATGCACAATACGGTTATAATCACAATTATCATACTAGTGGCATATGTAAATATGACTTTTTAACATTGATGTCAATTATTTAACATTGCAAAAATTCCAATGTTTATTTGATTCAAATATCAGCATGTGTTGCGCTTCAATTTAACCTTATACAAACATTAGGATAATCTGAAATGACTACAAGTATAATATATTCACATGTAATCTTAGCCTGTATTTGGCATTTGATTAAACTGAATGAATACTTACTTGTGAGTCTCAAAATTTGCAAGTCATGCATTTAAATATGCATACATGCAACGAAATCATAAATCTAGTATCCGCACATATGAATTGTAGCCCGTGTTTGGCATTTAATTCAACTTAATGGGAGTACTAGCCTTAGAATAAACAATAATTCTGATTTTCAACTACATGAATCGTTGGCCTGTGTTTGGCATGAGACTCATTAAAACACGAATATCATAATATTCAACAATATGAATCATTGGCCTGTGTTTGGCACGAGACTCATCAAAATATGAATATTAACAATAACGCAAGTCTAATATCCTACCATATGAAATATGTTGGCATGTGTTTCGCACGAATATTCAACTAAAAAGGATCATTAGAGCAAGGTTTTATCACAATTCTAGATAAAACATACATGAAATATGGGAAAACTTAAATTTTTTTCAAAAAAAAAAAATAAGTTAGCATCATGGAACTGTAGGAAATTACTCCAAAATCTCAAATATTCGACGGAATTCAAAAATATTTTTTTTTTTTTTTGGAAGTCAGAAACATTATTTATGCAAAATCAATTCTCCCAAAAATATTATACTCAAAACTTAATGTATAATTAATGGTCCAAATATAAATGCATACACAATAATCTAGTATTTACAATTACAGATTAAGACACTTTCATGTCTTCTCCATCCAACATCATATCAATATTATTGTCGAAACATCAATTCATAATTACATTGGGACCTTTGGGCTACCAATTATAGATTATGCACAATAACCTAATATATCGAAATGCTATTGTCAAACACATAATCATACATCTAATATTCAAAATTTTATATTGAACCCTTTCATCAATACAAAATAATACATAACATGAATATTAGAACAACCATGAACATAAAGAAAAACATCCCCCGTGGTGAAAAAAAATACATAATATTTGGAAAAAATCGTAATTTTTGCCAAAAATAAAAATTTTGAGTTAGCACCACAGAGTTGTAGATAATTACTCCAGGATCTCAAAACAATTTGCGGAATTCAAAAATCAATTTTCTAGAGTGAGATATTGATGTCAACATTATTACCAAAAATGGCAAAAACGCAATTTTAAGGGTCTTAACGACGTCAAAACGCAAAAGTAAGGTGGTGCCCATTGTATACAATGGGTTTTGTTTATTTTGACGTTTACAGTCGACCATATAAGTTTCGTAAAATTCCGAGTAAGTTTTGACCTTTTATTCTAACCAGTGAGTATTGGCGACAGAAGAAAAACGTCACAGAAAATCTCAGACACACTTTAAGAGCAGATTTAATGACAGAAATAAGACGTCGCAGAAGGTCTCAGGCACAAAAGCAATTTAATGACATAAATAAAAATGTCGCAGAAAGTCTCAGGCACATATTTCATTATAGACGAACATCAATAAGGAAAATCATGAGATCTTAAACTTTAGCTCTGATACCACATATAAAATCATTCTTAAGAACACCCTAATATTAATCACGAACACATTAATATGATTAAACTTTAACATACAATTGTTCTTAATAAAAGGATCTTGGATCTTCATGTTTTCACAAAATACGTCTAAAAGATAAAAAAATAAGACTTACCTTGATCAAGGATCAATCTTTATTAATTGCTCCATCAATCTACCTTCTTGGAAAAAATACACTCTAATGGAATCTCGGAGTTTCTCTCCCACCTCAGAAATAGTGTGTTATGAGATAACCCCAGATGGTGTAGGGCTCCTCTATTTATAAGAGGAAGAGGGACGGAATCCTAGTCAAGGTGGGACTCTATTTCAAGTCTCCCACTAATGCCACTAACCATCATGTGACTAACGAATAAGATTGACCCAATCTTCTAATATTCGTATTTATCACGTTCCTAATTAATTATCTGATATTTATCAAGACCACATAATTGGGAAATTCATAAATTCGAAATTTAATATAATTGAAATTAAATAATTAATTTCGACACTTAATATTAATTTCCAACATGAAGTCCGTGGATATAAACAGGAAACAACAGAAGGTGAGTGTGAGTGGGTATGTGGAGGCAAACAAGGTGTTAAAGAAGGCAAAGTCAACTGGGAAAAAAGCAGAGATATGGACTTATGTACCCTACAACTTAGTCACTACAAGGAAAATAGTCATTTATGTCAGTCAAAAACTGACATAAATGACCATTTATGTCAGTTTTAGAATTTTTCAAAACTGACATATAAAGCCCTGACATAAATGTTCGTAAAACTGACATAAATAAGATCACATTTATCTCAGTTTTTAAAAACACACATAAAAACTTAGATGTTCAACATGTTTTTAATCACATTTTCATGAAAAATTGACATAAATAACTGCATATTTATCACAGTTTTAGTAATTTTATGAGTGTTTTTTCAAAACTGACATAAATGTTGATATAAAAATTATAAAAAAAAATCATTACTCCATCAATAGACAACTATTGTTTGAGGTTAAATCAACCCTTGCAAATAGATAAAATCAAGGTCATAAATATCACTAACTTGATATAGATCAAGATATTTACAATCAAAAAATATTAATGTGAGTTACATCATTTCCAAAAACTAGCTAGTGTGTGAGCTACGTGATGATATCCAAAAACTAACTAATGTCTAGTTATCTACCAGATAATATCCTAAAAATAGGATGATACATCACAATATCCAAAAACTAGCATTGCGAACTATATCATAAGATCCACAATCCAAAATAATACTCAAGATAGAACGTTATCGAACGTAATACTCGATCAAGTTTGTTCTCAACGCTACCCAACCCAAAATGAGTAACCCTGCAATCAAATATAATAACATAGTTTTCATCATAACACAATCATCTCAACAAATTTTCATTACGACATAACAAATATAGTTATTCAGAAGCACCTAATATATAATCCTTAATGAACTCCATTTGAATTTCATTTAGCTCATTCAACGTGTACGTCGCTTTATCGGACAATCTTTCCATCTAAAAAATTGAAGATAGAACTGAATTTATTATTACGATATATAATAGTTAATAACTAAATAATATTTATATAATATGATAAAAAGAAAACAGTGGCAATAGAATATTTAAGATTTTTCAGAATACATTAATACCAGAGGCCCCAATGTTTAAGTCTAGTTTCCTCCTCAAGAACTAGAAATCGGTCTTGTAGTTTTAAAATAAGATCCAAAACCTGAAGATCGTGTTGAATCAGCCTTAAAGTGTCCACCACATTATGACCTTGCTAACTGTTAAGAGTTCTGATTTTGGTACACCATTCCACTACTGGAAGATTAGTCATTATGCACACGCTTACAAATCAAGGCTTGTAACACCTTTCATGATTGAACGATGCATCATCTTGGGGGTATATCCCATGCAAAATATGTGCTAACACTGCCAAAAGTTAAAAATTGTGAAATTTGGGAATTTTCCATAAAAAATGTGCGCCAACACATCCATTGTAATTCGTACTATTAGACACTGATTGTAATTACAATGCATATTATTCAGAAAAGCCAGTAATTTCTGTCATAACTGGCAACAAAATCGTAAGGTCTCAGTGGGTCTTACCTGAAAGTCAAGATAACAAGCATGCTGCAATGAAAAATCCAAATTCCAGAGTAAAATTAGTAATAAGTACTTATCATGACTCTATAGGCCGGGAAAAAGAAGAAGAAAAAATAAGCGAAGTCCATTTAAGTGTAAGTAGTTAATTATTTACCTCCCAAACATCTATCTTGAGCAGCGACTGCAACGAACATACAATCGTATCATGAGATTATCGACTCCATTTAAACATTATAAATGCACAACTAATTTAAGAACCCCGAAAGGATACATGTGTGTTCAACTTGCTCAAATCCCTGAAACTGGACCAAGAGGTGGCCATAGTATAAATAAAAAAAAATTATCACAAAAGCAGACACTTGTGATAATATTTTTTTTGGAGAGGCCATTCCAAGGTAAAAATAAATATATGCAGGGAACTTTTCCTTTACCTTCTTTCTTCCAAGAAACCAAAATTTCCATAACCAAACTTCTATGTCGTGATACTAATTGCCATATCAGATAACAACTTTTCCTTACTGTCCAATTAATGTGATAAAAGCATGGCTATTTGCAATTACAACTCCAAGTATTTGGGAAATTCAATTTCCCCATCCTCACTTATTCTCCTAGCAACTAAAAAGAGCATACATAGAAATATACTCCCTCCCCCCCATATTAAGAGTTCACTATTCTTTTTTGAGTTGTCCCAAATTAGTAGTCCACTTTCCTTTTTTGGACATAATCAACGAACCAAATTTCATAATAGTAAACAAGTTTTCATCTTGGTCGTTGATTGATTGTATCCTTAATTTATACAAAAAGAAGATATGAGCTCTTAATTTGGGATGGAGGGAGTAATCACCAAACAACAATATAAATGCATAGTATTTGATGGTGGGAAATGGTATAAGTTACCTGTTGCATAAGGTTTCTAATGCTTTGAGCTTCTCTATTGCGGGTGCCATGTGAGAACTTACGTCACCCGTTGCATTATCTATGATGCTTTGAGATATATTTTTCTACAGTTTATGCATTCCTTGCAAGAGTGCATACTCATCTTGCTGACACGAGTGATGCAAGTTTACAACGTTACCAAATTGTTGATATATTAATGGCTCAATTTGTGGCATTAGAACCTGCGAAAACCAAACTTAGATATTACCAGTTTCACAAACCACAAATGTAAATTATGTAATATAACCCAAATTTGTTGACTTTATCCTTAATTATATATAAAACAGTGGGGAATAAACTGAGAATATTTTAAAATTTTCTTATGATCTATAATGATCAACTAATTGAACTATAAAAATGTGAGCCGATTTCCAATAACGAAAAACTTTGTAGGCTAAAATCAGTGCTGAGCTACACTTTCGGGCTAAAAGCGAAAGGCCCATATCTTTATAATGATAAAGGTGGAATGGAAATATATAGCTTCAAAAAAGTGGTATGTATATTAATTGTAGAATCATGTTCCACCTATCACTAGTATATGCATAAGATTACTTTAGGCAGACGATGCACACTATATAGTGATTAGTGAGAGATTAGACAGAAAATTGAAACTTATTTTTACAAGACACAATTTTGATTCATACACTTAGATATGTAATGCAAGTGTTAATAATCAGTAATTACTGCAATCGTGTTGCACCCCTTTTAAAAAAGAAAAAGAAATCAGTAATTACTAAAAATGAATTATCTTAAAGACATATTGAACTGAGGTAAACATTACATTTAAAAGCTCGGATGGGCGAAATCCTCCAATCCAGAGATAAACACGCTCAACCAATGTTCTCCACATGCCAGACATCAAATAGAAGATATCAGCCTTTGCAGCATCTGCTTCATGCGAAAAAGATCATTATAATGGTTTAAGCCACTTTCTACAAGTATACGGAGCTCGATGTCACTTATATTGGCCTACAACACATTTCTAAGTTCACTGTTCTTTTTTCGTTGCTCCTTAACCCAGAGTCCGTATTGCACCTCAAATGTAACTATCCCTGCAAACAAGATGTGAGAAGGGGAGAGATTGAAACTTAAATATAAAGTGTAACCATTATAACATCTAAAGTTGAGAGATATAGTCATGTGAGATTAAACTGTACATGCTGGTGAGAATTCTGAAGATTTTGGCTTTGTTGGTGGCTCCATTTTTTCAAGTTTGTTCAATGTGAAATATAAAAGGATAAATTTGGAACTGATGGAGTATAACATTTTCCATTTGCATACCAATATAAATTCCATAATCACGAATTCACACCCCTCAATAAATACAAATACATATCTATTGACGTCTGAATTAGACAAGAAATAAAGAGAAACAGTCCAAAATTATGTTTTGGGATAACAAGAAAACTAAAAAGGACAACTCAGACAAAAAATTCAACCACGACTGAATGTAGGAAGGATTAACAGCTAGACTACTACCATCTGCAAATATGTTGATGTTCTTTCCCTGCTGGCCACAGATATGCCTCGCTTGACTTTCAGCAACTAACTTGACACTTCGAATAGTTGCAACTTCATTAACCTAATATCTGTTATCAAACAGACCTCCAGTGCTTTCTAGCAATTCAGGTGCAGCAAGAAGTCCAGAAAGTGTTGCTGCAGTGACTCTAAGACTTGAAAACTGCTCATGCTCCCAAGCTACTCGAGAATTGGAAATATATATTTTCTTGTGCTTGAGACCAACTTTGAGCCCCACTTCTTCTGCGACGTTCGAGAGGCCTTCAAAATTTTGCTTAATTTATGCATTTTCTAGTGGTGGGAGGGTAGACGATGAAGGAGAGGTGTGTGTGTGTGTGTGTGCGCGCGCGCGCGTGTGTGCGTGTGTATGGGGAAGGGGGGAGGGATTTTATCAGGGGCGGGAGGGGGCGACAGAGGGGGCGGGGGTTGCAAGTGTGCAATGGTGTGAGTAATGGCCTTATTCCCGGATCAGTTCTCATGGGACCTATTCCAAGGGAAGAATGTGACATGTAACCTAATAAGAAAACATCATGATAAAAAATAAATACCTCTAAAGTATAAAAAGGTTAGAAGAGGAATACATACTAACTCATCAGTCAAACCACTTTTAGTATTTTAGTATTATGTGGGTAGTAACATTAAGTGAAAATAACAGAACTTTTAGTAATTGAGAAATACTACATCCATGCTATCCACTAAATAAGCCAACGACTGAATTGAAGTTCATAAAACAGTACCCAAGTCCCAATAACAAAGATTAGTACTCAAGCATTGCAATAGAAAGCGACGAAGGTCAAGAACATAGATGATTCTACCCAATGAAGACATGATTAGACGGACACTTACCATCTATCTTGATATGTCCAGTAATTCAGATGGGAAGTCAGCCCTTGGGACACTCCATGATAATCTCCTCATCCTGTCATAATCTGAAAATATAATTGATGATATTATATTTCAGCCAATGTGTATGAAAAGTAGGAAAATGGCATCTATATACACACGGGTAATATATAGATAGAAAAATTATATGAGCTCAGAAATATAGACTATTGAAATATAAAAATAAAACCACATCAGCTCCAGAGATATATAAAGTAAACATATGCACTCCAAATAGACTGATTAGATTAAGCATCCAAATGAACATCGGCAGTACGTTTAATAACAACGAACTCCGGTAATCATTTTTTCTACTCTTTTCTACTCTTCAGCTGCTAGATCTTGATCATCTGCAGCTGCCTCCGACATATCTGCGTCTCGACGAAATGGTGCAACAATCTACATGGCACCGGACATTTATTTCTGATAAAAATTGTGAGAAAAGTAATTACATGGAACCAAACTGTGACACCCCGACTAATTAAATACCGGGTAGCTACTCCTTTATTAAATTAATTCAAAATTCCAAGTTGGTCCAGTTAATAGCATCACTGTCGAAAAGATTTTAATGATTACTAACCACCTAGTATTTAAAAAGTAAGTGCCAAATTTTAATTAAAGTCTGATTAACATGCAACAAGTGTAAAAAGAATAATAACACCATTCACCATAATGAAGTAAATAGAATGACCATCACATAACATAAATAAAGTATGGAGGAAAAACTCCTCACTACAATCCCACAACTGAAATAAGTAAACCGAAAACTAAAACAGTACATGCCGAAGTCTGAAAACTGTAAATAGAAAGATGTCTAATAGAAATGGGCAACATGCCCTACAACTGATAGATAAAGACTCTGGAATCCAAGTGATAGAAGCGTCTACAAGCAAATCCCTGTAGCTTCCACAAACAGCTACAGCTCGTCACCTGAATGAGTATCCTATGCATGGTGTCCTTGTGGCTGGGCACCTAAAATGGTTTTACAAAGAAAAATAGATTTGAAAAGCAAACGGGTCAGAGCCCGAATGTGGAGTTATATTTTAAAAACCTGCAAGTTCTTTAAAAACATTTAAAACATTAAATGCAAAGTACATGTTAGGACGTGCACTCGCGTGATATTCTCACCTCTCGTCTAACTGTGCACTCCTAACGTAAGTGCCCATCTATAATGACGCAAATCACTAGCTAAGTACCATCATATCTAGCTAGACTGCCATAGGTCCTACCCTTATTACTCGGTTCTATTAACATTATAACGCTCGTAATTAAGTAGGGGTTTAACGTAAACTCATATGCTCAATATGCAATATATATAACTATCAGTTAACTCGTTATATTTCTCGAAACAATACCGTAGTTATATTCACAACAATAACATGAAGGTTCCCATTAATTAAGTGTATATTATTCACATCATAGATATACAATACAAGCACCCCAAGAACTAAGCTGTGGTGCACACATACTCTGCTATCCATCCCGGTACATCACGTACATAAGGATTACATATTCTGAATCTCTCAGGAATAGTTCACAGATAACAACATCACAAACAATGGAGGCGAACACAGTCACATCACATAGGTCACGCACATACCTACGCTCCTACGATCAGTGGACTTATTAATATCCCAATAAGTCTTTCTATGACCTATGTTCATCAAGGTAACGAGTCTAAATCCGGGCAACACAAGGATTAGAGGGCCCTAAGCGAACGCAAACCTCCCGTGATAGCAAGTATGGTAGGTATGTCATACACACAATTCATATACCAATACTAAGTAAACACACGTCTTAGTAATCCCGTAGTTTAATCGTAGTACATATCGTATTCTCGTACCGACTTATAATATCTGCAACTTATATTATTCCGATTTGTAATTATACGCGCCATAATTCATTCTCACGTCATAGTAGATACTCACGTCTCAACCCAAACCGTCCATTTAATTTTAACTCTCGTATATAATTTACTCCTCATAATAACCCAAAGTCCCAAATCCATCAATACATCATCAAAGGAATGATAACTCTACCCTCGAACAAGTTTACGGGACTCCAAAAATCGAAACAGGCCAAAAAGGCCCAAACTGTCAACTCGTTAGAAGTCTCGTTCGAACGAGACTGTTCGAACGAGATTCCAGTTCGTTCGAACGAACTGTCCCTTCTAACGATATCTCGTTCGAACGAGATATCGAACGAAATGCCTTCTCGTTAGCAGCGACTGGTCAACTCGTTAGAAGCTCGTTCGAACGAGTTCGTTCGAACGACCTGGGGAGGGGCTTCTAACGACCTGCCAGTTTCGTCCCAGATTTTCCTAAATCTCGTTTTTCACCATTTTTACTCCTCAAATCTCCTCTAAACTTCGTCCCAACTATGTTATGAGGTCTCTAACCAATCCTAAACATATATAGTCACATCCTAACATGATTTTAAGGGATCAATCCATCCTAACATCAATCAAATTTACAAATCTCTACACTTTTTCCAAATATTTCAAGAACATGAACCCTAACTTTATGAATCATGAATTAATCTAATATAAATCCGTTTTAATTTCTTCCAACCACAATCATCATGAGAATAATCATCTACCTATCATTCTACATGCAATTCTCCTCAAGATTTTCAGATTCTAAGTTCTAAACTACATGGGTTTTTTCATATTTCACCAAGAACAAATCATAAATTTGAATTATCTAACATGGAAAGAACATTCTCTGAAATTAAATGGAATAAAGTCACTTGCCTTGGTCGTCTCTGCGTTTGGTGTAGGTTTGATGAAGCTTTTCTGTAGAATTTCTTCTCTCCAAGCTTCTTCTCCAATGGTGGCTTAAGGTGGCTAGGGTTTGATTTGGGGAACTTAGAAAACTCTTCTAATAACCTACGTAGCCTTCTAGGTTAATATGGGTTGGTTAGGGGCTTAGTGGGTCAAATCCACATCAGATGTAATTAACCAATTTTCGTCACTTTTAATTTCCCAAAATACGAAATTACCAAAATACCCTTTATGATGCCGGTATGGCCTAAAAATACCCCGGGACCCAAACTACACCCCCGGCTAGTGTTTTCTGACTATCTCGGCCCTTCCGGACGCGTTGGCGCACTCAAAACGACGATACGGTTTATAGATTTTAAATTCACTTTTATAATCAAAATAATACACCATGACGCGGCGGTCACACGCGTCTCAACAAAATTCCCAAATTGCCGTATATTAATCTCACGACAAATTTCATAATTCCAAATTCATATATAATCATATATGCACATAATCAAATATCAACTCGCATCTCGTTAGTATCTTTAACCCGGATTAATTTCCAATTAATACGCATTTAATTAATTAATCCCAAAAATAAATATAGCCAAAATCCCAAAAATAAATATAGCCAAAAGTACGGGGTATTACACAAACATTTATTGTTGTGGAGTAGGGACTGCTGCTGATAGAGAGGCAGCGACAGACACTATCATCTCTCAGCTAAAGCTGCACTGATATCATATTGGTCGGGAGTCGAGGGTTGTTACTGCACTTCAAATATGTTAGGTATGCTGATGGCAGGGGCATATATGTTAGTTTAGAGCATACAAATGTTCTTTTTATATGACCAATACCTCTCGAAATCTGTTAGGTATGCTCATTACGTGTACAAACCAAAAGAAAAAAAAATATGTATATATTAAATTTAAATCCTGATATTGTATCTTGGGGTAAATATTCCATACTAAACACATAGAGTAAATACCCGACTTCATGGCATCGTTAAAATTTATATAATAGCACATTAATTGGTTAATTGGATAACAACATGTTAATGGGATGGCAGCCGCTGTAGGAAAACAACTTGTTAATTGGATGGCACAGAGGAAGATACCGAGGAAAATAGGACGTTGGATCAAGATTCTCTTCAATGAAGTACATGGTGTAAGACCTTATTTGCAATATACAATTTATATTGCAGTTAGTTAACCTTAGCCAACTGTATTTCTAAACATGAACAACATCAATATAGGTTATCCTTAGCCAACTGTAATTGTTTATAAATAACCTTAGGTTATTATTACCTATTAAAATATAGGTTAGTATAGGAGTTTTAGGTGTAATGAGAAGAAAAATTAGTATAAAAAAATAAGAAGAAAACATGGTACTCAGGACAACACTCTTTTTATTATATATTGTTAAATGCAACCACACCCATAAACCATCCTAATACATACACAGATCCTAAAAATTAAAAATTCTTAAACCACACACATGACCCACACAAAACATGGTACTCATGACGACAAAATGGAACTCGATAACAACAAAAAAAAATGCAATTTTCACTTTGAGGTGTATTCAAAGTTAACTTCTCATAAAGAACATATGTTCAGCATCAGATTTTCACTTCCAAGTTGCAACCTAAATCAACGGACATAAAAACCATTGTAACATACCTTCTGTAATATAAAAAAGATGAAATAATACCTGATTTGAAGGGAGTTCCACCTCAGTAGCACAATTTTTACACATAAGAGAGTCATTTTTCATTTGAGGAGCTGTTGTAATAGAGCTTTCAAAATAAAAAAATAATAATAATTAAAGGTTCTTGGGTCATATTCTACCCCGTCAATATTGGATTTTATAGAAAATAAATAATTATAAAAATAAAAGAAACCTTACATTGCATGCGCTCAACCTTGGGAAAATGATGAAACTTCCATTGAGATAGAGACATAGTTAGAGAAAATCCGTGTCTTCACCGCAAAGACCTGAAAGATGCACAAACAACATACCTCGAATTTCAGACTACAAAAAATATACACAAACAAACACATAAAAAATAAAGCTTGTTTGTTGGTTTATATTGATAACTGACAGCCTTGGGAGCGGGGTCCATTATATGCTCCTTCCTAGGTGGAGTGTCCTGCTTCTGTAGTGGAAACAGTCGAACACTTGACGCTATTCTCTAACACCCTACTATTACAAATTGCTGGAAACTGATTTTTCAAGTGGGGTTTGCAAACAGTTGTTGCTAAGAATCTCAAAGAGATTCATAAAAATGGAAATTACCCAGATGTTGCTGAAGTGAGCAAAATAAAAATAAAAATAAAAATTACCCAAATGCTGCCTGAAGTGAGCGATGGCCGAGAACAGAGAAAAAGGAGCAGCGACATTTCAGATAAAGGGATAAAGTGAGAGAGAGAGAGGATAGAGATTACCATGGCTTATTCTGATGAGAGACGATGGAGGATGTTGGTCTCAAATATGCCCATTTTATTTTTGTTATTTTGTCAAACCCCAATTTGTGGGGATGCTAAAAGACTCTGAACCCATATAAGGGGTACAACTCCAAAAAGAAAAATGCTGTCTATACAAAAACACCCAAAAAAATAGGGAGATCAGTTAGTTCAGATATAAAAAAATAGGGAGAGGCAGAGTTGAGCAGGCGGCAACAGAGCAGAGGCAGGGGCATCCGGCTTCGGCGGCAACAGAGCAGAGGCAGGGGCGTCCAATGTACCCAATCTCAACCTATATCCATTCATGTCATACCCAGTTTCAATTATGGAAGCTAAGACCTGGATTGCTACTGCGAATTGCAGCGACAACAGCAGCAGCTAAGGTTAACTGCCACTGCATTGCTTCCATAAACAGAATGAGCATCTTCATAGTCTCGTTACCCAAATTCATTAATGATCATTCAACGCTAAGCAGTCTTATACCAGAATACCTGAAACCATAAAAATATCAATTACAACATTTTATTTCCCAACATAAATTATGTGGAACAAACAATGAGAAAAATATGTACATATCAATTACAAAATGTAAAGTTGCAAATTCTTCTCCACTTAGATAACAAAAATTTAAAACAACACAACAAAACTAACTCTAGGCTTGCCTAAATAATACATAAAGGTTTCAGTTAAAAAAATAAAAATAAATTTAGATCAACGGTACATAAATGTATTAACACCAACCATAGTAGAAATAACAGTATATATTAAAATTGAACAAAACATCGAGTTGAATCCAAAGTGATATTGTATAATTAAATCCCCAAAAAGTGGTTCTTGCGAATAAACATGGACAAACATTAATGAACTCCATAAGAAGCAAAATGTAACATGGACAAACATTAATGAACTCCATAAAAGTTCGTGACATTGATGATGTGAAGGAAAACCCCGGCAAAAAAAACCAAAAAATTACCCCCACAAAACTCTATTATCTACACAGAACTATTATCTAATACAAAACATAACTAAGACATTGAGTGGGAGATACCTAGTATATAAAATGGTATACTTCCACGTTATTGGAATTTCATGTTTCTGTGAATCCTTCGATTTAGATCTGCAAAATCAAACAAATAATCAAATCTCTAGTTGGAAACATTCATAACACCATTATTGAAATTTATAGATCTAACACAAAAAAATCTTTAAACTAAGTAAATATCCATTCTTTAAACCCTAGTGTCAAAACATGGTATTACTTCCACGTTATTGGAATTTCAACACAAAAATAATTGCGCACGCACCAAAATCTCAAAATTCATATTATGCAAGGTACGAACATTAAATATCAAAAGCAAAACCTGATTTCTGCCTTTCAAAAGCAAATGTATTATGTTTAACAAATCTCATACCTTGATCAAGTGCATAAAGATTTGGGTAAATAAGAAAAAAAAATAACAGATGTCAAAATCCAATGCGAACACCTTGAATCTCACCTTTATGTTAAAGAAGGATGTATATAAATCATGTTTTCCATTATCCATATATTACCCTCATTATCGGTCAATTCCAATACAGATTTAGAAACTAAAGAAATTAGTACAAAGAACCCTTATTACCTGGGAGAACAGAATTCTAATCAGAGAGAGAATGTTTACCTGGGAGAATTCATGTCCCTGTGAATCCTTCGATTTAGATCTGCGAAATCAAACAAATAATCAAATCTCCAGTTGAAAACATAATACATTTGCAGTTGAACACCTTGAAAACATGATTATGAAAAGAGAGAAACATTCAACTTTCTGCGTTTGTTGGATAAAGAGGGGGCACGTCAATGTCATTGTAACCATATCCAACCAAACTTCCTAAAAAGTCCTAAAATCATAGCCCGAAAAATTTGTACAACCATAGCCCTAAAATCCAATCAAGTTTACAATACCTAGTCAAGTTTACAAAGCCCTAAAATTTGTACAATCAAGTTTACAAAATATGTATAAGTGTGTGTGTGTATGGGATATCACAAAACACGCACAAATCAAAAATCAAAAATATCACACACACACACACAGAAATCAGAAATCTAAAATCGGTATGCGTGTGTGTATGAGTGTGAATGTGTGTGTGTGTGTGTGTGTGAGTGAGTGTGAGGCAGAGGCGGGAAAAAAGTTGTGTGTGTGTGTGTGTGTGTGTGTGTGTGTGTGTGTGTGCGTGTTTAAGAGGGTGAGAGAGATTACCTGAATGCAGCGGCGGAGGGCAAGCAGCGGCAGAGGGCGGGCAACGACGGAGGGAGAGCAACAGCTGATGGGGTTTGTGGGTTTGGAGTGAGAGGGAGAGAATGAGGTAGACGGGATGGGTTTGGGGTTTAGAGAGAGAGAATGAGGGAGATAGATGAGCACGTGTTCTAGTGTGGGGATAAAGAATTCCGCAAATGCCCTCATTTTCAAATTAAAGGGTAATTTTGATAAGTAAAAAAAAGGGGAAACCAAAATAGTGAGGGGTAGGTTTGTAAAAAGGAAATGGATGTGATCTAAACCATTAAAATGTGTAAAAATGTGTAAGGAGGTGGCACACATCTTGACCGTTAAAATGTGTAGACAATTCAAAAACCGTCCTACTTTATTATATATATATATATATAATTATACACACACACCTTAGTTTTCATGGATATCACAAGTTCGATATATTCAAAAGAAACTGACAGACACGGTGATTCATAAGGGCGAATTGAATCAGTTTTCCTCCTCAATATTCTAACTGCCCTGATTTGGGGGATCAAAACTGCACAAAAAAATCATTGAGGACATATTTACCTCTTTTTTTTTGCAAAATCAAGAGAACGTTTGGCATTATAATTGAAAAACTCAATGGAATTTCGTTCAGTCTGGTACTTGAATACTCTATTAATGTCATTTAGAGTATCAAAGTGGAGGAATAATAACCCTACCCAAAAATACTTGGCACCGTAATAACATGAAATTGGGCACGCACACAAACAAACAGAGTATGGCCTTATAATTTCAAAATCAAGAGAATGTTTGGCATTATACTTGCAAAATTCTATGGAATTTCGTTCCAAAATGATCTAATGACATACAATAACAAGTTACCTAGTTGAAAACAAATAATGTAATAAAAATAGATCATCTTTGTATACCCATTGACATAAACAATGCATCTCTCATCAGAGGATACAGTGCACCTACATCTCAACCTGGTCCCAGTCGATGGTTGCACCTTCAAATCCATATTCTGATTGTTAAAGCCTATTTCAAACGAGCTTACTCATCATTGCAAGACCTTCAACCATTTTGTAGAGAGCAGACCACCACCTATCTCTGTGAACCTGGTACTGGTCAAGAGTCTCTTCAATAGCTTTGTCATGCTTCCCTTCCAAAACTCTTTGAAGAGTTATAACTGCATCCTTTGTTCTCTTTAGAATGTTATTATCATCCTCTATTTCCAGTTGTACAAGATCGTTTTGCGATGAAGTAAGGCTAACACCAAGCGCAAACTGGGCTGCAGCAGTCCACCTTGAAGAAACAAGCCATCTCTTCTCCGCATCTAGCCGCTTGCTCTCTTCTCTCCCTGATTTTTTCTCTCTTTCCCCTTCAAGTACTAAGCCCCTTAAGTATTGGGGATTTACTGACCCTATACTCTGAACCATCTTAGAGAAAGTGCTTTCTTCGTTTTGCAGCAGTTCCTCAGGCGTGTCATATTCGAAAACCTGACCAGCATCGAGCAAAAGAATTCGATCACAGTCAATAATTGTATTCAGTCTGTGAGCAATAATGAGCATCGTGCATGATTTAAATTCTTCTCGGATGGCCTTTTGGATAATAGCATCAGTTCTAACATCAACGGCAGCAATTACTTCATCAAGAACAAGAATCTTTGATCTGCGAAGCAAGACTCAACTATTGCCTCTGTCCAATACTAAAATTTTCCCCTGCCTCTGAGACCTCAGCATCCAGCCCCAAAGGATTTCTTCTAATGACATCCTTTAGATGTGACCTTTCTAAAGCCTCCCATAAGGAAGCATCATTATGTTCATTGAAAGGATCGAGATTGAATCTCACAGTTCCTGAGAAGAGAACTGGCACTTGTGGGATAACACCAAGTATTTTACGAAATCTGTCAGACCAAACTTTGCAATATCAAAACCATCAATTAAGATTCTTCCTCTTAATACACCAGTTATTACGTATTTACCTATGGAATCAGAGGTAGACCTGTTAAATACATCGATTCAAATGTTCATTTCAATACACCAGTTATTCGTGTTCAAACTTTATACTCCACATGTCCTATTATTAACAGCATTAGATAGAAATTAAAAAAAAAACAATAAATCCCACGTTGAATCGCGTGTTGGTCCAAGCCTCAAGGCTCCCTCATTACACGACGGTGTGTTAAAACACAAGTCAGCTATCTCCACTACTCTAATTGAAGGTACAACTATAATTTTTGAAGGTACAGCTAATGAAGACACGCTGCACAGTAGGTCTGATATTTTGCCTATTATGAGAAACATGCCTTCTAGAATTTCCTAAGTTCGACTTGGGTATAAGGTTATGAGCAGGCCATCGCAGCTTAGATCAACGGATTTTATCTCTCCAAATTACTTTTCAGTCCTAAAAGAAGGGACCTGTATAGCTGGTACATCTACTTCGCTAGCTAGTCCATCTACTGCTACTACGTCATATCTGCAGCCGACCTTAGGCAACTGTGTTCCCCCGTTCACAGGTGGGGATTCCATCTAGTTGTCAAAAGTCACGTAATCTGTGTCATATTTCCCCTCCTAGCAAAGAATCAGACCAGCTAGCGAAGTAGAGATCAATCTTAAGGAATACATCCCCATGACTAGAGATCAATTTTTCTTAAAGTTGATCAGATGCATATAACCACATAGCTCAATACTAAAGTTGCAATAAAGACTCAAGGAAATTACTTGAAATAAAGGCTATGTTTATCAGATTAATTTTAATTATAAATCTAATCTATTTTTTTATTATTGAGTGTGTTTTGATGTCATAATCATTAAAAATATTTTTTCAGACCTTTACATAAATGTTATTATACCATTACAAATGTGCATATATACATATACACAAGAATAAATGCATGTAAATAAATGTACCTCAATGCCAAGGTTTGAAGATGAGAAAGAGGAGAAACTGGATGAGAGCTAAATACAGTCTATTGCGGCTGCCTCTAAGCTGTTATTATAAGTAGTAATAGTATATGCCCCTCTCAGTATCATGTTCATATTGTCCAGTCCAAGCAGCCAGCTGTTAGGGGTATCCCCATTCTCCTGCTAATAATTATTAGGCCATGTTGATAGTCGTATCAACCATGAAACTAAAAATCAATTGAACATTAATTATATACGTATGGTTTTGATTATAAAAGGTGTTTTAACTGCAGTGGATTGTAATTAGCTCTCCATAATGATTTTTCATTATATACAATTGGGTATTTTAATTGGACTAACTGAAATAACAATTTTTTATTAATAAATGTATTATATACTCAATCATATTAATTGGTGATTTATGTACATGCAGTGAGATAATTTACTAGTGATTTTTAAAGATGCATCAAACTTTGAAGCATATATACCCAGTGATTGAAGAACAGAAGGTCATGTATGCTGTGATGCATGGTAAGGGAGACCACTGATTTTAGTCAAACAATGAAAACTTGGATGGGGTATATTGGAGATAAATTGCAGCAGCTATACACACCCGGATTGTGGAACAAGTTTAAGAAGATGTCATTAGCGAATTCCGAAAGTTGTATCAATCCAAAATAGTGGAGGAATGTCATGATAAATTTGAGGAAATGAGACCACTGGTGAGTGCAAGGCAAAGAGGCCTCAATGAAGAATTCTTTGTCTCCACCTTTATTAGTGGATTGAAGGAAGAAACCAAGTACAGGGTTTAAATGTACCACCCCCCCCCCCCCCCCACTCTGCTGAAATTCATCAACCAAGCCAGATTAAAAGAATCGTCACTTGAGGTGGTCGCCGAGAAAGTCAGATCCATTCCAGTAACCCACTTAAAACTTCAGCACTAACACCCAATCTCTATCAAAGCTGGACCAAATTCAATTATCCCCATCCAAACCATCCTAATTCCTGGATCAAACACCAAACCCAAAACAAAAATCGTCCTGCCTTCCCCCCCCCCCCCCCCCCCCCACCTCCCCCATACCTATAAAAAATTATACTCTACGGAATTACGCGATATATATATATATATATATATATATATATGCAACAATTATGATGAGGGCAAAGTGAACTAACATCAATAATCAAAATATGTAATGGGACTTCAGCAATTCTTACGTACCAAACTAACCAGGTCACATATGGCATTAAAGTTGTAATGGTATGGCTGTCCTAGGTGACAAAATGCATATGATACACTACACACCTTGCATCTTTTCCATAAATGTAACTTTCAAATACAGTCCTATCTGGACCATGATTTAATTGATAAATTGCAATTCAGATGGAAGTCTTCTCTGACTTTAAAATTGAGAAAATGTGGAAGTTCGTGGATCATTAAAAAAAGTAGACTGAAAAATATAATAGTCTAAAAAACAACACTTACGTTTTATTAGTCATCTTTACCACAAACCTTGTCAACCCAATCGATAATTATTCTACAGAAGTAATAAGCACTCTTACCGTATGTTGCTGAAGCCATATAGTATACAAGCGTCTGTGTGACAAATAGCCTGGTACATTTTCTGGCTAAAGGGACATCTGGGGATACAATATGATAATTATTAAGTTAATGGATCATATTAAAGCAATGCAGTTAAGACTTTATTAATCAATCACCAAAGATTACAAGTTTATGACCTTATCCTACAACTACAAGTAAAATATACCCAATACAAAAGTAATAATCAACGGTGAAATCAGATAATTCAATTTACGGGTTTATTCCAGTTGAGTGGGTCATAGAATTAAAAAAAAAATAAGTGACAAAAATGGAAGACCATGACCAAGCCATGGAAACTCTCTATTACTATGACTTGTACCCAAGTCATCTCTCAACAAGTGGAAGTAGTTTCAACACGAGCGTACGACAGTCAAAATAAAATCATTCTAATTGGGAGAAAATTATCAAATTTGGCAATACTATGATTCTGTTATTCTCTCCATTTCGTCAATTGATTTAAGAATATTATAACTTTTTATCAAGACCAAAAGTAGCTACACTTGGAGGACAAACTGTCCAGATTAAGAATACATGTGACCAAAAAAGAGTAGCCACAAAAACCCTAAAAGAATATATGAAATCATTCCAATTCAAGACATAGTAAAAAAAAGAAAAGTAAAGCCCAAAAAAGTGGAGACAAATACGCTCAAGAAGTCGCTGTAAAATTGATGTTTTCCCAAATGCCCACCTTCTCGATTTTATTGTCTTAGAAAAAATCTTGTGTTTCTCTCCTTCAAATTAAGCCAAAAAGTAACCACGACCATGCATATACAAAGATGTTACCTCCTCCTTTTGTCTCTGAGAAGCAAGATATTCATAATGAATAAGTCCTTAGATTTTGTGGAAGAATGAATAAGCAACATATTCTATTCCTAGTTGGAGGAATAGAATTATCGCACATGACTTCACTTGACAGATTTTCACTGGGAAGAATGAGTATGAATGTTGATTGGTCTGACCAGGAGATTCTAGATTGGTGAAGGATTGAACCCTCTGAAACAGGGTGTCCTTAAAGATTGAAATGTCCACCTCTCCTCGTCACCTTAAATATCCATCCAACTGGTGATGAAATAATCCTTTTATTGAAATAATCTGCAAAAAAAAAAACAGAAACCATAAGTGATAAATATGAGAGAAGGGTGAGAGAGTAAAGGAAGTCAAGCACAGTCTTAGCTTCATCTTAGCTTCACATTACTCGCATTCTAATAATAACAAATTATAGAAAAGGGTGAAGGAAGTGAAATACCATAATGTAAAATGTAAAACTTGTTTGTTTCATTATTGGTATATTTGAAGAAAAGTTAATAGAAAAGCCCATCAAAACTTTTTTGTTTCAATTCAAAATGTAAATAAAAACCCATGGTGTATGTACTTCAAACGGATTGGATTCCATGCAGTGGGTACTAACATCTTCAGTGGGTACTAAAAAAAGTAGAAAATTATCACTCTAGAAGGGGATAGAGAGAGAGATTAATATACGCGATAAATAAAAAAGAAAATCCCGTGCAAAGAACAAAATTTGATTTCAAAATCAAGTAAAGTAAAAAATGAGGAAAAAGAGATAGATTAATATACCTCATGCTCGCAATTCTCACCACACTCAGTAACCTTTCCACCCTTTCCCTTCCAAAGCCCTTAACATCCACACACACCATCATGACCATAACCTCCTGTTCGCACATACCCAACTCCTACATGCTATGCATCCTAAACCTACGCATCCCCAAACCCATGCCACCATAACCCTCTATCCAATCCTCACCGCCCCTCACAATCCCACACCCCGTGACCTGCTATGCACTCACAAACCCACGCATCCTCTACCCGCCTAAAACCATCACCTTCTTTAACCCACAACACCCACGCAACTCGCATACCCATCTCCCATACGCCCGTAATCCACACAACCCTCTACCTACCCTGCTGTCAGCACCTTACTGCCCTGTGCGGTTTTTCCACCAACTCCTCTCACACCTGCTCTCATCACCTCACCCACTCAAAATCCCACACACCCTTTTTCTAAACCCAATCTCACCAAACACTACTCCCACAACCCCCATTGCACCTACCATAACTAAAGTTAGGTAATTGGCAATTCAATATGTACAAATATGGTTACATGACTCATTTTCTGAGATGCTGGGATGTTACGTGTTGTTTGGTTACATCATCAATCGACTTTTGAAGATCAAAACTTTAGGCTTTTATGTGAGTAGTAAAAAACAGGGATTAACAAAACAGGAGTTGCTCTATGTTGATCAACTTTTAACTGCATCATAACCCAAATTTTAAATGCGTCACCACCCAATGTTGATCAACTTCCAACTCATGTTGAGTTAGAACAAATTTGTAAATTATATGGACTGAAATAACTTCAGTCAAATATCAAATATCAAATGTAAATCCTTAGTTATCTGTGTAGGCTAGCAAAATAACCACCATCAAATACCCCATTGTCATCCGCACAAACACCAAAAAACAAGTTACATGTACAATAATAGAGAATGACAAAGGCACAATGTGGTGAAATGTCGTAAAATGAAAAGCTTACACAGTTTTTAATGAAAAATATGATATGAACATTAATTTGATAAACTCATGTGTTAATGCAACCTAAAATGTATAAGTACCACATGACATGGTCAACACCAAGTGGGAACTGCACGATAATTAAACACTGAACTGATCCAAATTCAACACTGAAGTGATCTTTAATTAAAACCATATGTGAAGGCATTTTTTTTACTAATAAAATAAGTTCGGGAACAAAAGATTGAAACCCACTATTTACGCACCTTCATAATCGTATTGTCGCTTTGCCTTTGACACCTCGTCGGAACCCTTACCGAGATGCACCTTCAGATCCACAATTAGTTTACTGCCTAGTGAATGCACTATGATATCCACAAACTCACAAAAAACAAAAATCAAGGTAATACCACATAAAAAGCTATTGACTGATATAACAAAAATATATAGATTAAATCCCACAATCCACCGGTGCTCTAAACAAAAATCATAATTAACCCAATAGTATTTATAGAATCATTTACGAATGAAGCTATTATTACTGTAAGAATGTAGACTAAATCCCACGCAATTAGTATGAAAAGACACACACACAAATGAATCAAAGTCAAAAGTCAGCTTGAATACATACATCCTAACGCAATTAGTATAAAAAGCCACACTCCGAAATGAAACTAAAATAACAAACCTTTATAACACATAAATTATGAATCACCGTTTATTAATATACGGATAACTACCATGAAGCAAATATATAACACTACAAGTACAATAAAATTCAAGTTGTAAGACTATGAACCACGTTAAGGGGCAGACACCCGAGGCCATTACATTGTCAAAGATATAAAATTGGTAAAGAACAATATCTGTAAAGTGCATCTGATGGTATGAATTATCATGATTAATATACCATAACTTTGGCCTTGAGAATTTGCGTATTATGAAATAAACAATTAAAATTGCATTTGTATTCAATCCTCTTAGTCAACATCACAAATTAAACATAAGAAACTAATGTGATGGAGTCTCTACAGCTCAACTCAACTAAATAGTAGAGCTTCTATTGCAGCACCATCTCCTTGAATTATTCTTTTCCACGGACCGTAATTGGTATTAACATCTAAATGTCACTGATCTTCAACAGTCAACCCAAATATTTTCCATACATACACCACACCTCTCTTGCAGACTGAGAAGTGAATGAAAATAATACGGATGCAGTCATAATAATAAAATACTTCATTCATACCGTGTTGTACACCTCACAGTGATCGCCAAGCTCCGCAAAGTGCTCTCAAATCTTGTACTCTAAAGATAAGCATTGAAAGAAAATTAGGAGAAATGAAAGAAAATAAAGATTTATAAAGCTAAAATTGTATTCCCATGAAATATAGAACTTTCTAAGCTAAAAATTATCTTTAGATCTGATATATTCAACATCAAAAACTCAAGTATCACAAAAACAAAAAGAATAAGATCGTTCACAATAGAATTCCTAAATTCATGTCAATTGGTGTTATATGGAACTCCAAATTCATAAACTAAGTATAGGCTTTCCTTCTTAAAGCACAGCGTATATTAGTCAATAGAAATAAGTCTTAATCAACACCAAGCTTTCAGAGAATCTGAAGCCTGGATGAACAAATGAAATCTATCGATAACCTATAATTAAATTGGTCTCATATAAATAAATAGTGACTAACAATATCTAAGGTCATCAAGATGAAAGAAAGTTATTTGGCCAAAACTTTAAAGTTAGAGTGTTATGTGAAAATCCATTATAATCAAGTCCCATATTAAATATTTCGTGTGAAGGTTTACACCTTTTGTTTCTCGAGCTCCAATGCCTCCATGGTTAATTCAAATAAGAACAAAGTTATATCAAATACAGGGAACCCCTAAACATATGCATATGTGTTTCTCTCCATATGAAATTGTAGTTGTAGATAAACAAAAACAAAAATCACACAAATCAAACCATATGCATTACTAATATCAACAAAATCGGAGAAAACCCTTAATGTAAATGCAAGCTCAAGTTCGAATAAAAAAATTACACAATCTGATATGCAAAAAATCATAGTAATTATAAAACTTCAGCACCTATTAGAGCAAGAAAGTTTCTTAACAATTATTATATATAAGATAATGAAAGTCCTGAAGATGAAAGAATGTTTTGAGAGCAATACAAGAAACATAAAACATACGTTGGTAGATTCACCAGGGTAAAGAAAATCATACAAATAAAGCCATATTCATTACTATTGATAACAAAATTGAAGAAAACCTGTGTGTAAATGCAAGCTCAAATGGATATAAACAAATCGCACAATCTGATTTGCAAAAAATCCTAGTAACTATAAAACTTCAACAAATAAAGAGAGAACCTAACCTATTACATAACAATCACAACAAATTCACATATATAAGCCCTAGCAATATTGTAGAATAAACTATATGTAGTCTGATTTATTACCTACGTATACTTCTATGGAAACTGGAGCAAAACGGGACTTGATTGAAAACCTAAACCTCTGCCGCCGTCGGGACTTGATTGAAACACAAAGATATATTGGAGCATCGTCGAAGGGGGGGGTCTATAGCGTCGTCGATGTGGGGTGGCGTGGGGAGGTAGATAACTAGAGATGGGAGAGATATCAGGAGAGTTGGAGAGTGGGACTGGAACTGGAACTGGGAGTCAGAGAGAGAGTTGAGAAAGGAAATGAGAAGAACCCGTTCCTTTTTTTTTGCACAGTGACTTTTTCACCCAATTTTTCAGCCTAGCGGGAATCAGCGCGCTTCTTTTTTTTCATTTATCGCAGTTTTGGATTTGAGAAGGATAAAACTAAAACAGGTATATCACAGCTCTACATAAAATTGACATAATTATTTCTTTTTTTACAGAAAGCTTATTATAACTGACATAAAAATTAACCATTAAATTTAAATTGACATAAATAGAAACATTTATGTCATTTTAACTTTAATTGACATAACGTTAATTTTTAAACTGACATAAATGAGTATTTGTCTTGTAGTGTGGCTCAACCTTATGCTGCTCAATCTTATGACAAAAAAGCACCTCCCGGTTTTGTTAGAAAAGTTGAGAACCCAACTAGTGGTACTGTGACCAGATATGATCAGGAACCCTACACCACAATGTTCAGTGATGATAACCCAAATGCTTGTTCAATTATGTAGCTCATTTTCTTTTCTTTTCTTTTCTTTTTTTTTTTTGTTTATGTATATAGCACTACCGTCTCTTGCATTTTCATTCAGTTTGCCTTTTTTCATCTCTTCGGGTATTATTTTTAGATTTTGTGGTTGTGGGTTTATTTTCTGTGAGGGTTTTGTGGATTAATGTTCCTAGGTGATTGAATTTGGGGGGAGGGGGGGGAGAGAGAATGGGTTGTTTATGAGAGGACCTACTAATTGATAATAATGTGTAACTCTATTCGAGTTTTCTCATGCATGATTTTTATAGTTTCTGTTCCGTGTGTGGGATATTATTGAATGGGTTTCGCCTGTACATATCTGTACATTCAAGAGAATGAATAAAAATAATAAAATAACAAATAAAAACCATGAGGTACCAACTGGGTGGTTACGTGAAGAAACAGCTTCAAAGTTAAGAAATAATGTGTCATATTATATCATCATTGATAACATTGAAAATGACTATAGGTTAGGTAATTAATTAGAACATTGGACTATATTATATAATATTTGTGAGCTCTTACACCTATTAGAAATTAGAGCATTACAAGTGCCTAGGTAATGAGAATCTAAACATTAGAATGGTTATTATTGCTTACCAATTGAAGTGCACAAATGTGAAAAGCACCTAAAACATTGTTATTCCCCAGAATGTCGGACTATAATTACAAAATAAGGGGGATAAATAATATAAATCTCAAACGGACGACATATTTCCGGGGAGATTAAAAACAAATTTTCTCAGACGGAACTAATTGGATCGTGGAGAAATGGGGATTAGATGGGCAGGCAAGTTTTAATTGGGGGATCGCACTGCAAATTTTTTGACGTAAATTAACCAGTTTAACTAGTGCACTCAGAATGCTCTTTACAAATTAGTTTCTTGTTAGATGATTTGATATTTAACATGATATAGATTATTTAATGTCCCAATAATCCAAGAATCTTTGGCACCCAATATAATTTGTCTTTTATGTAGTTCATGACGATGAATTATTTTTTTCACTAGATCACGACAATTTACAATACTTTTTGGCTAGATTTTTGGTTAAAGTATGTCCTAAATGAGTATCCAAATACCCGTTGGTTACATTTAAAGTTTGAATAATTTGCCAGATAGATTTAAAAAGAAAATTTGTTCGGTAACTAGCAACACCAAGCATTGTTTACAATTAAGATCGTGCCCACCAAAACATTAGTTTAAAAAGAAAGAAAAAATATTTGAAAGAAATGTAGTTGGTAGGAGACAGTTCACACAACACTTGAAGAAAACATACCTAATTCTCTCTTTCTTCACATATAAAGAATAAAGGATCAAATACCAAAAAGTTTCTCAAATATTTTTTATACATATTTAGTTCAAGTTTTTTATTTTATACCAAAAAATTCTTTATTTTATTATCTTTAAAGGTCCGCACCAGCAACATGGTAAAGCATTTTTGGCATGATGAAAGACTTTTTGGTACAAAATAAAAAGGTTTGGACTATATATATATTAAAAGAAGTTCAATGGACTATTTGATATATGCATCCAGAATAAATGCATGCATGCATAGACTTTATATGATTGAAATGAAGTCGGACTTTTGTTTGTTTAACTTTAACGAACAAGGGAGCTTGGAAGCTTTCAAATTTGAAAGGAAAGAAAAACTTTGTCAGTGTTCTAAAATGCACGTTTGGATTTGAGGGTTGGAAGAAACGATTTGCATTAAGTTTTTTATGTCTTATTCTTGATAAAAGGCTTAAGATACACTTTTTTTTTTAAAACGAAAATGCTTTAGTGAAAGGATATCACCTTTTAAAGAACTTTTTTTAACAAATCGAATCAATATCTCGTTCAAAACAATCAAAAGATAAATAGTATCCCAAGCCTCTATGTCTCACGTCCAAAAAAAGGCCAACATTGTTGACCGACTTCGGATTAAAAGTCTATATGTTTCATTTGAAAGATGAAAAATACGTTTCTTATATTGAATCATTTTGTATCGATTATTGAATGATTATTGATATTGATTATTGAATTATGAAAAATATATTTTGTATATTGCTTATAAATATTGAGAAATATATTTTATATATTAATTATGGAGCATACATGTGAGAAAAATAATTACCAAACATACGTATTTTCAAAATTCAAAACATGTATTATTTTATTATATTAGTAGCCTTAAAATAATTAAAATAAGAAAAAATAAGAAAAACTCCTTTATATGTCTAGACTTTAAAGTTTGAGATTTAACATCTACACTTCGATACCATGAGTGTGAATGCTTTATTAGGAGTCATTTGTATGTAGGCGTGAAATTTAGGATAAAACTATATGAACACGTATTTATACCCACATAATAAAACAAAACTAAAAGGGTCTTACTTTTCTTCTACCAACTAAAACATATCCCTTTTTTTAAATTTGTATTTTCAATAAAAAAAATGTTTTTTTTATAAACAACTGTTTTTAATAAAAAAAAAAACTATTTTTAACTGTTTTAAAAAATAAAAACTGTTTTAAAATATAAAAAAAGTGGACCCTCATTCTATTTTTTGAATATTTGACAAGAGAGAAGCTCGAGGCTCGAGATGTTTTGAAAGTATGGAGACGACGCCGGCTAAAATTCATTACATCTTTCTAAATACCTTATTGAGTTGGTATAAGGACCGGCATGTCGCAACTCTTCCTAGCGTTTTAGAATTTTTGTGGCTGGACTGCATAGAGATATGTAGACATGATATTTCTTTTGGTCATGGCTTTCCTTTGGGCGGCTATAATTTAATTGTTTTGCATACTTCCTGTATACGTGTTTCACCTCCTTAGCGGTTGATTTTTATATAACATTTGTTTATCAAAATATTATTAAAATAAGTTAAAATTTTTATAAAAAGACATTTTTTTATTGTTTACAAAAAATAAAAATTAAACTGTTAAGAAACAGTTTTCTTTATTAAAAAAAATTAGAAGCAAATGTTTTGTAAAAAACTGTTTTACATGTTTTCCCAATTTTTTATTTATAATAATTGAAAATAGTGTAAAAAACATTGTATAAAACAATTTTTTTTAAATGTACAGTTTTTTTTCTATAAGAGACAATTTTTGAATAAAAATGCATTTTTTTATTTTTTGAAAACAGTTTTTTATAAGAAAACAGTTTTTAAAATAGCCACTACACCAAAAAGCCTAAATTGTCACCTTTAAGCCAACCAGCCTTGTCATGGTCATCGACCGTGACAAAAAAATACATTTTTTTTATCACGGTCAATGACCATGACAAGTCCGCGATAAAGGATTGTCACGGTCGATAACCGTGACAAGTATTGTTGTCACGGACTTGTCACGGTCAAAGACCTTGACACGTATGTGACAACTCTTTTAACAAACAACCCTAGTGCCTCTTTTTTTCCCACCTTTCCTTTCCCTCCAATTTCTCTCTCTACTGCTCGAGTGACGGTTCTCTCTCTCAACGTTTGAGGCCATTTTTTCCTCCCTCTCTCTCTCTCTCTTTCCTTTGTACGTGTGTGTGTGTGTAGGATTGCGTGTGTGTATGTGTAGGGTGTGTGTGTGTGGGTGTGTGTAGGTGGGTGGGTGTGCGTGTGTGTAGGGGTCTGCGTGTGTGGGGGGTGGGGGTGGGGTGGCAGTGGTGATGGTGGTGGGGAACAGTGGGGGAGTCAGTGTGGAGCAGGGGGCGGGGGGAGTGTTGGGGGGGTAATGGGGTGGGGGTAGGGTGTGTGGGGGTGGGGTGGGGGCAGTGGAGAGGTGGAAGGAGGTGGGGGTAGGGTTGTGTGTTTGTGTTTGTGTTTGTGTGTGTGTAGGGGGGGGGGGAGCGCAGGGCAGGGCGGGGATCGTGTGTAGGTATGTAGGGGTGTGTGGGTGTGATATTGAATTTGAATTTGAATTTAACGATTCAATGTGCCTCGGCCTTATAACATGAATTGCATTGGTATTGATATTGATATTGAATTTTAATTGAATTAAATTTGAAAGAAATTGAAATTGAAATTGAAATTCAATTTCAATTGAATTGAATTGAATTGAATTAGTATAAATTGAAATTGAATTTGAATTAGTATTGATAATGGTATAAATTGGTATAAATTGAAATTAAATTTGAATTAAATGAAACATACTTTAAATTAAATGAAAGATACTTTAAATTACATAATTAAATGAAACACACTATAAATCTTTAAATTACATACTTTAAATTAAATGAAACATACTTTAAAATTACATAATTAAAAGAAATCTCTCGAATTGTGATAAGACATAATTAAAAGAAACATACTTTAAATTACATATGGCGCTCATGGATACTAGCATTCTAGTTCTTATGCGTACGCATTCAATAGCCCTTAGACCCGTTCGAGAATCATTACCCCTATGTAAGGACACAAATTTTCAATTGAGTCCTTTGTAGTTTTGGCTCAATTCCGGACAAAAACGTTTGAGTCGTAGGATAGTGTTATTAACCATCCTTCAAGCCTATGACATGCTAAAGTTGAAGACGTAGCGGCCAAGTTTAAAGCTTCATCAAAATGCCGAGTTTAATGTGCCTCGTTTCTACGTTATCAACATGGTTCCATTGCTCCTAAGGTATGAATGCATTTTAATATATATAAGAGCTTGGAACAATTTATATTGGTGTACTTCGTTTTTAAAACTGTTGTTTATTTTCAGAAAGATTTAATTAAAACTTTAAAATAAAGTATATTAAGTTTTCCGGGCTAAAACTCAATTTTTCAACTTTCTAGGAGTTCGTTTCGAATTGTCGTTCGAACGAGTTTTTCGTTCGAACAATAATGTCGTTCGAATGAGGTTTGCCAACGAGGTCCCCAAAAGGCCACTGGAATGTCGTTCAAAGTATCGTTCGAACGAGAATGATGGTTCGAACGAGATTTCTAACGAGTACACACTGGAACTTCGTTAGAAGGCTCGTTCGAACGAGACTTCGTTCGAACGAAAATCTCGTTCGAACGAGTTTTGGCGGGAATAGTTAATTGACAGTTTTGAGAAGTTTTTTCCCTCTTTCCCACTACTTTTTCCACTAACTCTTTTCCTGAATATCTATGTGCGGGAACCAAGTTTTTTTAACTTAACTTTTTCATATCCTACAACCTCCAAGAGAGAGTTTGAGAGCATAATTCCAAAAGGAAACAGTTCATTATTTAAGTGTTTTTATTTTTCAAGAAAAATCTTTTAAACAATTGTTTTACACCTAAATTTTGGTTATCCAAGTTCATCCATATATATATACTTTGCTTGGAGTTTGGCACCGGTTTATCTCTACTTATTGAAGAAGAGATTGTTTGGGTTTGCTTCTAAGTCCCACAAAGAAGAAGAAGTTTACGTTGATTTACCCACTTAGAGAAAGGCTCCTTGTTCAGGTGACGGTGACCATAAAAAGTCCGATCAGTGGATTTCGAGACCGCGGTGGAGCTCCGTGGTTATTCGCTAGGCGGAGGTGTATACAAGAAGGAGCATTGGGACTTGAGAGGAATCGAGTCGAGTGTTGTAAGTTTTACTCTCTTGTATTTGTAAAATCATACTTAGTGGATTTGATGTTAGGGCCGTTCGATATTTTTTCCCGTTGTGGGTTTTTCCTCGTATATCGCGGCGTAGTGATTCATTGTTTATTTTATCTTTCGCAATACTCACCTAGAACGCATGCTTAGGTAAAAAGATAAAATTTGGTTTGATCACTACATATTTAATTTGGTGCTAAATAAATATTGGGTAATGTTTATGTTAATTTAATTCAAGACATTTAACTTAATTTGGTAAAATTGGTTTGGCCTAATTTGGAAATATTGAAAGTATAAGTTAGGCAAATTTTTAGGACTTGGATTTAATTAATTGGTTTAAGTGAAATTTAAATTGTTTGTTTGGATTTAATCTTATTTCACTTGGTTTAATTTTTAATTTGATAAGAAATTAAAAATTTGTTGTTTAATTGAACCATCTTACGCCTCCGCATCTATAAAAGGAAATTATTACTTTTTGAAGTAAAAAGATTTCAAAATTGGGGGGGGGGCTTCGCGTTTTCACCCTATAATGAGATCTCTCGAATTGTCCCATTTGGACAGTTTGGGACTGCATAGTTTCTGTATAATAATATTCTTGGTAGCTTAAACTTGTTACTTTTGGGGAAAGTTCTGCAGTCGTATCTTAATGTTCTCTGGGTACATACTAGATGATGTGATGTTAAGTGTTATTTCAATTGATAAATTGAAATAACACTCAAACTTGTGAATCTATGTCGTGTACTTGGAGAACTATGGGGATATACTGTTGAATTTTTCTCAAATTAAAACAATGTGCATGAGCTGTTAAGTATATACAGAAACATGTGGTCTTGAATGGGATAGGGACACTCACCCTTTAGAGGATATGGAGGAAATCGAAATTTGAATGCATGAATAAATTTACCTTAAGTCAACTTCTTATATAACACTTGCTTCGGGAAGTGCATGGTTGCATGTATTCTCATTTGAATGCACGACATAATGGTTCTGTAACATTTATAACCAATTTAAATTACATATAGGGCGCATAGATACTAGCCTTCTAGTTCTTATGCATGCGCATTCAATAGGTGATTGTTTATACTAATGGGAACTAAATGTTCACATTTTTGTTTATACTAATCCATGAATATAAGCTTCTTACCCATAATAGGTGATTGTTTGTATTAGCTGTGACGGGATGTACTAAATACAAAGAGTGGATCGGTGAGACAAATAGATTAGGGGAAGTGTTTCACAAAGGTGCTAATGAATTTGTGAAATACGCAAAGAGATGTCATGATGATGAAGAGTTTTCGTGTCCGTGTGCTAGGTGTAAGAATGGTAAGGTATTTGAGTGGAAAATAGTATGCACCTAAAGTTCCTTTTGTCCCTGAGCAACCTTCACAACAACCTTCAACAAGTAGGATAGATGTACAAGGGGAGGATGACAATATAGATCATAATATGCTAGACGATTTAGTTGATGATGCGTATGGAGTTCATGAAGTGGAAGAGAATGAGGTCATTGACGATGTACAAGTTCAGGTGGTCATGAAGATATCGGGATAAACCTTGATAATGACTACCAAAGTTTAAAATTTAAGGCGACCCAGTCGTTATACTCTGGCTGTGAGAAAGATAAAATAACTTTACATGCCATGGTTGGTTTGCATAGTTTGATGACCCAATATGGTTTGTCTGGCAATAGCGCGACAGAAATTTTGAATTAGGTGAAAGGATTATTACCCAAGCAGACTATGCTTCCAAACATCTATCCTACTATGAAAAACGATTTGAAAGGTTTGGAAATGAAGTATAAATCAATTCATGCTTGTGTGTATGACTGCATACTATACCGAAAGGAGTATAAAAATCTCGACCGATGTCTAGTATGCAATGAACCTAAATATGTCCAATATACTGGCAAGAAAGGCACAATCTCAAAAGTGCCTCAAAAGTGTTAAAATATTTTCCCGTTTGGTATAGATTAAAACGGTTTTTCACAGTACCATAGATAGCGGAGTCAATGACTTGGCATGCTAGGGAAATTGCAAGGGATAATCTCATGCGTCATCATATTGATTCTATAGCTTGGAAGAGGTTAAGTTTTGAGTATCCCGATTGTTCTCGAGAACAGCGTAATATTCATTTGGCAATATCAACAGATGGTTTCGATCCATTTGGAAATCTAAGAACTAATCAGAGTGTATGGCCAGTAATCCTAGCCCCACTCAACCTCCCTCCTTCACAGTGTATGAAACCTGAATTTTTGATTTTGTCTTTGTTGATATCTAGGCCAAAGGCACCAAGTGAGGACATTGATGTCTACTTGGCTCCTTTGGTAGAAGAATTAAATGAGTTGTGGGAAGAGGGTGTGCAATCATTTGAGAAAAGAAGAGTTTACGCTGAAAGCTATGTTGATGTGGGTAATTCATGATTTTTTAGATTATGGGACATTATCTAGTTGTGTAGTACATGGTTATTTTGGGGTATCCTATTTGTGGAGAGAAGACTGAATCTCTTCGTCTCCCCACTACCTCAAAAAAAATATACCATTGCCACCCGCTCATAGTTTTAGATTTGAGAAAGGTTCCAATTTTTTACCGGGCGGGGTTGAACATAGGCTACCGTTGAGAAAACTTTCAGGCTTAAAAATTTTAAATAAATCTTCTAACCGTGGCCCTAATATGCCAAGTAAGAGTCCTAAATTTAAGAATGTCAAGCATAAGAAGATCACAACTGGGGATGAAACTAAGATAAGAAAGGCATGGTCTAGGAGGTAAATTTTATTTGACTTGCCTTATTGGAAGAATAACCCGGTGCGCCATGTATTGGATGTGATGCTCGCAGAGAAGAACATCGATGAACATATTGTGGGCACATGCCTTGGGGGGAGTCATTCGAAGGATGGAGAAAATGCACGAAAAGACCTTAAAGCGTTGAAGCTTAAGCCACAACTATGGTTGAAAGAAGATAGTAAGGGAAGGACAATAATTCACCTTGGTGCGTTTACTTTGACGAGTGAGGAAAGGAAGGTTCTTTTAGACATAATATATAATTTGAAGGTTCCACCTAATTTTTCGTCCAACTTGCAAAGGATTGTGAATAATGTTATCCATGATTTACATAAGTGTAAGTCCCACGATTGGCATGTGATCATGTAATTGATTCCTCTATTGTTTAAGCATTGTTTCTCAAAGCACAAGGATTTACGGAGGACTAATATGCAAATTAGTATCTACTTCTCACTTTTATGTGAGAAGGTAGTCAATCGAGATCAGATAGTGGCTGCAAAATTGGCGGTGAATGAAGCGATTTCTGTGTTAGAGAATACTTCCCCCCATCTTACTTTAACATAAGTGCTCACTTGTTGGTACACCTATGCAACTAGGAACTTCTTTGCGACCCAGTTAGATATTGGTGGATGTATCCTTTTGAAATATTGATGAAAGTTTTCAAATATTACTTCGAGAATACACGATACATTAAAGGATCAATTGCAGAGGAATACATCACAGTGGAGTCATCAATCTACACTCGGGAATATATGCCTGAATTGACCAATGTTGATGACATTGATGAGTTCGTCAATGAGGGTGGTCGTTTGATGGGCAAACGAGTGAAATTAACGAGTTTGCAACATGAACAAGTAGCTCGTTATCTATTTGACACACATGAAGATGTCGAAGAATGGAAAAATTAAGTTAAAATTATTTTAACTTTTACAATATTTTAATTTTTTTTTACATGATTAATTTTGTAATACGTTCGTCACAATCTATGCAGAAAATATGAAGCCAGCGAGAATAATAAAAGATGGAAAACAATGGTACAATCTGATAACGAATTTAGGCTGTGGTTGTCACACCAGGTAATTATAATGAAAATGGTTGTTATTAAATGTCATATTACAAGAAATCTTTACAACTAACCTAATTAATTTATCTATATTCTCAGCTCTTAAAGGCGGGTGATGCGACATCAAGGCTTGCTCTTCTAACCACTGGACCCTTGTTCATGGCACAAGAGCACAAAATGTATCGATTGAACGGTTACGTATTCGGTGCAAGGGTGTACGAGAAAAATACAAATGTACAAAACTAGGGCCTTTAATATAAGGCTCTTATTTTCTTTCAAGGGAGTGCAAAAGATAAAAACGTCGTTGAAGCTGAAATGACTTACTATGGTATAAATCGAAATATATTTGAATTGGACTATGTAACCTTCAAAGAGTTTGTATTTTACTGTGATTGGGTAAGAGTTGAGGATAAAAATGCTTGTAAAGTTGATCTTGGCACCAATTTGATCATGGTTGACTTGTCCAAGTTGAAGAGCAATGAACACGTGAGCGATGAGCCATTTGTTTGTCCTTTTCAAAAGGTCAAGCAAGTGTTTTACTCAGAGTATATCAATAATGAGTCGTGGTCAATTGTTCTACATGCACCAAAGAGTCTAAACAGTAGTGTGGATGACTTGGCTACTTATACCGAATATCAATCCATTTTTTATGATAACCCGAATTTGAAATAATTTTTAGATTTGTAACAAGTATTCCAATTATTTGTAATGACTAGTGGTTGTATTATTCTAGTGCTTTATTATTATCGGACAACAATTTAATACTTTTTATTCATTTGTAATTGATCATTTTAGTGCTTGTAATAACCAGTTGGTATATTCTTCTAGTGCTTTGTTATTATCGGATTCGAATCAAAATTGGTTTTATAGTTAGTGAATATTTTAATTAGGATTTTAATCAATTTAAGCATTAATTCAAAGTCCATGACCCAAGAGCGTGTGTTCCGGGGGGGGCAGTGTGCGTGTGTGTAAATTGAATATGGTATTGGATATTTCTATGGGTATTGTTATAAATTGGTATTGGTATTGGTATAAATTGAAATTGATATAAATTGGTATTAATATTGATATAAATTGAAATTGATATCATATGTATTGTTATTATCGGATTTGAGCATTAATTCAAAGTCCATATACATATTTGTACTAATAATAACAAGTTTGCAGAAAATGTCTTCATCCCAGCGCGGTAGCGGAGGCGAAGAGGGCTCCTCGGCTAGTAGGCCCCCACAATGGGACAAATTGGGGTCCGTCATCGAGAATAAGACGGCATTATGCTGAAGGCGATCGTTGGCTCGGGGTACACTAATTGAAGGGGCGTGCCTAATGACCTCAAGATTAGCATTTGGGGGGCACTACAGGTAGTGTATTTATATTTATAAGCAACTAACACTTACTTTCTTTTTGGTTTGTATTTGTTTGACAGAAACAATTCGGTCTAACCCCATATCTCCGCGACTCCACGTTGGAATAGTTAAGGGATTAATATAAGATGTGCAAGAAGAATATGCGGGCACGATACTCTGAAAAGACCAGGGAGTCCATTCTGAGCGTACGTGATCGTCTCCTCGAAGGAGCCAATATCATTGGCACAGTGGTAAAAGTTTGTCGACAATGGGATCGATGAGAAAAAATTGGCATCTCACCAATTGAGGAGGGAGAACCGGGCGAAAAAGTTGGACGTGCACTACTCCGAGCGGACATCTTATGTTGAGGTGGAGCACAAGATAGTAAGTTTTTATTTTTTTTATTTTAGTTTGAATTACTTTGCATTACTTACTAATTCTACATTATTTTAGTTCAGGAGACGGGGAGTGGCCCTGGGGGTAAGCCATATAGGCTCGATGCCTAGGTGGTAATTCGGATGAAGAAGGGCAAGGACAAGGAGGTGGCCTTGAGCATCGTAGTCACGATTGTAAGTTATAAATGTTTAATTTTTTAATTACGTTATAATTTTTTTATTTATTTAATTAACTAATCGTGTACTTTTTATCGTTTCAGGCAAAGCTTAAGGAAGTGCATGAGTCGCAGTCTGATGCCGACAAAGTATCTTTGCTACGGATGCACTCAGCCAAGTGCTTGAGGCGGATAACAAGGGGAGGACTTGGGGGTGAGCTCGCGCGTGGGAAAGTCGAGGATCATCGAAATGGAGACGAGCAACACCGAGTTGGCTCATAAGGTGGACACCCATGACGATAAATTATCGAGGTTGAAGGCGATGGTCCTAGATATGTATGCCTTCATGAAGCGTCAGTTGGGGAAGGGGAATGAGAAGGAGAAGGAGAAGGGGAAGAGGAAGGGGAAGGAGAAGGGGAAGGAGGTAGAGGTAGACGAGGTGTCACTGCTTTATCGTTGATACGCACGGACTCTCCGCTATAGGATCCATATCCCATCTTGACTTTCGTCGAGGGGCTATGTCAACAATCAGCTGGCAGAGCGTGTTTCTACTCGACATATATTGTGGGGAGCGGATAGCGAGGGGGTTGAGGGACACGTCCTTCCTCCCGAATATGCTGGTTCATGGACGTCCTCTCCAAGAAATTGAGGCAAGGGTGCTCGTCACACATGTGGTGATCGAAAACGAGAACTCACCTATGTGGTTGCACGAACAATGCGACGTTCAGCGAATATTGATGGGGTTCTCAATGGATATATCGTGTGGCCTTCCTTCCTCCTCCAACTTGTTCAAGACCCTGTGCTATGACATTATTTCTATCTTTTTTATTTGGATATTGGATATTTGTATTTCTATTTTATTTGTTGATTTGGATATGGATATTTCTATTTCTATTTATTTGGATATGGATTGTATATGCCAGGATTTGGTATGTTGATTTTGTACATTATTTCTATTTTATTTAGATATATGCTATTTGGACAGGTATAATTTTGCTATAACAGGTACAAATATACTGCTGGACAGTGGCAGTAGTCATACTGCCCAGTAATTTTTTTTTAAAATTCTGTCCAGAATTATCACGACCTTTGGTCATGACAATTTTTTAAAATTTTGTCATGGTGATCGTGACAAAACTTGTCAAGGTCAAAGACCGTGACAGGATCGTGACAAGTCTAATGAACTTGTCACGATCTTTAACCGTGACAAGTCCGTGACTAAGACAGTTGTCACCCCCAGACTTGTCACGATCACAGACCTTAACAAGTTTGACTTGTCACAGTTTTAGACCTTGACAAGTCGACTGTTTTGGTGTAATGAGCTCTTTTGTAAACGAAAAAAATTATAAACAACAATGTTTTTTATAAGTTAAAACATTTTGTTTTTTGTAAGAAACAGTTTTTTTATTTTATATAAAAACATTTTTTTTACTTTTTATAAAAAGTTTTTAAAAAAAAGTTAAAATGCTTTTTTTTAAATAATTGAAATGTTTTTTTTAGTTTGTAAAACTATTTTAAAAATTTTTAAACAGGTTTTTTCAAATATTTTATTTTTTTTAAATAGTTCATATAAAAAACTGTTATTTATAATAAAACAGTTTTAAATTTTAGTAAAACCTTTTTTTAAATTAAAAAATATTTTTTATTTAAATTCTTACGTTTATTTGCATATAATTTAAGATTGTTTATATAAATTTATATAATAGTTTATAAATTTTAAAAAAAGTTTCTTATTAAAAACATTTTTTATAAATAAATAAAACTTTATATTGAATATACAGAATTTTATTTTCATTTTTTATCTAAGTATACCACCACATATGTACATAAAATAACCATCGCATATTGTGCATTGATAGACGTGGGTGAGGAGGAATATTACTTCGTTGGTGTATGGATACACAGACATGTATACTGGGAGACTTACGTTTATTTTAAGCTTATTTGTTAGCTATTTCAAAGTACGATATTTTTTTGAGAATAGAATTTTAGTTACTTGGGATATGTTAATTTTACGTGGACTGTTATGAGTTGGGATCATGTCTGAAAGACAGGATTGATTAGAATTGGTATTCACTATAGTCGTGTGGATTATTGTGAGAAAAATTTTATGGGTGAGCTTAGTTTTAAAAAAATAAATTTCGATGGGAACTTAAGTCATACAAAGGACCTATAGAAGTTTGAGTATGCTTAGGAAAGAAACATGTGAGTGTGATGTAAAATTTTGAATAACTCTAGATGGGAGATGCGTGTGAATAGACTCAAAATTATGGGATAAATCAGGTTATGATCAGGATAAAGCAAGGGTCCTTTATGTGGGGGAAAGTATTGCGAGATAACGTAATGGTATAATTTGGGAAGGTATTGCCTTAACGAGTATAAGCAACAGAGTAAAACTAAGGCTAGTGATAGCTTCGATCGTTGGGATTTTATATGATCATATTTAATGTTTGTATCATGACGTTATTACTGAAGTGGCGATGGTAGACCTAATTAGAATGGGTACGCCTTTGAAGACTTAGAAATGAATAAGTGCACTATAGATTTAATGCGGACAGAGAATGTCCTATCTAGATTATGAAAATTGCGATAGATTCAATATGGACAGTGGTTGACTCTGTAGGAATTTGGTATAACTCTTATAACGAGATAAGTGGTTGGTTTGAAAAATAGCAAATATTAAAAATTATATGAATAGCGTAAATGGTTTTTTTTTTTTTTTGCTTTACGTTGATGGACCTCAATAACTGACTAAGCCGCACACTAGTGTATCGGTAGGGTTGCTTATTTGGATTTTGCTTGCGAGATGTCGGATACTAGGGTGGTTATTTTATGTACATATGTGGTGGTATACTTATGTAACACCCCGTAAATTCAAGGACCCTTAATTTAATTATAATTGGGAGAAAAAGAATTTATTTTATTGAGAGGAATTAAATTCATGATTTGGGAAAATTTTAAGTTGGAGGATTTATTTAAATTAACAGATTGATTTTTAATTGTTCGGATTATTTTTGTATCACATTTTTAGGTCAAAAAAATTGAAGAATGTTATAAATTAATTTGGATGGAAATTCTGAGTGCACAGTTGAGTCCGAATGGGTCGAAATAGTTGAAAAAGAGTACCCATGGGTATTAAATGCGTCTTTGGGTATTGTTAGGCATATTTAAGCCCACATAAGAGTGTTTGGGCCTTTTTTATAAAGCCCACAAGCCTAAAAACGGGATTGATGTATTAAACCCTAATAGTGAGAGGGTGTGGCAGCCATAACACATTTTAGAAAAACCCTTATAAAGAGATAAAGTGGGTGCAACTGGGAGAAGTCATGGGAGCCAAAATCAAGAACAAGTGTGTGGGTTCTTCATCAAATCATCCTCATCTACATCAACGGATTCAGGCCCTACGAATCCTAAGGCAAGTGGTTAAACTTGCTTTTAAATTAATTTCAGATTTTTACTCAGGGTCGGTCTATAGTTTTCGGGGACCTAGGCGAAAAACCAAAATGGGGCCCTTTCGTATAAAAAAAATCAAATTTAAGAAAATGTGTTCTTCTCGCATTTTTTGATTCAAAATCAATTTTTATATAGCAAATCAATTTAATATACTAATGTATAATCCCATCACTAGAATTCTCATCAAAATATTTTTTTTCTATAAATATTACGTTTTTCACAAAATACGGGTTCAATTTCCATTTCTTTAGCAATATCTATACACATATTCACACAACACAACAAGTGTAATTTGCTAGTAGACATATTCACACAATACAACAAGTATAATTTACAAAAATAAAAATCAATCACACAATCACAATATTCTCAATAATCTTGACAAACCATTTTAAAGAAAAATGCTAAAGACGAACAACAGAACCTGATTTGAGTGCCAATTTGAAAGCAATCACTATAAGAAAAAATCTTATTTAAGACGCTTTTAAAATTTAATTTACATCACTCACAAATCAACCATGGTAAACTATTAGACCTATTTAATTTTACATCATTTTTCTAATTAAGTGACCTAATATGTTTTAATGAAATAATATACAACGGTTCTTTTTAATTCCCGCCCAACTCGCGAGTCCTTGTTTCAGTTACCTACGTCTCTCCCACTCCCCCATGAAATCCCAACCTCGATCGACATCTATCTCCAACTTCATCTCCAAACCGTTTCAATTTCTATCTCCAACTTCATCACGGATTCGATTTTTATCTCCAACTGTAATCACCGAAACTCCCATTTTCCATAATCGAAGTAGCTTTGTTCGATTTCTATCTTCTACTTCATCATGAAAACTCCCATTCTCCATATCTGAAGTAACTCTGTTTCGATTTCTATTTCCATCTTCATTGAGGCATTGGTTGGAGGTCACTTGGATCAGTTACAAAGAAATCACTTCAGGTATATTTTGTTTTCATTCAAAACATAGCTTTGTACATTTACTTGGCATTTAAATTATCGTTATGTTTGTTCAATTGGTATTTAAACCCTAATTTTGTTGGTTATACATATGTTGATTTTTCCCATTTCAAATAATAAATCTAAATATAATAAATAATTATAAAGTGATGTCCTTTTTGCTTAATTCCTGTTGAGTCATATATTTCTGTATTTTTGTTTCATTTTCTTGGATGTTGATAAATTATATAGAAGCTAATTTACAAACTTTTTTTATAATTTGGATGAGTATATATTACTGCTTGCTCCCTATTCGTTCATCAGGTGTGTTTTTTGTGCATTTAGACCCTAGCTACTTTCGTTTGATTGTATATATGGGGTTTAAATGTAAATAAGAATAAACCCATATGTTTGAGAAATTGATTCATCATATTTTTGTTTGTTTAGAAACCTGGTTTCATATTAATTTATGGGGATAAGTATAAGGTATGTTCGCTAAAGATGAGTTGTTAAGGATGGATTTAATATTGACTCAATGGAACTGATGTGTGTGACGAATTTGGATTTTGGTCATGAATAAGAGATATATGAGTAGCATTAATAGGAACCTAAATATCCAAAATATTTAGTGAGCACTTTATGAGGATTTAAAATGGGTACGGGAAGAAATGGCCCACCATGGGGAATAAGGTTAGGTAAAGTTTCACAGTTGTAGAACACATATATATAGGTTGTAGAATGGAAATTAGAACCCATCAATATGAAAGTGTCTTTGAATACAAATGTAGTTTGATTAAAGACCCGTGAATCGGTAGTGAAGGTGAGTCGAATTGTACCCTAGGAACACAAATGAAGTACATAGAAAATCCATTTTGTGTGTCATATGTTGGGGTAAATATTAAAAAATCCACTCAAAAACATTATGTTCCAATTAATTTGATATATTTTTAAACACGCTGAAAAGGTGATAAGCCATGAGAGACATAAAAGGGAAGCCAATAAATAAGATAAACTATATACTCAAATGCATAATGCCAGTAACATCGGGTAACACGAACTTGGGCAAAGAGTCATAAGACTGTTTGACGATGAAACAATTACAACGCTCGACGAAACCATTTTGCTCATGAATTTTATGAATAATAAAGGTGATGTAGAATTCCATATTTTTTTTATTTTTTTATTTTATTTTACGATACTCCCCATCGCATTTTGCTTGAATTTCTTCAGTTTTACTATTAAAACTTGAAAATAAATTAAGCGCATAATATTTTCGAGAGACAATAAACAAAATATATTTTTGTAAGATCATTGATAATTGTATCAAATAATGATGTATATCGCAATTCATATTCGAGGAAGAACCCCATACATTGTTGAAACTATTATGTAAAATACAACAAATATGATTAAGTGGTTTTAACGTTGTTAAGCGGGAATAAATTAACATCTAGAACATCATGTCCTTAACGTGTGTCCAACCTTTTTAATGCCTTTTAAGTTCAACATGTCACATGGCATGATCGTATCTTATCGGTGTCCTTGTCCATATCCATTGAGTGCCTCTTGGGTGACCGTGCTTCATAGTTGTCATATTAGTTCCATTTTAAAATTAAAGGTAAACATATGGGTATGAAAAATTTTAAACTGGGAGAACTGACATAATTTTTATATTAGAAGGGTTTAAAGCATAAATGAGCAAAGGAACTTCTGTAATAATGTGTAAAAAAAAAGTAAACAACTAAGTATCTCTGCACCACCAAAATGATGCATCTATATGGTGTGAATGGGATTTTGTCCTTAATTAGAACTATATATTTTATGGTCACTTAACTAGATTAATGATGAATCTTAAGATATTCCCATGATATACTCTTCACCAGAAAATAAGCGGTTGTTTATTATGTAGGGACAAAGATGTAGAGCAAGGGACTCATGATGATTTATAATCATTTCCATATTAAACTCGTAATTTTTCCTTAACTATATCAGTAATGTCAAGTAACTTATTTTCTAGAGAATTTTTTATGAATATAGAAATAGCATTAGTAGTATTCTGACGAAAGAAAGAAAAGAAAGGGAAGGAGTCAAGAAATAGAAGGTAAGTGATGGTGATATACGGTAGAACAATAACAGTGTTCTCGTCGTATGGGCATCTTTTTCAAGTGTAATACGCTATCTAAGTTGTTCGAAAGGGAAATGCCATCATCGGCACCAAAGGTATAGACACCATCATTCTCGACGTTGAAAAGAAGTCCACTATCAAACTCCAAGATTCCAAATATTTTGGGAAGATTGTAAGTCTAGATGATCACATTTCATTGCCATGTGCTGGTCTCAAAGCCAATGCTCAAGTTCTAATAAACAGGGAACGAATTGTGTGTCAGATCCATAGTCTTACGATTGAGGATCCCACTAATGTGGATTACATTACACGTTATATTATGGGTCTTCAACAAAATTACACCCGAATTGGTAGAGCCATGCCATTTGGCCTTTCAGCTTTGATTGTGGGTTTTTATATATACATAGGTGTCCCATCACTAAACTAGACAAATGCTTCTGGGAAAATTTTAGCTTGAAAAGGAAAAAATGTTTGATGTCTTAGAGATGTGATTGGTCAATTCTGCTCGCACGGGCCCACATTACTTATGAAAATGGGTCTGTGCCAGCAGCATTTACGAATCACATCTCTAAGACATCGAAAGTTTGATGTCTTAGAGACATCAAACATTTTATCCTTGGAAAGCCAATGCAACTAGGAGAAACTCTAATTCAATGAGGGAGTATCTCGAAAAAAAATATAAAGATAGACCGGTGATTCTTAAAATTCCACCAAAGAAGTATGCTTCATTCATTAATCAAATAACTTGGGATTCCTTCATTAAAAAAAAAAGCTTTCAGAGCATTCTAAGGTATACAAATAACTATTATATATATCTCATATCATACAAATCTCTACTATGATCATTTGGAAAAAAAGACTTGTGTTGAATCTTTTGTGTTAAATCATTCCACATAGACAATCAGTTAGACAATTCTTATTACGTCTCAATATTTTTGAGTCCAGATTAATCCTAATCAGAAACCAATCAACTTCATAAAATACAACGGCTGAGTCGGGTTATTATATTTAGATCAGATGTTTCACTATTTGAGGTGTAATCAATCTTCTAATTCTGTAATATAATACTAAAAATGTGGTGTTTTGTTTATCTCACGACATTTTCTTTAATTACTCAGATACCTATGGCATGTTTGGATTTTATGTTAACAGTATAGGGTTAGATTCGTATTAGTTTTGATGTATATTTCATTGTATGGTTTTGGCATGATATTATGTTCAAAAGTTTTATGGCAATGTTTAAATTAATTGTGTTAAAATAGAAGTTATGCTCGAGAAAAAATGGAAGTATTGATCTATAAGTGAGTTATAACTTATAATTATCTATCAAATATATAAATTGTTTCTAATGAAGTATTATTAGGATACTTTAACGAGGGTTCATGTAAGGACTCAAGTCTACGATTGAGTCCTAATGTAGTGTTGGCTCAATTCCGGACAAAAACATTTAAGTCATAGGATAGTGTTCTTGTGTATCCTTTAAGCCTATGACAAGTTTGAGTTGAAGACGTTGTGGCCTACTTATCAAGAGAACATCATTGTCGGTTTACATGTGCCTCGTTTCATGTCATCAACTTAGTTCCAATCTCACCTAAGGTATGAATGCATTACATATATATAGATAGGATCTTGGAATAATTTATATTGGATGTAATGTTATTTTAAAATCAATTTTATTTTCAGAAGGTTATTTCAAAACTTTGAATAAAAAGTTTTTGGGCTTAAAAATGAAATTTAACCATTCTAGCATTTCGCTCGATATTATCGTTCGAATGAGTTGTCGTTCGAACGAGAATTTCGTTCGAACGAGTTTGCCAACGACTTTTCCCTTTTGGCCACTGGAACTTCGTTAGAAGGGTCGTTCGAACAAGATTTTCGACGAGAAAAATTTTTGGCAATTTTTTGACAGTTTTTCTCCACTATCCCACTCTTTTGTTGCCACTAACTTTTCCAGAATTATTAAGTACGGGAACCAACCTTTTCAAAATAACTTTTTCATCTTCTACAATCTCCATGAGAGAGTTTTGAGAGCTTAATTCCTCCATGAAAAGGTTCAAGTTTTGAGTGTTTATTTTTCAAGAACATCATTCTTAAACACTTCTGTTTACACCCATATTAGTTTATTCAAAGTACCACACACACACACACACACACACACACAAATATATATATATATATATATATATATATATATATATATATATATATATATATATATATATATATATATATCTTTCTTGGAGAGTTTTTGGCACCGTATTCTACTCTACCGAATTGAAGAGTTCGTTTAGGTTTACTTTTGCATCCCATAAAGAAGAAGTTCACTATATTTCTGTGGCATTCTCACATGGGGAAAGGCACCACGTGTGGTTGATGGTTGCTTGGTCTCGATTGGTGGATTCCAAGGTTCCGGTGGACTCCGGGATTATTCACTAGGCGGAGGTTTAAGTTCGAAGGAGCGCTTCAAGGCTTAAAGGGAGTCAAGTCAGTTGAGTAAGTCCTCTTATCGAGTCTTTATAAAATTCATACCATACTTAGTGAATTTGTTAGGCCAGGGTCGTCCGAGGTTTTTTCCCGTTGTGGATTTTTCCTCGTCATCGCCATGTTGTGGGATTGTGAATTTATTTTATCTTGCAAAATCACCTAGAACGCATGCTTAGGATAAAAAGATAAATTAATTTTGTTTAAGTGAAAATTTGTGTTGGATTATCTTAATCTCACTTTTAGTTTTGTTTAATTATAATTTTTTTTAAGAAATTAAAAATTATCATTTGTGTGTGTTGAACCATCTTTATTCTGCATTTAAAAGGAAATTAAAGTGAAAAATTTTTAAATTGGGGTCCTATCACGTGTTTCCAACAAGTGGTATCAGAGTCGGAGTGCTAATTTATCCCCTTAAAGATCCGTTTTTTGGCTTTTATAATTTTTGTGCTCCTTGTATTTTTATGTGGTTCATTTTTTACTCACTCTCATTTTTATTTTGTATCTCTCGATAGGACGTCTTAATGATAATTCGTCCATTTCTAATGATAATGAAGTTTTTAATTTTCGAGAGGAATTTAATGGGCTTAATAAGTGTAATGAAAAATTAAGAGAATTAAATTTGAGATTTGCAAAAAGAATTAAGTTTCTTGAAAATGAAAATTTATGTTTTAAATCTAGAATTGAACTTTTGCAAACCTCACTATTTCAAAAAGATATTTTTCGTAAAAAGCTCATGGACATAAATTACAAATTTAATATTTTATAAATGTCCAAGAAAGAGAGTTATAGTCGAGAAAAGACTCTTAAGGGCAAGTTTGCTCATTGAGGGGGATCATGATAACCTTCTAGGAGTTATAGAAAATTTAAAGAAGGAGTCCCGTAAATTTGAGGAGTCTAATTTATTACTTGAGTCCGAAATTTTAAAAATGAAAAATGATTTACAGGACTCGAGTAGTTGTTGTAATGGTTCTAGCTCATCATATTCTAATGCTTCCTTATCTAAGGCTAAGACCATTGTTTGTTTTAGAGGGTCAACTTTTTCCAAGAACGTTAGAAAAGATCACACCTTAGGTCACTTTCCTCAAGTTTACACATGTTCGCATTAATGTAGGAACGGTCATCTTAGGTCCTTTTGTTTTGATCTTAGAAGATGTTCTAGGAAGTTTAAATCTAGTATTTCATTTGTTTCCAAATCCCGACATTGTAGATACACATCCATTTGGGTTAGGAAATCTCTTTTAGAGGAACTAGATGTTAGATTTGTTGATTCTCGCATGCTTGCGCATGACCCCCCATATGCTCTATCTTATGGGTGAGTGCTTGCATGTTTTCATACTTTAGCTATTTGTTCTTCATATCATATATCCTTGCTAGTTGTATGCATGTTTAGTCATTTTCTAGTCGTTTGCTTTATCACTTATCTCATACTAGAATTATGATTTTTGTTTATCTTTTGTATTATGTTTATTTTGTTTGCATTAAATAAATAAAATTATTTATCATTTGTGTTTTACCTTTTTAGTAATTTAGGCTTAATGAAAAATACAAATGATTTTTGTTTGTCTTTTGAGTAAATATTTTTGTTGTTTGGTTAAAAATTTCAAAACCTTAAAAACATTTTTGCTTTGTGTGTATTTTAGTTTGACACACTTTATGTGGCATGTACTTGTGTTTGAATCCTTTCATTTTCTCTTCCATGTGGCTAGAACTTTTGGTTAAGATTGTCAATCCTTAAAATACTCTTTACCATTCTTACATGGAGTAGTTGGATTTCGTGTTGCTATAATGGATTCTATTTTTTATATATGCCTCAATTCACACATGCACGAGCTCACTTGAAATTTTAACTTCACATGTATATTTGAGCTTGGTGAGGTGTTCTCCTACCAATCTAGTTATCTACGTATTATGTGACCTAGGAGCACTAGTGCACGTTAAAATTCGTTACACGTGAGACGTATGTGATAAAAAATGTTATGTATAAATGTGCATGGGGAAGGTCTCCGAAAGGAAATTTATCCTTTGTGAGTAAGCCACCGTTTATAATGGACCTAAAAGAAATACGTGATCCAAAGGCCTAAAAGAAAAATGGCATTAAAAGAAAAATATTTTCCAAGGCCTATTTTGCTTAGTTTGATATATTCATTCAAAAAATTAATTTGCATATTTTGAGGGAGTTTGGATGGTATATCAATGATTTGCACAATGTCCGTTTATCCTAGTTGAGCTTTCAGTGTCATGAATCTATTGGTTTGTAGAATCATCAAAATTCTAGGCTTGTATGCATTGTATATGTTTGTTTATTGAGTTCAATTTATATTGTCACATGTGGCTATATCTAAATGTGATAAAGTTTTGCAATTAAATGAGAACTCCATGAACATATTTTAAGTGATTGGGTCTAAATTTAATTGTTACTAGTTCATACCCCTACACTTCCGTTTACAACATATATTTGCACACATTTTTGCCATATGAGTATGAAAAGCTTAATGTATTTTGTGTCATATGTGGTGTCTATACCTATATATATGTGCGTGTGCGTTAGTGATATTCATTATGTCTACATATATATGGTATTTTTTTTCTTTTCCTCTCCTTCTAGTCCATCTATGCTTCTAATTCATAATTGGTATATATCTTGTTGCATAGTGTTGTTGATATCACATTGGTATCTTATGTATCATATTGGTATCATTTTTTTTGCATCTTCGTTGGTATCCGTTATTATTTGTATGGATTAGTTATGATTTTGTTGCCCATATTCTTTCATTCTCTTATCACTCTAACCTTCATCGTGTTTAAATTAGTTTTTATCCTTTGTCTATTCCTGAACAAAAGGGGGGAAAATAATAGGAGGAGAAATGGTATCTAATCCTATTGTAATCGTATCTTAGTTTGGGAGATTTAACTTAGGGGAGACGTCTTGCTAAGTAGGTCATTTATTTGATAAAAAGGAGAATTAATTTAGGGGGAGTATTAATTTTACATGCATTTAATATTCTTGATATTCCCTATGCGTTTGATAGTTTGCTTAAGTGTGCAGGAATTATTCTAAGTGACAACATTCATCGGCAAAGATATTTATCCTTGGGTTTTGAGTCAAGCTATGTAATTTTTTAATTATGGGTGGGTTGTTTTTTAGTCTAGTAGAGCTTGACGGCCCTTTAGGAGTTATTTTTAGGTTTTGTCTCGGAATAGTCAAAGGGAGATATTTGTAAGGACACAAGTCTCCGATTGAGTCTTAATGTAGTGTTGGCTCAATTTTGGACAAAAACATTTGAGTCATAGGATAGTGTTCTTTTGTATCCTTCATGCCTATGACAAGTTTGAGTTGAAGACGTCGTGGCCTACTTATCAAGAGAACATCATTGTCGGTTTATATGTGCCTCGTTTCACGTCATCAACTTAGTTCCCATCTCTCCTAAGGTAAGAATGCATTACATATATATATATATATATAGGAGCTTGGAATAATTTATATTGGGTGTAATGTTATTTTAAAATGAATTTTATTTTCACAAAGGTTATTTCAGAACTTTGAATTAAAAGTTTTGGGGCTTAAAAACGAAATTTAACCATTCTGGCATTTCTTTCGATATATATATATATATATATATATATATATATATATATATATATATATATAGGGATAGGTTCACAAGTGGACCAAAAGAATGGACTTTTTAATGGACTTAACAAAAAAGACTAACAAGTCTCGGTTATTGGGTGTTGCTGGCGCGGACCCATTACACTAAAGAATTAAAATTAGTCGGTTATTAGTCTTTTTTGTTAAGTCCATTAAAAAGTTCATTCTTTTGGTCCACTTGTGATCCTTCTCCTATATATATATATATATAGGAGCTTGGAATAATTTATATTGGGTGTAATGTTATTTTAAAATGAATTTTATTTTCACAAAGGTTATTTCAGAACTTTGAATTAAAAGTTTTGGGGCTTAAAAACGAAATTTAATTATTCTGGCATTTCTTTCGATATTGTCATTCGAACGAGTTTGTCATTCGAACAATTTTGCCAACGACTTTTCCCTTTTGGCCACTGGAACTTCGTTATAAGGGTCGTTCGAACGACACTTCGTTCGAACGAGATTTCCGGTGGGAAAACTTTTTCACAATTTTTGGCAGTTTTTCTCCACTATCCCACTCTTTTGTTCCCACTAACTTTTCCAGAATTATTAAGTGTGGGAACCAACCTTTTCAAAATAACTTTTTCATCTTCTACAATCTCCATGAGAGAGTTTTGAGATCTTAACTCCTCCATGAAAAGGTTCAAGTTTTGAGTGTTTGTTTTTCAAGAAAATCATTCTTAAACACTTTTGTTTACACCCATATTAGTTTATTCCAAGTACCACACACACACACACACATATATATATATATATATATATATATATATATATATATCTTTCTTGGAGAGTGTTTGGCACGGGGTTCTACTCTATCGAATTGAAGAGTTCGTTTGGGTTTACTTCTACATCCCATAAAGAAGAAGTTCACTGTTTTGCTGCGGCATTCTCACATGGTGAAAGGCACCATGTGTGGTTGATGGTTGTTTGGTCTCGATTGGTGGATTCCAAGGTTCTGGTGGACTCCGGGATTATTCGCTAGGCAGAGGTTGAAATTCTAAGGAGCGCATCAAGGTTTGAAGGGAGTCGAGTTAGTTGAATAAGTCCTCTTGTCGAGTCTTTGTAAAATTCATACCATAGTTAGTGAATTTGTTAGGCCAGGGTCGTCCGAGGTTTTTTCCCGTTGTGGGTTTTTCCTCGTACATCGCCGTGTTGTGGGATTATGAATTTATTTTATCTTGCAAAATCACGTAGAAATTAAAATTTGTCATTTGTGTGTGTTGAACCATCTTTATTCAGCATTTAAAAGGAAATTAAAGTGAAAATTTTTAAAATTGGGGTCCTATCACGTGTTTCAGTTCATGTCTCCTGAAAACCGTTGGGTTCTGGTTGAAATTTCATGTGCTTTATTACATTAGTCACAGACGAATATCGTTACATGTCTTTGTATATGAAGCTCCCTTAGTGTTATGGATAGATATAGCACTGTTGTCCACAGTCATATGGACTGTTCTTTTCTCCTTTGAAGTATCGTAATGGCCGATTAGAGTATATGTAGATGGTTACCCCAAAAACTCTGCCAGCTCTCCACAATTACCATTTCTCACATTTCATGGGAATGTGTTCACCGAGAGAGAGTTGAGGCCGAGACTAGTCTTATCCAAGAGGGAACTAGTCAAGAGAAGGCTCCCCTAACACCTCGTAAGCAGCATCAGTATTAACGCTACATAAAAACATTCTAATTATTTGGTTTATCTCTTTAATCAACTTTTTAGGGATGATATTAAATTTTAACGCTACATAAAACAACTATCACAAGCTGAATTATACCCACATATGAAATCCACTTAGATGTCCAGTTATTAATCTTCTCAGTACTCTTTTCCACTAGTCCTTTGTAATCAATAACTTTTACATGCAAAAAGTCGAACATAAATATATGAATCTGAACAGAAATATAAAAGTAAAACAAAATTACATGTATGATGTATCTCGAGCACCAGCAGCATGCTAAAGAACACGTCGCTCATTAATTCAAGATCTGTGTTTGATGTGTTTCTCCAATTTGAGGTAGTTTTTTAATGATTGATTGTTTATGTTTATTGGAATATGGAATTTTATATATTATATGTATGTTCATTTGTTTGATTGGAGAGTAATCAAAGTTGAATATGCATCAATCAAAGTCTTCATGTCCCCTTTGTAAGCCTTGAGGGTGCTTCAGTAATTCATTTCCAAGATTTTAATGCCGAGGTCCTCCAATATCTCACAATTCCTAACGTACATGTTAATCTTCCAAAAAAGTCTCAATCTTGGGCTACAATTGTAACTGAGCGTAACACTCAGGCAGAAATTCGTTTCTTTGCTGGCGATTGGAGTGAAGTCCATCAAATTCTCCCCTACCCACATACTCATGAGAAGGATCAGTCTGCTGGTTATGATACTATTCTCATGGCCGAGACAGTTTACTCAATCTCTGCTCTACCTGGTCATTATAAACTTATAAAAAAGTGCATGAGTTGCCCTCATGTAGTTTTCTACATGGCGACAAAAAGGAATTATTTCTAGCCCCCAAGATGAAGCCTTGAAGATCCTAAAAAATGGAAATAAATGAATATAGAATGAATCTTATCACTGACTTACTGTTGATGCTTATTTATCTCCTAATTTCTCAATTTCTTTCACTTTCATTTTCATTTTCAGCAGCTGTAGATTGAGGTACTAGTTCTCTCTTTTTAAGCTTGAGACTTTAGTATGTAAGGGAAACCAATTGAGTGTTGATGATGAGTATCTTAAAGCAATTCATTCCACATAGACAATCGTTTATATAGTTTTTATTACGTCTCAATATTTTCCAGTCCAAATTAATCTTAATCAGAAACCAACCAATCTCACAAAATACGACGGGTGAGTCAGGTTATTATATTTAGATCAGATGTTTCATTGTTTGAGCTGTAATCAATGTTCCATTTCTCTAATATAATACAAAAAATGTGGTGTTCTGTTTATCTCACGACATTTTCTTTAATTTCTCAGATAACTATGGAAGGTCTGGATTTTGTGTTAACAGTATTGGGTTAGATTCATACTAGTTTTGATGTATATTTCATTAGAAGTCCAGCTATTAATCTTCTCAGTAGTCTTTTCCACCAGTCCTTTGTAATCAATAACTTTCACATACAAAGAGTCGAACATAAATATATGAATCTGAACAAAAATATAAAACTAAAACAGAATTACATGTATATTGTATCTCGAGCACCAGTAGCATGCTAAAGAGCACGACGCTCATTAGTTCAAGATTTGTATTTGATGTGTTTCTCTAATTCGAGGTAGTTTTTTAATGATCGATTGTTTATGTTTATTAGAATATTGAATTTTATATATTATATATCTGTTCATTTGTTTGATTAGAGAGTAGTCAAAGTTGAATATGCGTCAATCAAAGTCCTCCTGGGCTCTTTGCAAGCCTCGAGTGTGCGTTAGTAATTCATTTCCAGGATTTTAATGTCGAGGCCTCCTAATTGCATCATCCAAACACTTATTATAATTAGGAACAGACATATCCCAAGTACACTGGACCAACCTGTTATGACACCCCGCCTAATTAAATACCGGGTGATCAGTCCTTTATTAAATTATAATCAAGGTGAACGGTTGGTTCATTCTTAGCATCACTGTCGTAAAAATAACTTTTCCAATTAAACACCCTAATTAATTAAGCTAGGTGACAAAAACCATTTAAACCTTATTCCCATTTTTTATTTAAATCCAATTATAAAACCTTTGATATTTAACAGTTTAAGAGTCACACAATAACAGTAAGAATGTAAATGATCATTCAAGAATTTAACCATCAATAGTAAATCCCAACTTCAAAACACCAAAGAAAAACATTCTAACAGTAATAAATCCCAAAGTAAAGCTACTGAAAGTAAATGAATTACAATTACTCACAAAACCAGCTAAATAATGAAAAGCGCAACACATGCCCAACTAGATATAGTAGAACTAAAAACGAAATCAATAATGAGGTCGTCTAAGCAAGAGGCCTCTAACACCCACCTAAGCTGCAGCGTGTTCCTTCTGGAGTATCCTAGGCAAGACGCCCCTGTGGCTGGGCACCTGTAATATATAAATATATATACAAGAGAGAAGAGAAAATAGGAAATGGGTCAGAACCCGATTGTAAAAACAGTTTAAAATTAGTTTAGCAAGTATTTAAAGTGCTACCGGCTAATGCAACCAACATATTAGTGCGACACTCCCTTGAGAAATTCTCACCTCTCTTCTAATGTGCACACCTATCGCACTAATCTTCCCAATAGTTTAACTTATCTTATCTTAAGTTGCTCGTGAGGTTTCAAACCGACAAATTCAAATGTTTAAGAGGTCAATTTTATTTAAAAGCAAAGTTCTCAATTAAACCTTATTTAATAATAAATTTTCTCAGTAATATTTCATTCTTTCAACACTTATACCCAAGTTGAATTAATTATTCATTTCTTACTTACCATAGACACAGTAGGTAGTTCCCAAATTCCAGATTTAAATATATATATATATATATATATATATATATACTCATATAATATATATATTCTAACGGCATCCCACATAACAATTATGGTGCGGGCATAATTTTTTACACATATATAAGATATATAATTAATCACAGAGTCATATAGATATATAACTATTCACATTCACAAGTTAGGTACGCCCACGGCCCAACATTATATTATTCCAGTCTTAGTACATTTTTATTCGGTTATTTCTTATAACGGACTTATTCATTTTATTTTCGAAATTTAATTTATTCCAACTCACTTCTCATCTCTTGAAGTATTCCCCTTACCTAAGTACAATTTCAGTATGCCCTCACTTACCTTCTAATTCAACTTCCAGACATTTCGATTATTAAGTCTACGCACGTTAGATTTCTTAGGTATGAATCTTTCCCCGTTTACCCCTTCATTTTTCCCATTTCATTAAAGTTCCACTTAACGGGGTTTACCTTGACCCTACTGGTCCTTTCTATGTTTCATTATGTCCTAATAACATTAATCAAGGTTTATTACGTATTTACTCGGATTAAGTTAACACAAGGAAAAATCTAGTTTTCCCAGAAGGGGTCGATCAATCGATAGAAAGGGGTCGATCGATCGATTAGTCGATCGATCGATGCTCTTGGCTCGATCGATTGATCAAGCAGGTATGGCAAAAACTACAAAATACCAGTTACGGGAATTATCATCCAAAATCATCCAAATCCAAGTCTTTAACTCCCAAACTCCCAGAAATTTATACCACAAGCATTATAAACCCAAATGAACAATGTTCTACGTAAGGCATGCGAGTTTTCATCAAGAATCATGAATTAAAAGGGCCAAAATCTATATAAATCTCATGAACCCTAAAAATTTCTTTAACTTAGTTCTTCTCATTCTTTTTCTAGAATTTTTACCTCTAACCCAATGTAAATTCGTGGTTCAACCTCTACATGTGAAGGGAATTTCCAGAATGATGTTTATATCTCTACAACATGCGATTTCTAACCTCCAACATAGGTTTTCTTTCATAAAAACTCATCCTAATCAACCCTAAACTAATATGAATGAAGCATTAAATAAATTAAGCAAGATAAATACTTGCCTGGGAATTTTTGTTTCTGATTTGTGGATGAAATCAGTGTGGTGGTGATCCTCGTTGCGCGATCTAACGTTTGGCGGTGACGGCGGTGCAAACGGAGGAGTTCTTGGCCTAGAAATCCTTGGTAAGCTCTTCCTTTCCTTCTCCAATGGTTGTCTTTTGTTTTTGGTTGTGTTAACCCTAGAAGACAACCCTAAGCATCTGATATAACCTAGAAAATTCGTAGGTTTCCAAGCCCAAAAATACAAAATGCCTAAAATGCCCTCCCGGGGTGTTAATTAAGCCTAAAAACGCCCCGAGACCCAAACTAAACCCCCGGGTATATTATTTAGACTATCTCGACCCTTCCGGACACTTTGGCGCACTCGAAATGACCATATGGGTGACTTATAATTTATTCACTTTTATTAATCAAAATTTAGTCCTGACACGACACGGGCGCGTCCCAACTTAAATTTCCAAAATTGTCATTTTATTCACTCGTGACATTTAATAGAACCAATATTATATATTACTTTGCTCGTTAGTAATATTCAAAAAGTTTTCAATAATTACTAACTCTCGTCACGTTAGTAATTAAAAATAATTAATTTTCGAATTTATATTAAATTAATAACTCACATCAAATTTAATAAATCCATAAATTTAGAAAGCATAAAAATACGGGGTATTACATACTTCCACCCTAATAACAGAATTTCATCCCGAAATTTGAAAAATAAGGTGTACCTGGTAAGAATAACTCTGGGTACTTCTCACGCATGTCCGCCTCACGCTCCCAAGTGGATTCCTCCACATTATGATGCTCCCACTGGATCCGGACAAGTGGGACTACCTTTGACCTCAATCTTCTTTCACTATGGTCTAGGATAGCCAATGGCCTCTCCTCGTAAGAGATCGCTGGCTGTAAGTCAATCTTCTCAATCGCGATATGGGTATGGGCCATGTCATCCCGAAGGTATCGTCTCAACGATGAGATGTGGAATACATCGTAAATGCGATGTAAATGCTCTGGCAATCCCAATCTGTATGCTACCGGACCAATCCTCTCGATAATGAGAAATGGTCCCACGTACCTCGGGGCCAATTTCCCTTTCTTCCCGAATCTCATCACTCCTTTCATCGGAGATACACGTAGTAATACTTGGTCCCCCACATTAAACTCTCGAAAGAACCGTTTTGCATCGTCGTAGCTTTTCTGCCTGTCCTGGACTACCCGAATGCGACTCCTGATAATCTCAATCCTCGTGGAGGTTTCCTGAATCACCTTTGGTCTGAGCAACTTGTTATCCCCCACCTCTAGCCAACACGTTGGGGAACGACAAGGCCTGCCATATAAAGCCTCGAATGGAGCCATGCCAATCGTGAACTAATAAGAGTTATTATAAGCGAACTCTACCAGTGGAAGATGTGGCTCCCAACCTCCTCCAAAATCAAGGACACACATGCGTAGCATATCCTCCAACATCTGATTAGTACGTTCTGCTTGTCCATATGTCTGTGGGTGATAAGCTGAACTCAACCTCAACTCCGTACCCATGGCCTCCTGAAAGCTCTCCCAGAAACGCGACACGAAAATCTTATCTCTATCTGACACAATATTCAGGGGCACCCCATGTAATTGAATAATCTCAACAATGAACAACTGAGCATACTGGCCCGTGGTATAGTCTGTCCGTACTGGCAAAAAATGAGCCACCTTGGTCAAACGGTACACAATCACCCAGTTGGAGTCGTGGCCCCGCTATGATGTAGGCAACCCAGTAATAAAATCCATAGAAATACTCTCGCACTTCCACGCGGGTATTTCCAATGGCTGAAGCAACCCCGACGGTTTTTGGTGGTCCACCTTTACCAGCTGGCAGGTAGAACACTTGGACACGAACTCAGTAATATCCTTTTTCATCCCACTCCACCAGTATTGTCGCCTCATATCCTGGTACATCTTATCTCCCCCAGGATGCATCACAAATCAGGACCCGTGAGACTGAGTCATCACTGCATGACGTAAGTTTGCTCCTTCTGGGACCACCAATCTCCCATTAAACCTCAAACCCCCATCAGAACTAACAGAATAGGACTCAGCACCCTCAGCTAAAATTCGTACAATCTGTTCCTGGCAAAATGAGTCTGTGGTCTATGCCTGTATTACCCTCGTAACAATCTCGGGTGTCACTGTCATGTCAGATATGAAGGAACGGGCTACTGCATCCTGGTGACCCAACTCTTTCCACTTTGCTTTCCAGATATCCGCTACATCGTCTACCGGCCTACGGCTCAACGCATCGGCAACTACGTTGGCCTTCCCCGGATGGTACTGTATGTCGAATTGATAGTCCTTCACAAACTCTAACCACCTGCGCTGACGCATATTCAACTCTCGCTGAGTGAACAAGTACTGCAGTGACTTGTGGTCTGTGAACAAGAAAAATTTCTCCCCCAATAAATAGTGTCTTCATATCCTCAATGCAAAAATGACCACTGCTAACTCTAGGTCGTGTGTGGGGTAATTCTTCTCGTGCAGCTTAAGCTTGTGGGAGGCAAAAGCTATAGCCTTCTCCTTCTGCTGAAGTACTCCCTCGAGTCCCCGTAAAGAGGCGTCGGTGTAGACCAGATACTTCATGCCCGGCTTACATAAAGTAAGGATCGGTGTTTAAGTAAGCTTGTCTTTCAGCTCGTCGAAAGCCAATTGACAAGCATCGTCCCAAACATATGGTACCCCTTGCAAGTCAGGTTCGTCAATGGACCCGCTATTTTGGAGAACCCCCGAATGAATCTCATGTAGTATCCGGCTAATTCCAAGAAACTACGCACTTCCGTCGGTGTCGTGGGTTGTCCCCACTCCCTCACCACTGACACTTTACTCGGGTCAACTGCTATCCCTTGTTCAGAAACAACATGTCCCAAGAACTGCACTTCCCGTAACCAGAACCCCCACTTCTCGTACTTAGCATACAACTGATGTTCTCGTAGAGTCTGAAGAACCTATCTCAAGTGCTCGGCATGCTCTTCCTCGGTGTGTGAATATATCAAGACGTCATCTATGAAGATGATGACAAACTGATCCAAGAACTCTCTGAACACTCGGTTCATCAAGTCCATGAATACGGCTGGAGCATTTGTGAGTCCAAATGGAATCACTCTGAACTCATAGGACTCATAGTCAAGAAAGCAGTCTTTGAAACATCCTGCTCCCTAATACGTAGCTGATGGTACCCTGACCTCAGATCTATCTTCGAAAAGAAAGTTGCTCCCCTCAGCTGGTCGAACAAATCATTGATTTGAGGCAACGGATACTTATTCCGTATCGTCACCTTGTTCAGTTCCCGGTAGTCCACACATAGCCTCAGTGAACCATCTCTCTTTTTCATAAACAACACTGGAGCGCCCCAAGGTGAGGTACTCCTACGAATGAAACCCTGGCCTAACAGCTGCTCTATCTGATCCCGTAACTCTCGCATTTCCATCGGAGCCATACGGTATAGAGCACGTGCTATCGATCGAGTATTCGGTAATAAATCTATGATAAAATCTATCTCTCGATTGGGGGGTAGGCCTGGTATCTCCTGAAATACATCAGAATACTCACGAACAACTGGGATCGAGTCTAAGGGAATCACAACCTGCTTGGAGGTATCCTCCTCTATGTAATATAAATGAGCGGTCAAGCCTCCCTATGGGCGAGGTATCGCCACTACAAACATCTCTTGCCCCGGAATGGCAAAGATAATACTCCCACCGAAACAATCTATCATGGCTTGTAAGGACATTTTTCACATGTCCAAAATGTTTCATTTATTTATGTCGTACGCCGCTACATTTGGCACGTCTCCTCACGATCTCACATGACGGCCTCTATCCGAATTCCGAGAATCAAGCATGCATTATCTCCACTAATATGTCCCACATCTGCCTCAACGACTTCACGTTCCAAGATTTTAGGGACTTAATGCAAGTGGTACGCAAGGGAAGTCAAAACAGTGAAAAAAAGGCACGATAGGAGAGTTCAAGGGCATTTTCGTAATTTCACATCCATAGTTCGGAGGTCTGGTCAACTAGAAAGTTGAAGATCTCGCCGCAACAAAGATACTGGAAAAAACGGTACCTCAATCCGAGCTACGGTGAAGGAGTTATGACCTTTTGAAGATAGAGAAAATTCCTTAAAGAATGTTGTTTTTTTTGTACGCTGGATAGAATTTTAGAGTTTTAAGAACGTGGGACTCTTCATAGTTTTTCCTATAAATACCAACTTCGGGGGAGTTGTTTTGCAAGACTTTAGGAGACGAATTTGAGAGTCCAAATACACCTAGTCTTCATATTCTTGAGTCCCAAGACTCATGTTTTGATTCACACATCATTGCCAAACCTTTGTGAATCCTTTAAGCAACCCAAGAACACAACTTTGGTTTGTTCAACCCTTGTGGAGGAGACCGTTCTTCTTCTTCATTGCAGCCCTACTGGAAAGGGATAATTCCAGCCGCGACTACAGAATCCGATACCCGAGGGTAATTCTTAGTCAACTTGTATTTTCATTGTAATCCGATTGTAAGCCGTTCTCTTACAAATTATAGTGAAAATAAATGGTTTTGCCCCTGAGGGGGATTTTTCCTTAATTGCATGTGTTTGAATGTTCTTGTGTAGATTATCAATTTATTCAATCACATACTACTGCATGTTTAGGGTTTGTTTGTGTTAAAAGGGTTTTATATATAACTTGATCATTTGAACACGAGCACACACGTTTCTCAAATTGGTATCAGAGCAGGTTACGCTAATCTATCGCGTATTCCTTTTTTTTTCCGCAAAATTTTTCTAAGATATCAATTTTCTGAAAAAATTGATTTTTGAAAAAGTGCGTGTTCAAATGGAGAAGTCATATTATAAAATGCCTATTTTTGACGGGACAAATTATGCTTATTGGAAAGCCCGTATGAGGTCGGCTTTAAAAGCCATTGATGAACGTGTCTGGATTTTGGTTGAACGAGGGTGGACTCCTCCCACTGTGACTGTTGATAATGTGACCAACTTAAAACCTGACATTTCTTGGTCTGATGAAGAAATTAAATGGTCATCTTTTAATTCTAAGGGTCTAAGTGCTATTTCTGGGTCTGTCACACCTGATGAGTTCAAACGCATAATGACGTGTACCACGTCAAAAGAGGCATTGGATGTTTTACAACTCACCCATGAAGGAACTAATGCTGTGAAAGAGTCTAAGTTGCAAAACTTGACAACTCAATTTGAAACAATCACCATGCATGATTCTGAATGCTTTGATGAATTTTATGCTAGACTTTCTGACATTGTGAATACTAGTTTTAATCTTGGTGAACAAATTCCGAATGCTAGAGTTGTTAAAAAGATTCTTCGTTCTTTACCTAAGCGTTTTATCCCTAAAGTCACTGTGCTAAATTCTATGGGTAATTTAAATACGCTAAAATTGGAAGAACTTGTAGGAGATTTGCAAACTTATGAAATTGATATGTTCCCTAAAAATGCTAAATCTAAAGATAAGGGAATTGATCTTAAATCCCAAGAGAGAAGGAGTGAGGGGTCAGCTAGAAAGAGGGTAGAGTCATCTAGAAAGAGAGAGACTGACACGTCAGATTCTGAGTGCGATTTTGACTTAGATGATTTGGCTCTTTTCGCAAAAAATTTTAAGAGGATTCTCAAATTTAAGAAAAATGGCAATTTTAAAGATAAAAAGAAATTTGAGAAAAATAAGTTTGAAAAGAAAAATGAAAAAGTTTCCAAAAATCCTTCTCTGAAAGAAAGTGAGAGATGTTTTGAGTGTGATGGTAGGGGTCATAGAGTTTTTGAGTGTGCCAATCGTCTGAATAGAGAGAAAGGGAAAGATGTCCTTAATGCTACCCTTAGTGACGACAGTGAGGTCGAGACGGTGGATTCTGGAGATGAGTCACCGCATGAGTGTAACTTCACCGCATTCATGGCCAGCCAAGTGAGCACTCCTAGTTCTCCTCACGACGACGAGGATGATGCTTCACAGGGACACCTCGACAGTGAGATCGATGTGAGTGAGGGGGGGATGACACAAGTGAGAGCGAGAGTGATATACAACGCGCCTACGCTGAGTTATATTCTGAGTCTTTTAAAACTAAAAAGCGTAACAAAGCGTTAGTTCTTAAGATCACTTGCCTAGAGGAAGATTTAAGGAAAGCGAGAGAAAGAGAGTTCTCCACCTGCACCGCCCTGAGAGAGAGAGAATCTACCTGTGTCGAGAATGAGAATTTGTTTAGAGAGAGAGAGAGTACTCTAGAGAAAGAGATAGGGGACTTGATCAAGCAAGTGGCTAGTCTTACGAGTCAGCTCCATTCCTCCGTGGAGACTCGGAAGAAACTTGAAGCCCTTGTTGCCCAGCTGACTCATGATCTTGAGAAAGCACGGGAAGTCAAGGTACAAATCGAGGACAGATCTGGGAAGATGGGAAAGATGCTCCTCGGCCCCGCTTTAGGTTTTGGTGATCGTCAAGGAATTGGATATGATGGTGCCTCCACGTCCCAAATTGCACCTGGACCAGTTCCTGAGTTTACTACAACTCCTTATGGTCACCGTAAAAAACCTCGAAGGAAAGTTCGACCAAGAAAAACAAACCAAGGTCTGCCTTTGACTGAGCTCTTTTGTACTTATTACAAAAGAAAAGGCCACCTTAGGGAAACTTCCTATAGCATGGGTCGGACACGACGTACTACTGCTCCACCACGACATACTGATGAGTTTTCTGGTCTGAGAGAGCGAGTTGAGTTCTTAGCTGCCACGACTCAGAGTTTGATGAAAGAATTCCGACGGATGTCTCCGCCGTTAGTGAATGCTTCTTACATTCCAGCTAAAACCAACAAAGGCAAACAAAAGGTCATCTCTGCTTGGGTGCCTAAGAAAGATAAAAAGTCCTTTGTTGTTCATGTTGCTCTCAAAGCACATAATACCTCACAGTGGTATTTTTATAGTGGGTGCTCCAGACACATGACAGGTGATGCCTCATTTTTTACTACTCTTGAGGATTATCAAGATGGAAGAGTCACCTTTGGAGATGGGAGTAAGTCTAGCATTATAGGACGAGGTACTATCGAGTTACCTGGTTTTCCTAAGCTAGAAAATGTTTTGTACGTCAAAGGTTTGAAAGCAAACCTTCTCAGCATTAGCCAGCTGTGCGACACTAACTTTGCAGTAAAATTTGACCGGGACGCGTGTAAAGTCTACAATCAAGCCGGTAAACTTTTGATGCAAGGGGTGAGGACCGAGGATAATTGCTATGGGACTGAGCCCACATCCTCACTTGTCTGCAACAGCGCCACGATCACTCCTATGGATCTGTGGCACCAACGTCTAGGTCACGTGAACGTTAGAGATCTCAATCGTTTATCTAAAAAGGACCTAGTACGTGGCTTACCATCTCTTAGAAAGTCAACTTCGACCGTTTGTGGACCCTGTCAGTTGGGAAAACAAATTCGTAGTCCTCATAGGAAGTTATATTCCATTACCACCTCTCGTGTTCTGGAGTTGATTCACATGGATCTTATGGGTCCCACTCGTACTGAGAGTCTAGGTGGTAAGAGGTACATCCTCGTGATGGTAGATGATTTCTCCAGATACTCCATTGTAGGTTTTCTGAGAGAGAAATCCGATGCTGTAGATTTCTTAACGACCAAGTGCCGTGTCCTGCAAAATCAACACGGTGTCACTATTAACAGAATACGTAGTGACAACGGCACTGAATTCAAGGAAGCAAAGGTGGATTTGTACTGTGATAGCCTTGGGATCAAACATGAGTTTTCTGCTGTGAGAACTCCTCAGCAAAATGGGATTGTTGAGAGAAAGAATAGAACGATCCAAGAGATGGCTAGATCTATGCTTCTAGGTCGTAAAGTTTCTAGGAGATTTTGGGCAGAGGCAGTGTCTACTGCATGCCACACGGTGAATAGGGTCTATCTGCGTCCACACACACTTCACACTCCTTATGAGTTGTGGACTGGCAAGAAGCCCAACCTGGCATATTTCCGTGTCTTTGGGAGTAAATGCTACATCCTACGGGATAGAGAGCAATTAGGAAAGTTCGACTCCCGAAGCGACGAGGGAATATTTCTAGGATATTCATCGAATAGCAGAGCGTACCGGGTTTTTAACCTGAAGAGCTCTAAGATTATGGAATCAATAAACGTCATCGTGCAAGATGACGAACCTCCAACGGTTATTGATCCTAACCTTCAGTGTGAGGATGAGGATTATTCTGACAGTGATTTACCTGTTCCTCTCTCACACTCTGTGGACCCTACTCCTGTGTTAGGGGACACACCTGCTTGGGTTCGCAAGAATCATGACCCTTCTGCCATTGTTGGTGATCCCACTCTAGGGGTCAAGACTCGTGCTCAGCTAGAGAACATTGTTAGCCATCTTTGCTACACGTCCAAAGTCGAGCCCAAGAACCATAAAGAAGCACTCAAGGATGAACACTGGATATCTGCTATGCAGGATGAGTTGCTTCAGTTTAAAAAGAATGATGTCTGGGAACTTGTCCCCCGACCTAGTGAGATTAATGTGATAGGTACCCGGTGGATTTTCAAGAACAAAATGGATGAAAATGGTACCATAATCCGAAATAAGGCTAGGTTGGTCGCTCAAGGCTACACACAGATAGAGGGTGTAGACTTTTGGGGAGACATTTGCTCCTGTTGCGAGGCTTGAGTCCGTCCGTCTTCTGCTCGCCATCGCATGTCATCTGCGCTTCAAGGTGTATCAGATGGATATCAAGAGTGCCTTTTTGAATGGCATTCTACAGGAGGAGGTTTATGTGGAACAACCAAAAGGGTTTGAAGACCCTCAGCACCCTGAGCACGTCTACTATCTGAGGAAATCCTTGTATGGTTTGAAGCAAGCACCCCGTGCTTGGTACGAGAGGCTTACTTCCTATCTCTTAGCTCGTGGCTTCAAGAGAGGGTGAGTAGATATGACGTTGTTTGTCAGGAGAGATGACGGTGCTATTTTGGTTGCCCAGATCTATGTGGACGACATAGTCTTTGGATCCACATGCTCCCAGCATGCTCACCACTTTGAGGAGGAGATGAAAAGTGAGTTTGAGATGAGCATGGTTGGTGAGCTTACATTCTTCCTTGGTCTCCAGGTTCGTTAGCTAGAGGATGGGATGTTCATCTCCCAATCCAAGTATGCTAGAGACCTAGTGAAGAAATTTGGTTTAGACTCCGCTAAGCATGCACGTACACCTATGAGTACCACTACCAAGCTTAGTAAGGACACTTCAGGCAAGGACGTAGAGCAAACCTTATATCGGAGTATGATAGGTAGTCTCCTCTACTTGACTGCCAGTCGTCCCGACATCGCCTTTAGTGTTGGAGTCTGTGCGCGTTATCAGGCATCCCCAAAAGAGTCACATTTACTTGCTCTAAAACGTATTATTAAATACGTAAGTGGGACTCTCTCATACGGGATTTGGTATTCCTTTGATACCGATGACCGTCTGTCCGCCTACTCGGATGCCGATTGGGCTGGGGATGTAGATGGATGTAGGAGCACTTCTGGTGGGTGTTTCTATTTTGGTTCTGCTCTTGTCTCCTCGCTGAGCAAGAAGCAAAATTCCATCTCTTTGTCCACTGCGGAGGCTGAGTACATAGCCGCCGGGAGTTGTTGCACACAACTCTTGTGGATGAAGCAAATGCTGGAGGATTATGGGATATCACAGGACACCATGACCATTTCCTGTGATAACACGAGCACGATACACATATCCCGCAATCCAGTTCAGCATTTGCGCACAAAATACATCAGGATACGTGAGCACTTTATTCGTCAGTTAGTTGAAGAGAAAGTCGTATCCCTGAGTTTTGTTCCTACCGACCGTCAGTTAGCCGATATTTTCACGAAACCTTTAGATGCCCTTAGATTTGAGAGTCTTAGGAAATCTTTAGGGATTTGCACAGTTGACTGAGGGGTTGGTCTATGTCTATAATAGGATGCTTCTTCATGTTCATATCATATGCTTCCTATTGCTAGTCAGTTTTATATGTACCATTACTTTGTTGTACAGCTTTGTTTTATTCTTTTTGCTTTTTATATTTCTTTTGAAAAAATACAAAAAGATTTTCCTTTAAGAAAAATTTTGAGAAAAGCACAAAAAGATTTTATTTTTCCAAATTTTTGAAAAAACCCAAAAAGATTTTCGTATTTTGCTTCTTTTATGGATGAGCATGTAAGATAGCCAAGTCACAACTTCATTCCACTTATCCATGTGACTGTTTGATAGAGATTTGAGAGGCTACATCATTTCATCCATGTGCTTTACATTGATTGGAGTCTTTGAGATGTAATTAGTGATATCTTCCTACATGTTTGACTCCTATATCCTTTATTGCACACATGCACGGCTATATTTGATTATTGCACTTGTCTATCTCATGTTGGCTTGCGTGTTTTCATCTCAATCCTGTCTATACAATGTACAATATGCGATAAAACTTGACAAGATTGGAATGCATGTAAAAACCGTTTTGGTGAGACTGTGTGTTTTTGTATAACGGGGAGGGGGGGCTGCGAAAGGTAATCATCTATCCTTTGCGCAAAAGCCACCGTTAAAAAGGACCTAAAAAATGGAGGAATTTTAATATCCGAGGTCCAAAGAGGTTAAAAGAGCCCGAAAAAATTTAAAGGCAATAAAAAGAAATTCATGCCAAATATGGGCCACTTAGGTTTCACCATCAATTCTCCAAAGTTTGAGAATTTAGAATGCCTCTATTCAATACAATATCTGAGGGAGTTTGGTTGGAGAATCTAAACGGGTTTGCACTTCCTTGAAAGTCCTGAAAAAGCATAAAATCATTTTGGACGTTATTGGTGTGGAAATCATTTTGAGCTTTGATTTGTTGATTTGATTGAGTCAATATCTTATACTGTCACTCTTTTACACCAAAGGAAGCATTTGAGTTCATTCGCTAGGAATATCCAATATTCATCGTGCACATATGTCATGTTTGTATGCATTGATTTTCCTATCGAATTTTATCACACCACTTCATTTACGCTATCATTGACTTGGTTGCTTTCTGTTTATTCATGGTGTGTTTTTATCCTAGTCACACCCCGCACTTGCTTATTTGATTTATTTCTCTAATTTGTCCATTTGGGGACATCATAAAAAGGGGGAGAAAGAATTATCATATTATGGGGGAGTTTGAATTCTGGGGGAGTTTTTGAGATGTTGATTATGTTTTTATCATATATTGATATCCATGTTATCTCATTTCAAACTCGATATGTCACGTGGTATTTGCTTTGTCTCATGTGTGTAGGTATGAAGATTGCAGATCTATATGTTGCACACCCTGATGAGAAAAGTTTTGAGATTCCTGAAGAATTAAAGAACAAACGATGAAGACTATTCATTTGTACCTTTTCCAGTTTTGGGTTCATGGGAGGGTAGATTTGTATAGGCAATTTCATATTTGATAATTCGGATTTTTTATGTATGTACCGGCATAGACATAGGGGGAGATTTGTAAGGACATTTTTCACATGTCCGAAATGTTTCATTTATTTATGTCGTACGCCGCTACATTTGGCACGTCTCCTCACGATCTCACATGACGGCCTCTATCCGAATTCCGGGAATCAAGCATGAATTATCTCCACTGATATGTCCCACATCTGCCTCAACGACTTCACGTTTGCAAGATTTTAGGGACTTAATGCAAGTGGTACGCAAGGGAAGTCAAAACAGTGAAAAAAAGGCACGATAGGAGAGTTCAAGGGCATTTTCGTAATTTCACATCCATAGTTCGGAGGTCTGGTCAACTATAAAGTTGAAAAGCTCGCCGCAACGAAGATACTGGAAAAAACGGCACCTCAATCCGAGCTACGGTGAAGGAGTTATGACCTTTTGAAGATAGAGAAAATTCCTTAAAGAATGCTGTTTTTTTTGTACGCCGGATAGAATTTTAGAGTTTTAAGAACGTGGGACTCTTCATATTTTTTCCTATAAATACCAACTTCGGGGGAGTTGTTTTGCAAGACTTTAGGAGACGAATTTGAGAGTCCAAATACACCTAGTCTTCATATTCTTGAGTTCCAAGACTCATGTTTTGATTCACACATTATTGTCAAACCTTTGTGAATCCTTTAAGCAACCCAAGAACACAACTTTGGTTTGTTCAACCCTTGTGGAGGAGACCGTTCTTCTTCTTCATTGCAGCCCTACTGGAAAGGGATAATTCCAGCCGCGACTACAGAATCCGATACCCGAGGGTAATTCTTAGTCAACTTGTATTTTCATTGTAATCCGATTGTAAGTCGTTCTCTTACAAATTATAGTGAAAATAAATGGTTTTGCCCCTGAGGGGGATTTTTCCTTAATTGCATGTGTTTGAATGTTCTTGCGTAGATTATCAATTTATTCAATCACATACTGCTGCATGTTTAGGGTTTGTTTGTGTTAAAAGGGTTTTATATATAACTTGATCATTTGAACGCGAGCACACACGTTTCTCATGGCTCTGTAAGGTGCGAGCCAATCCATACCACTAATAACGCCGTGCTCATGCATATCTAAGACTAACATGTCTGCTGGTAATACCAAGCTACCAATCTCTACTCCTACACCCCGGCATATAAAGAAAATTAGCGATCCATTTCCCAGTGGTGAGTCTATACACGTTACAGTACTTGCTCTCTGCTGTGGCTAATAACCCTAAGGCCTTCGCAAAATGGGTAGCTATAAAACAGTGTGTGTAAGGACACAAATTTCCAATTGAGTCCATATATAGTTTTGGCTCAATTCCGGACAAAAACATTTATTCATAGGATAGTATTTAATTGTAATATTCTCAAGCCTATGAAGTGTTTGTTGAAGACGTAGCGGCAAAGAGTATAAAGCTTCATCAAAAATGCCGGTTTGTGTGCCTCGTTTCTACGTCATCAACCATAGTTCCATGCTCCCAAGATATGAATGCAATATTATATATATAGGAGCTTGGAACAAAGTTTATTGGGTGTTAGGTTTTGTAAAAACTGTGTTTTAATTTTCAGAAAGAATTAAATAAAACTTTAAAATAAGTTTATAAAGTTTTCTGGGCTAAAATCAAATTTTCCAAACTTTCTGGTTTTTCGTTCGATAGAGTCATTCGAACGAGATTGTCGTTCGAACGAAAATGTCGTTCGAACGAACCTGCCAACGAGTTCCCACCAAGGTATACTGGTTTGTCGTTCGAAATGTCGTTCGAACGAGATTGTTCGTTCTAACGAGATTTCCAACGAGTTTCTAACGAGTTCAATCTGGAACGTCGTTAGAAGTCTCGTTCGAACGAGAATTTTGTTCGAACGAAATGTCGTTCGAACGAGAATTTCGTTCAAACGAATGTCGTTCGAACGAGCTGTCAGGCGGGAACAGTTATTAGCAGTTTTTCACCCACTTTCCCACTTAGTTTTTAACCAACTTTTTCAGACTTTATTATGTGCGGGAATATCATTTTCCAATCTAACTTTTCCATACCATTTTCATCTCTTAGAGAGAGTTTGAGAGCAAATTTTTTAAGGAAAATGTTCATGTTTTGAGTGAGATTTTTAGAGAAAAATTTCCATCACTCTAGTGTTTACACCCAAATGAGTTTATTCCAAGTTTTTATATACATATCAATTGCTTGGAGTTTGGCACCGGTTTTCTCTACACCGAATTGAAGAGAAGTTTCGGGTTTTTCTTCTACCTCCCACAAAGAAAGAAGAAGTGTTTTTAATGTTGTTTTACCCGTTTGGAGAAAGGATCCATGCTCGGGTGACGGTGACCATATAAAGTCCTATCGGTGGATTCCGAGACCGCGGTAGTGTTCCAAGGTTATTCGCCAGGAAGAGGTTTCTACAAGAAGAAGCGTCGAGGCTTGAGAGGGATCGAGTCGTGCGTTGTAAGTCTATCTGTCTTGTAATTGTAATTCCGTATCTAGTGGATTTGTGGCTAGGGCCGTCCGAGGTTGTTTCCCGTCTTGGGTTTTTCCTCATACATCGCGGCGTAGTGTGATTGGTTTATTTTATCTTACATAATAACGTAGAACGCATGCGTAGGATAATTACAAGATAAAATTTGGTTTAAATTATCACACTTCATTTAATTTGGGACTAAATTAAATATTGGGTAAAGTTTATTTAATTCAAGTCATTTGCTAAAATTTGGTTTCGCCTAACTTTGCTAATATCGATAAATATGACTTAGGCAAATTCTAGGACTTGGTTTGAATTAATCGGTTTAAGTGAATATATTGATTGATTTAATTTTTGTGAACCATCTCGCTTTCGCATCTCAAGATTTAATTTAAAAGGAAATTAAGTTTGATTTGATTTGATAAAATTAAATTATCAAAATCCGTGGATCCAGATCTATCAAATTGGTATCAGAGCCAAAAACGATAAATTATTTCGTTAAGATCCTTTAAATTTTTGGCTAAAATGGATTTTTCCCCATTTTCAAAATTTCCTATTTTCGATGGTTCAAACTACGCGTATTGGAAAGCGCGTATGAGATCGGCACTAAAATCTATCGACGAGAGAGTTTGGATGTCTGTTGTTAATGGGTGGTCCCCACCAACTTATTTAGTTGAAAATGAACGTGTTATCAAACCCGCCGATAGATGGACTAAAAATGAGTTTAAACTTGCTAATCTCAATTCCCGTGGTTTAAATGCCTTGTTTAGCGTTGTCACACCAGATGAATTCCGACGTATTATGACGTGTGAAACCGCTAAAGAAGCTTGGGATATTTTACAACTAACTCATGAAGGAACTAGTGTCGTTAAAGCTTCGAAACTCCAAAACCTCACCACTCAATTTGAAACTATCAAAATGAATGAAAAAGAAACTTTTGATGAATTTTATGCTAGACTTTCCGATATTGTTAATTCATCTTTTAACTTGGGAGAGAAAATACCTGACGACCGTGTTGTAAAGAAAATTTTAAGGTCCCTACCCGATAGATATATTCCAAAGGTGACCGTTTTAAATTATTTACCCACTTTAGCCTCTACGAAATTAGAAGAGCTTGTAGGTGATTTACAAACCTATGAACTGGATATGTTTCCCTCTAAAACTGAAAAGAAAATCGAAAAGGGCGTTGCTTTAAAAGCCCGAAAAGAGGTCAAACAAGTAGTAGAGAGCGATAGTGATAGTGACTCGGAAGACATGGCTTTATTTGCTCGCAAATTTAGAAAATTTCTCAAAATTAACAAAGATAAATATAAAAATGATTTTAAGAAATTTGAATCTTCTAAGCATGACAAGAATGAGAAGATTTCTAAAGCGGAAAAGATGCCTAAAGCCGAAAAGATCCCTAAACCTAGTAATGAAAATTTAGATAGGGACGAGTCTAATAAGTGTTTTGGTTGTGATGGTTATGGCCATAGGGCGTTTGAGTGCCCCACTAAACTAAGGAAAGAGGGTAAGCGACCCATTTCTTATAATGCGACCCTTAGTGATAGTGATAAGGAAGAGAAGCCCGATTCCCCCACTAAGAAAAATTTTGTGGCTTTTATGGCTAGTCATGTGAGTGATAGTGAGAACTCATCGATTGATGAAAATTTAACTCATAACACTTCCAAGGTCATTGTTTATGATTCTCTTGTTTATGATGATAGTTAGAGTGGAGAAGAAAGAGAGAGTGAAAATAAAGAAGAGGTTAATGTGAGTGAACTTCAGAATGCTTTTCAAGAGCTTTATAAAGAATCTATTAAATTAAAAAGAGCTAATTTGAAGTTAGAAGCTAGTTTAAGAGAAATTGTCAAGGTCGTTGATGAAAGTACTTTAATAGAAGACCTTAGGACACGTGAAAGGACTCTTCAAGAGAAGCTTGAATATGTAGAAGGCGAAAGAGATAGCCTTAGGGGTTTAATGGAATCCTTGAAAAAGGAGCTTCTTGCTTTTGAAGAGCGAAATATTTTACTAGAATCTAACATTTTAGAATTGGAAAATAAATTAAAAGATTCTAGTAATGTCAAATTTAATTTGGAGTGTCATTCGGAAAAACTAGATAAAATGTTAGGAACGGTCCAAATTAAAAATCACACTTGTGGTTTAGGCTTCAATACTTGTAATGAATTTTCTCATAAAGCCAAGACCAATGAATTAGGAGAATCTACTAGGAATGCATTTAAAGATCACTCCTTAAGTAAATCTTTTCGACATGTTTTTGCTTGTACACATTGTGGTCGAAAAGGTCATCTTAGAAAATTTTGTTTTGATCTTAAACGAATTCCTAGAAAATCCCATTGTAAAGTAACCACGGTAGTTAACGTTCCAACACCCCAAGATAGTCATTCTTCATTAATTTGGGTTAGGAAATCCGACTTGGTTGCCTTACAAAATAGGGTTTTTGATTCTCATTTACTTTCACATGCTTCCTCCCTTGCTAAATCTAAAGGATGAATGTGTTAGTCTTTTGCATACTTTAGCGTTTGTACTTCATGCTTTATTCACATGCTAAATGTATGCTTGATTAGTCATTTTCTAGTCATTGCCTCATTTCATATCACATGCTAGAAATTATGACTTGTTTATCTTTTTGTATTATATTTTGTGTTTGTATTAATTGAAAAATATAAAAAGATTTTTGTTTATCATTTGTGTTTTACTTATTTCATTTAAGTTTAATGAACAATACAAATGAATTTTTGTTTATTCTTTTGAGTATATATCTTTATTTTTGGTTAAAAATGTCAAACACTCAAAAAGATTTTATTTTGTTTGTATTTTAGTTTGACACACTTTATGTGGCATATATTTGTGTTTGAATCCCATCTTTTACGCTCCCACGTGGCTAGAACTGTTGGCTTAGATTTTCAATCCTTAAAATGTTTTTTACCATGTTTTATATGGAGTAGTTGGATTTTGTATTGTTTAAATGGATTCTATTTTTATATGCCTCTTTTCACACATGCACGAGCTCTTTTGAAATCTTAATGTCACATGTTATATTTGAGCTTTTTGAGGTGTTCTCCTACCAATCTAGTCATCTACATAGCTATGACCTAGGAGGACTAATGCATGTCAAAATCCGTTGCATGTGAGATTTGTGTGAAACATGAAAAACATGATAAATATAAATGTGCACGGGGAAGGGCTCCGAAAGGATGAATTAAATCCTTTGCGATAGTAAGCCACCGTTTATTGGATCTAAAAGAAATACGTGATCCAAAGGCCTAAAAACAGAATATTTGGCATTAAAAATAAAACAATTGCCAAGGCCTATGTTTGTTTGATATATTCATTCAAACGCAAAAGAATATATATGCTTATTGAGGGAGATTTGGATGGTATATCAACGATTTGCACAATGTCCGTTTATCCTAGTTGTCTTTAATGTCATGACTCTATTTGGTTTGTAGAATCATCATCATGCTAGGCTTGTATGCATTGTGTATGTTTGTTCATTGAGTTCAATCTTTATATTGTCACGTGAGGTTATATTTAAATGTGATAAAGTTTGCAATCAAATGAGAACTCCGTGAATGTTTATTAAGTGTTTGGGTCTAAATTTAATCGTTACTAGTTCACACCCCAACACTTCCGTTTCCATATGACACATTTTTGCCATACGAGTGTGCAAACTTATTGTATTTTGTGTCATGTGTGTGTTTATATCTATATATATATATATATATGCAAGTAGTTATTGGTATATTTATAGTATCTATATATATGATATTTGTTTGTCTTTGCCTTGCTTCTATTGCCCTTATGCTTTAATGTCTTAACACTTTAAGCTTCAACGTGTTTATTAGTTCTTTATCCTTTGCCTATTCCTGAACAAAAAGGGGGAGAATGATGATAGGGGGAGAAATGGTATCTAATTCTATTATTATCGTATCTTAGTTTGGGTGAGATTTATCTTAGGGGGAGATGTCTTTCTAAGTAGGTCATGTGTTTGATAAAGGGGAGAATTAATTTAGGGGGAGTAATTAATTAATTAATTGCATTTAATACTTTGATATTCCCTATGCATTTGATGAGTTTGCTTAAGTGTGCAGGATTTCTTCTAAAGCGGCATTGTTTAAACGGCAAAGCGTTTGATCCTTGGGTTGAGTCAAGTTTGGGTGGGTTATGTTTTGAGTCTAGTGAGCTTGACGGCCCTTTAGGATTTTTGTTTGGTTTTTGTTCCGGAATAGCCAAAGGGGCAGATTTGTAAGGACACAAATTTCCAATTGAGTTCATATATAGTTTTGGCTCAATTCCGGACAAAAACATTTATTCATAGGATAGTATTTAATTGTAATATTCTCAAGCCTATGAAGTGTTTGTTGAAGACGTAGCGACAAAGAGTATAAAGCTTCATCAAAAATGCCGGTTTGTGTGCCTCGTTTCTACGTCATCAACCATAGTTCCATGCTCCCAAGGTATGAATGCAATATTATATATATAGGAGCTTGGAACAAAGTTTATTGGGTGTTAGGTTTTGTAAAAACTGTGTTTTAATTTTCAGAAAGAATTAAATAAAACTTTAAAATAAGTTTATAAAGTTTTCTGGGCTAAAATCAAATTTTCCAAACTTTCTGGTTTTTCGTTCGATAGAGTCGTTCGAACGAGATTGTTGTTCGAACGAAAATGTCGTTCGAACGAACCTGCCAATGAGTTCCCACCAAAGTATACTGGTCTGTCGTTCGAACGAGATTGTTCGTTCTAACGAGATTTCCAACGAGTTTCTAACGAGTTCAATCTGGAACGTCGTTAGAAGTCTCGTTCGAACGAGAATTTCGTTCGAACGAAATGTCGTTCGAACGAGCTGTCAGGCGGGAACAGTTATTGGCAGTTTTTCACCCACTTCCCCACTTAGTTTTTAACCTACTTTTTCAGACTTTATTATGTGCGGGAATATCATTTTCCAATCTAACTTTTCCATACCATTTTCATCTCTTAGAGAGAGTTTGAGAGCAAATTGTTTTAAGGAAAATGTTCATGTTTTGAGTGAGATTTTTAGAGAAAAATTTCCATCACTCTAGTGTTTACACCCAAATGAGTTTATTCCAAGTTTTTATATACATATCAATTGCTTGGAGTTTGGCACCGGTTTTCTCTACACCGAATTGAAGAGAAGTTTCGGGTTTTGCTTCTACCTCCCACAAAGAAAGAAGAAGTGTTTTTAATGTTGTTTTACCCGTTTGGAGAAAGGCTCCATGCTCGGGTGACGGTGACCATATAAAGTCCTATCGGTGGATTCCAAGACCGCGGTAGTGTTCCAAGGTTATTCGCCAGGAAGAGGTTTCTACAAGAAGAAGCGTCGAGGCTTGAGAGGGATCGAGTCGTGCGTTGTAAGTCTATCTGTCTTGTAATTGTAATTCCGTATCTAGTAGATTTGTGGCTAGGGCCGTCCGAGGTTGTTTCCCGTCTTGGGTTTTTCCTCGTACATCGCGGCGTAGTGTGATTGGTTTACTTTATCTTGCATAATAACGTAGAACGCATGCGTAGGATAATTACAAGATAAAATTTGGTTTAAATTATCACAGTTCATTTAATTTGGGACTAAATTAAATATTGGGTAAAGTTTATTTAATTTAAGTCATTTGCTAAAATTTGGTTTCGCCTAACTTTGCTAATATCGATAAATATGACTTAGGCAAATTCTAGGACTTGGTTTGAATTAATCGGTTTAAGTGAATATATTGATTGATTTAATTTTTGTGAACCATCTTACGCTTCCGCATCTCAAGATTTAATTTAAAAGGAAATTAAGTTTGATTTGATTTAATAAAATTAAATTATCAAAATTCGGGGATCCAGATCTATCAGTGTGTCTCCCCAGTATCAAATAAAACCCGACCCATAGTACCATGGATAGGAAACATACCCTCAATCACGGGTGGCGCCTATGGAGCTGCTGCCTGGTGGACGTTATAGACACGTCCGTACTGTAACTGCCCCTGCTGCACTGGAGCGGCTGGAATGGCTGGTAGGGTTGGTACCTGCACTGGTGCTGGGAGGGCGGCTGGAAAAAGTGGCCTCTGTGGTTCATTACGAGCACCCTACTGCTGTGGGACCCTATTACCCTCTGGACAATCCTGGCACTTGTAGCCATTTTTACCACACCCGAAGCATCGGCCCTTAAAATTTCCTCCCCTCTGTCCCTACTGATTACGGCCTTGCTGGCCGTTAACACCCCGCCATTGGCCCTGCTGAAATCGTTATTGGCCCTGATGGCCCTGCTGTTGCCTCTCCGGCTGACGATGTTGGCCCTGCTGGCCCTGCTGATTAGACTGGCCCTGCTGACCCTGCCTAAATCCCCCAAATCCTTGCCTGGAATCACCTGATCGGAACCTCTACCCCAGAGATGTCGGTGCTCCACTAGCACCACTACCCCCTGTCCTGCCCTGCTGGCCGGACTCTCCTGCTCGCTTGCTTCCCTGTAGATGGAAACGGTGATCCTGGAAGTATAGCAAAGCAGCATTGAGTACGTCTGTGTAGGTACTCAGATACAGATTTCCTATAAGGTGCTGACGGATCCTCCAAGCTAACCCGTCCACAAACAATAGTATCTTCTTACCCTCAGTGGGTGCCTCATCTGGCACTATAGTGAGAAGTCTTGTGAACTCCTCTTCATACTCAGCAACAGTAGAATTTTCCTGCTTCAAGTTCAGTAACTTCTGCCTCATTTCAGTTTGCACGGCGGATGGAAAATATTTGTGGTAAAACCGCTCCCAGAATGACTGAATCGGGATAACATCCCTCTCCTCCAAGGTGGTGATGGACTCCCACCACTGCAAAGCGGCCCCCGCTAGCTTAAAGGAAGCCAACAACTGTTTCTGCACATCTGTTCACTCATACATACGCAGATTCATTTGGATATCTTTCTTCCACTGGATGACAATAATGATATCTAAACTACCCGAGAACTCAGGGGGATGCACCTTCTGAAAGGCATCCCTAACCCGCTCCCATGCAGATGGAAGCTGTGCAGGTACTGGCGCCACTACTTGAGCTTGGGGTGGAGCTTGCTCTACTACCGCTAGCGCGGCATTCACCGCCTGAGCAACGAGGGAGGCTACCTCATTTGCGTTCATTGTTCCCTGAGCCGGAGCTACTGGTTTCTCGGCTTGGGCACGCCTATCCTTTGGGGCACGTCTCGGAGGCATCTAAAATGTGAAGAAATTTATTAGTCTACAGTTATTATCAAATCTAAAATACCTGAAGACGTAATCATAAAAGCAAGAATACAACAATCCTAAAATAGGGCTCTATAACAAGAACGCTAAGCTGAAAGCGAAATAAGCCGTACAGATCCTAAGGACACTAGAACCTGATGCTCTGATACCACCTGTGACACCCCGCCTAATTAAATACCGGGTGATCAGTCCTTCATTAAATTATAATCAAGGTGAACGGTTGGTTCATTCTTAGCATCACTGTCGTAAAAATAACTTTTCCAATTAAAACCCTAATTAATTAAGCTAAGTGACAAAAAACATTTAAACCTTATTCCCATTTTTTATTTAAATCCAATTATAAAACCTTTGATATTTAACAGTTTAAAAGTCACACAATAATAGTAAGAATGTAAATGATCATTCAAGAATTTAACCATCAATAGTAAATCCCAACTTCAAAACACCAAAGAAAAACATTCTGACAGTAATAAATCCCAACGTAAAGCTACTGAAAGTAAATGAATTACGATTCCTCACAAAACCAACTAAATAATGAAAAGTCCGACACATGCCCAACTAGATATAGTAGAACTAGAAACGGAATCAATAATGAGGTCGTCTAAGCAAGAGGCCTGCAACTCCCACCTAAGCTGCAGCGTGTTCCTTCCGGAGTATCCTAGGCAAGACGCCCCTGTGGATGGGCACCTGTAACATATACATATATATACAAGAGATAAGAGAAAATAGGAAACGGGTCAGAGCCCGATTGTAAAAACAGTTTAAAATTAGTTTAGCAAGTATTTAAAGTGCTACCAGCTAATGCAACCAACATATTAGTGCGACACTCCCTTGAGAAATTCTCACCTCTCTTCATATGTGCACACCTATCGCACTAATCTTCCCAATAGCTTAACTTATCTTATCTTAAGTTGCTCGTGAGGTTTCAAACCGACAAATTCAAATGTTTAAGAGGTTAATTTTATTGAAAAGCAAAGTTCTCAATTAAACCTTATTTAATAATAAAGTTTCTCAGTAATATTTCATGCTTTTCAAACACTTATACCCAAGTTGTATTAATTATTCATTTCTTCCTTACTATAGATACAGTAGGTAGTTCCCAAATTCCAGATTTAAATATACATATTAAATACTCATATAATATATATATTCTAACGGCACCCCACATAACAATTATGGTGCGGGCATACTCTGCTATCCAGTCCCCGTATCACTCGTACTAAGGGAAATACAAGTTCGGAATCACTCTCGAACTGTATTAACACAAAACACATAACATATTGAGGCGAAGCATAGTTCCAAGTCACTAAGAGGTCAGCACAAACCCTCACGTCTCTTAGGACCGTCTGACTATCGATCTGATAGCCTGTACCAAGGATTCCTATCTTCTAGGGTACGAGTCAATATCACCCATAAAGGTCCCATCGAGATAAGACTGTCCCAGCGCGGTAACCTCAGGGATAGCAAGTAGCGCGGGCATAATTTTTTACACATATATAAGATATAGAATTAATCACAGAGTCATATAGATATATAACTATTCATATTCATAAGTTAGGTACGCCCACGGCCCAACATTATATTATTCCAGTCTTAGTACATTTTTATTCGGTTATTTCTTATAACGGACTTATTCATTTTATTTTCGAAATTTAATTTATTTCAACTCACTTCTCATCTCTTGAAGTATTCCCCTTACCTAAGTACAATTTCAGTATGCCCTCACTTACCTTCTAATTCAACTTCCAGACATTTCGATTATTAAGTCTACGCATGTTAGATTTCTTAGGTATGAATCTTTCCCCGTTTACCCCTTCATTTTTCCCATTTCATTAAAGTTCCACTTAACGAGGTTTACCTTGACCCTACTGGTCCTTTCTATGTTTCATTATGTCCTAATAACATTAATCAAGGTTTATTACGTATTTACTCGGATTAAGTTAACATAAGGAAAAATCTAGTTTTCCCAGAAGGGGTCGATCAATCGATAGAAAGGGGTCGATCGATCGATTAGTCGATCGATCGATGCTCTTGGCTCGATCGATTGATCAAGCAGGTATGGCAAAAACTACAAAATACCAGTTACGGGAATTATCATCCAAAATCATCCAAATCCAAGTCTTTAACTCCCAAACTTCCAGAAATTTATACCACAAGCATTATAAACCCAAATGAATAATATTCTACGTAAGTCATGCGAGTTTTCATCAAGAATCATGAATTAAAAGGGCCAAAATCTATATAAATCTCATGAACCCTAAAAATTTCTTTAACTTAGTTCTTCTCATTCTTTTTCCAGAATTTTTACCTCTAACCCAATGTAAATTCGTGGTTCAACCTCTACATGTGAAGGGAATTTCCAGAATGATGTTTATATCTCTACAACATGCGATTTCTAACCTCCAACATAGGTTTTCTTTCAAAAAAACTCATCCTAATCAACCCTAAACTAATATGAATGAAGCATTAAATAAATTAAGCAAGATAAATACTTGCCTGGGAATTTTTGTTTCTGATTTGTGGATGAAATCAGTGTGGTGGTGATCCTCGTTGCGCGATCTAACGTTTAGCGGTGACGGCGGTGCAAACGGAGGAGTTCTTGGCCTAGAAATCCTTGGTAAGCTCTTCCTTTCCTTCTCCAATGGTTGTCTTTTGTTTTTGGTTGTGTTAACCCTAGAAGACAACCCTAAGCATCTGATATAACCTAGAAAATTCGTAGGTTTCCAAGCCCAAAAATACAAAATGCCTAAAAGGCCCTCCCGGGGTGTTAATTAAGCCTAAAAACGCCCCGAGACCCAAACTAAACCCCCGAGTACATTATTTTGACTATCTCGACCCTTCCGGACACTTTGGCGCACTCGAAATGACCATACGGGTGACTTATAATTTATTCACTTTTGTTAATCAAAATTTAGTCCTGAAACGACACGGGCACGTCCCGACTTAAATTTCCAAAATTGTCATTTTATTCACTCGTGACATTTAATAGAACCAATATTATATATTACTTTGCTCGTTAGTAATATTCAACAAGTTTCCAATAATTACTAACTCTCGTCACGTTAGTAATTAAAAATAATTAATTTTTGGATTTATATTAAATTAATAACTCACATCAAATTTAATAAATCCCAAAATTTAGAAAGCATAAAAATATAGAGTATTACACCTGTGCAGTTTCTTCGATTCTTCTACCTTTATCTCTCCAACAGCATATATATTCGGACTACCATAAGCATCATTATCTAACTTGCTTAACAACTCATTTGTTTTCTGATTAAGAAACTCGGGAAAACTCACACACTCAGTGTTACACATGTGAAACGTACAACCCTTATCTATCTGTTCAAAAAACTCCACATCTGAGTATTTTGTAAGGAAATTATCATATGAGATGAGCATTTTTCTATCTTGAGCAATAATCCATTAGTTCCTCTGTTGCATAATCGATACATGTTTTGTAGTGCTTGGTGGAGTCATCACCTCGAAAAAGGGCTAAGGCATCGGTTATGTTTAGGCCTTCTACGACGGAGCCTGAACACAACCCAATTTGTGAAAGTTTGGTGTTTAGGGTAGCTAACATGTTTACTACATTTGAACTATATAAAGTACATTTTCCCTTGCCTGTGTTTTCATACGCACAAGGGAAACCTTCATTGTAGATCTGGAGGACTTGGATTTCTTGTAGTATAGTCCCTAGTTGTCCCTACCCTTCTAAGCATAATTTATAATTCCTCTTTCAATCCATGAAGTAAAAATCAATTCGCACTAAACATTTAAGGACTTCAATAATTCTGAAGTCTAATTGACTTGGTATGAGAAGACTTAACAATAGTGGTATCAATAGGAAAGCATACAAAATTCAATTGATAAAGAATCACATCACTTGATAAAGAAACACGTGAGAAAATTTAATTAATAAAGAATCACTTCACTTGATAAGCATGCAAAATTTAATTGATAAACACAATAAGCATATAAAACATACAAACACAGTAATTGTTATAATTGTTATAAGATAACAGTTTCAATACTGTTATGTCTTGTATATTTGAAGTGAATAGGCCAAGAGAAGGATAAGATAATAGTTTCAGTACTGTTATAACTGAAGAATTACACTCATTGATAACTGTTATAACTAAAGAAGTGCACTCGTTTATAGTTCAAAGTCAAGATACGTCATGAAAAGAATATTAACAAAATATTGAATATAGTATGATGAATGCACGAAGTTAGTTTTACCCCCAATATTTGTACTTGTGCTTACCACACTCACCGCCACCAACTACCACAAACATCCAATCCAATACTCCACACTTAAACATAAAAGTGAACCAAGGTATAGATCTATATTTCACATTCACATGTATTGAGAATATGAAATTCTAACCTTACAAAACTCAAATTGTCAAATAAATTACTTATTGCAAATTACTTAATTATGAATTATAAGAAGTTGAAACATTAACACCCCAAATAATTGATACAACTAACAATATCACAAACGACAAGCCATCATTCATATACAACTTTGTATTAAAATAAATATTAAAATATATCAGTTGTACACAACTTACAAACCAAATTATAATTACATTCAAATGGCCTATTGAAGTTTTAATGAATGTCAAAATTAATGTATTATTATCAATAAGTATGTACAAACAAAAATTATAACTACAATTACAAACAAAAAATAATAATGTCAGAACTAGTGTATTATTATAAATATGTACAAATTTTAGTAGTGTTAACAGTACAGTTCACTAACAGCTGGTAAAGTGAAACAGCAAGAGCCAAAGACTAATACATCAAAAGCGAAACATGCTGCCAATAATCTTCTCCATGAATTAGCCACCAAAATCACTGCTTACCTTAGACTAAGACATCTCTTGGAAACTAGAAAAATCCTTTAGAAAAATAGTTGTGTAACTATCCCCAGCTCGCACCTCGAGGCTAGGATCCACCTTTTTGGGTTGACTCCACAATCCTTCCCTTTATTACATGGATTTTGCTTGGATAGGTTTCACCATTCCCCTCTTGTCCATCACCAATCCCAAGCCTTCTTGCCAGCCCATGTTTCGAAGCATCCAGTTACCAAAATTGTTTTCATCAATTGCTTTTTCGGTTGTAATCACCTCATAGGTAGGATCACTGCCATTATTAGAATCTCCGGCACAACGTCCTCCAACACCAGGCGAGAGAGGCACTGAGTCCATTACACTCTTTTTTAATGTCGCATCCACATTTGACTCGCCCATCCCAATATCATATTGCATAAGAAGATGGTGAACCATACAAATTCCTTCGTTCAGTTGCGCGGGTGAACAATTTTAAAGCAAAATACGTATAAAAGGGCATGGGTGAACAATTTCAAAAGAAAAATTTTTAAAAAGAAAAAAGTTTAAACAACAATATTGAAAATTATACTTAACGGATGTTAAGCATATTAAACGAACTCAAATTCCATTCTTCATACCTCAAGCAAAAGCATAAATACAATAGGCAAACATCAACCATATGAACGCCAGTTTTGGGCTTCGAAGTTTCCCACAGCTCCCGCCACAAATTACCTATACATCAATAACCAACCAATTGTCATAGAAAAAAAATTATATTTCCACGTAAGTTTAGACATTAAAAGTTATGAAAGGCTGTGCGTGTAATGAAGTACAGAGGTAATAACAGTTTAGATAAATTTAGATTTCTATTAGGCATTTTCATGTTACTTGACATGCTACAGAAGTTTGACTTCAATAATATTCCATATAAAAGTCCACATGTTATAAAATAGAACCTCATACATCAAACTCATAGCTCATGGAACAATCTACATGTAAGAATATATTCCTTGCACAGTTACAAACAGCGTATGAATTATGAAAACCTCGAAGAGATTTCAAATTTTCTTATGTGAAAAAATGACCACAGTTATCATTAACAATTATAAATAATCGAAGTATAAAAAAACATCAAAGAAGCAAGCATCAAATGACAGAGATAGAAACTAAAATGCTATTGATTCATTTAACTCCTCCAAGTACTTGAAATGCATTAAATGAATTGAAGAAAATTATATTTAAGTTAAACTAATAAAATGAACTAACATATATCACATATATAAAAAGAACTGAGAAGTATAAAATGAACTCACATATTAAATGAACTCGCATATATCAACTAATAAAATGAATTGAGAAGTATGAAACAATCTATATTTGTACGTGCACATAGAAACAAAGGGACATTTTCAGTGTAATGGGTCGCCATTGCCTACGCTACCAAAAATACTGCAATGGGACGCCATTGTCGCTGTATTTTGCATAAAACAAAGTCATGATATGTCATGAAAGAGATAGCTTCTTATTTTTTTCCAATTTGAAGAGGGTATACTACTTGATATCTTGCAATCCTATTGAACTTCACCTATCACTATATATTTGGTACACAAAATAAATGGATTTTGAATTTAGAAAATGTGCATATCAGTATTGATATATATCCATATAATAAGCTAGCATGGTTTTTGAATTTAGCAAATGTAAAAGCACGGTATATATAATACTGATCTGTTATATGTATACTATATAGATATAGATATAACAATAGTATACTGATTAGTATACCAATCTGATATATATATATATATACACACACACACATTGTCTAACTGATTGTTTAATAATTTAGGTTTTATTATCCAAGGGTAGAAGAATATTTGTTATGTATGGATAAGTCATGGATGACCAAGCATATATTATCCGAAGAATATATGGACGGGGTTGAAATATTTATAAGATTTGTTGAAGATGGCGCAAATGATCCTAGTTTAATTTGAAGCCCATGCACCAAGTGCGATAACATCTTCAAGATAACTATACATGATATAAGGTATCATTTATACAATAATGGAATTCATCCAAGATACACTACATGGGACTGGCATGGGGAAAAAGAAAATAACGAAGAGCCATCAAGTGCGGAATGTGATGAGCCTATCGATGAAGACCATGGAATTAATATTGATGATGTTGCAAACACAATAGATATGGTCCATGCTTTAAATAAAGACTTCACCGGAGATCATAAAGATTTTCAAAATTATATTGGAGATACAGAGAAGCCCTTGTATGGAGGTTGTAGAAAGTATACTGAGTTGGCGTCAATAGTGAAACTATTCAATATAAAAGCTAAGAGTGGCTGGTCTGATAAGAGCTTCTCGGATGTGCTTACGTTGTTTGCTGATATGCCCCCAGACGATAATGAATTGCCTTTATCTACTAGGGAGGCAAAGCGTAGTTTGTTTGTATTTGGGATGGAGTATCAGAAAATACATGCTTGTCCTAATGATTACATACTTTATAGAAAAGAGTATGCGAATGCAATAAAATGTCTTACTTGTGGAACACCAAGATATAAAGTTAATAAGAATGTGACTGATGGGGGGGAAAAGGGTATACCTGCAAAATTACTATGGTACTTTCCAGCAATACCAAAATTCAAAAGGTGGCTTCAATCCACACAGACAGCAAAAGATTTAGCGTGGCATGCTAATGGAAAAGAAATTGATGGTCGATTGCGTCATCCAGCAGATTCACCACAATGGAAGCTAATAGATGAGAAGTGGACAGAGTTTGCAAAGGAATCAAGGAACCTTAGATTAGCTATCTCAACAGATGGAATTAATCCACATAATTCCCTTAGCACTAGGTATAGTTGTTGGTCGGTTATGCTGAATACTTACAACCTTTCATCGGAGTTATGCATGAAAAGAAAGTATACTCAATTAACGATGTTGATATCAGGCCCTAAACTAAGGGCTATTTTGTTGTGGACAATTAATGATTTCCTTGCATATGGGAATTTTTCGGGTTCTACTACAAAGGGATATTATGCTTGTCCAATATGTAATGAAGAGATATATTATGAGAGATTGAAAAATTGTGGTAAGTGCATTTATATGGGTCATAAAAGGTACTTTCCACTGGACCATCCATTTCGAAATTTAAAAAAAAAAGCCTTTAACGGTGAGAAAGAGTTTGGGTCGCCACCTGAGCCTTTGAGTGGAGAACAAATACTAATGAAGGTCGGGGAGATCAAGGTCTCTTGGGGAAAGAAGTATGTTACCAGGAAGAAATCAACATTGAAGAAGATAAAGAAGAAAGGAAGTGTACAAAATGAAGATGCTACATGTTGGAAGAAGAAGTCAATATGTTTTGAGCTTGAGTATTGAAAACATCTTCCAATATGACATAACTTGGATGTAATGCATATTGAAAAGAATGTTTATGAGAGTATAATTGGGACTTTACTTAACATTCCGAGAAAGAAAAAAGATGGTGTGAAGATTCGTAATGACCTCGTCGCGATGGGTTTAAGGAAAGAGCTAGCACCATAATTTAACGATAAAAGGACTTAACTACCGTCGGCATGTTACATATTATCTGAAGAGGAGAAAATAATGATGTGTGAAACTTTGCGTGATCTTAAGGTCCCAGATTGATACTCTTCAAATTTCAAAAATCTTGTCTCTATAGAAGATTTAAAATTGTACGACCTCAAATCCCATGACCATCACATTCTAATGCAATAATTTATTCATGTTGCTATACAAGGTGTATTCCCAAAACATGTGAGATATGTACTTACTCGAGTATGCTTCTTTTTCAATGTTGTTTATGCGAAAGTCATGGATGTGGAGAAATTAAAGGAAATTCAGAAGGATTTAGGGGTCACAATGTGCTTGTTAGAGAAATACTTTCCACCATCATTCTTTGACATCATGATACATCTAATGGTACATCTTGTGAGAGTAAACCTTTTATTAGAGATATGGTTTTTTACGGTGTGATTAAAGAGATATGGAAGCTAGACTATTTTGCATTTAAGATTTCGGTATTTAACTGCGATTGGGTTGAGAACAAAAATAGCATCGGGATAGACGAACTTGGATTCACTTCGATCGAACTTGGTAAAGTTGGTCATAAATACAACTCTTTTACCTTGGCTTCTCAGGCCAAGCAAGTCTTTTACGTACCTGATCAATTGGATACTAAATGGTCAATTGCACTGTCAGCTCCTCAAAGGGAATATTATGACGAGGACAATGGTGATGCGTTGATCGAATTTAGTGGAAATGATACTCAAACCAGTGTATTGACCAATGTTGAATCTTTCGATGTCATTGATGAAAGTCCATCAAATTATGCACGTGAAGATGTTGAGGGGACTTGGATTGACAATCAAATATCATCTTCTTAAATATTTATCCTTTTATGTGAATTGGAAGTATTCTATTTGATTGGATGTTATTAGGGAACATATTTCTTATTTTGTTTTATGTTTGATGTGTTTGGACATTAAATTAGAAGTGAATCAATTTCTTATAGTTTATTTCAATTCACTATATTTTGTTTTGATTTCTTAATGCTTACTAGTAACTGAATTTGCCATCTATTTGTGTTTTATACCCATGTCCTTTGAATGACTTACTGATTAATTAAGTCGATTCATGATATTCTCTAAATTTTGGTTCTTTAGGTTCCATATATGATCTTTTAGTTGCTTCTGATAACAACCACTTCTATCAGCTTCCACCATAAAGGATGGCTTTGTTGAAAAACTGACATACATATATTTGATTATTTATCAATACATGAAATATTATTTCCACACATTATGGTATCAATGCAAACAAAATTGGTATATACCAACTATATATATACATCTATAAGTATATAGTGACACTGATATCTTTTTTAAATAACTGGCCCATAATGCATTAGTATCTAATTGGACATTGGGCTAGTAATCATTTGAGTTATCAGAGATACCAAGGTAATCTACTCTTTTTTTAGTTATTTTGTGTAGCTGGTATGCCTATCAACCATTTGATGGACATAAAACTTTAAGGAGGACAAAAGTTAAAGGAATCTTATCTAAGATGTTATTTTGACTTTATTTCAAGTAATTTCATCTAAAATCCGAACAATACTTGAGTTCATATCTAATATTTCTGGTTAGGTAATATTTTTATCCTCTCTTCCTTTTTGTATCTCAGTTTACTTTCATTCATGTTTGAATTACTTGAACCTTTTCATATTGTTAGAAATAAACAAATCAGCCCCAATGAAATCATAGTCCCCTCTTATCTCCCCCAATAAAATTATGATGAGCATGAAAGAAAAAATGTGAAAAGGAATTCCTAAAGGAATAAAATGAATCAAAATATCTTACCTTTTTTGGTTTCTACTTCAGGATTTTGGTTCTTACATGGATTCGTAGAATGAAGAAAATCAAGATCACGCGGACTCAAATAATGCTCATAACGTGATTTCTGAAAACGAAGATATTGAAGAAAATTATAACAATTGTCAGGGTAGAGGGCTAGCAAACCTTAAACAATTGATCAAAATTCAAACTACTGAAGAACGAGTAAGGGTTTTGTTCAACGAGAAAGGCCAGGCAGTTGTCGGTAAAACAGAATTAGCGAGTTATTGCAGATTGTTAGTTAAGTCCATTGTTCCAATCAATTATAGAAGATGGAATGAAGTGTCAAATACATATAAAAAGAAGTTATGGAGTGCAATACAGGTAAATATCGATTAATTGTTAATTGTTAATATGTAACAGATATGTATTTTGTTCGGATTTAGTTGTATTTTAACTGGGGTTTAATTTATTTAACTTTAGGTCAAGTTTGATATCGATCCGAGGAGAAAAAGTCAAGTGTTATCGAAGATGGCTAAGAGTTGGAGGCAATTTAAATCCCAACTTTGCACATCATGGATTCGAAGATTTGAATATAGACCAGTGATTCTTAAACGTCCACCAAAGAAGTATGCTTCATTCATTAATCAATCGACTTGGGATTCCTTAATTAAAGAAAATCTTTCATAACATTCTAAGGTATACAAATAATAAATAATTTATGCCCATATTTTTATTTTGGCATTTCGTAGTAAAGTTATTTTTGCTCTATTCAAAGAAACGATTAGCAACATTCGAGGCATCATCGATCTTCTTATGGACAATAAAGTGAGATATTTTAGAGAATCTGTCCACCATAACAAAAAAAAATATTTCCCCATTTGAGTGAGGGGTAAACCTAAAATAAATCCATGAACACATACTCCCATATACCTTCTGAAACAAGTAATGGCATATATAGTAGTAGCTATACAAAATAAATTGTTTATGCATCAAGCAGTGATAAAACAATTCCCACACTAATAACAAAAATAATTAATATTCATCTCTAGTAAGATATGGATATCATTCGCATCACAAATAATCTATACAAATAAAGAAGGATGACAGACTAATAATCACATTGCTCAAGGAAGGTCAAAATTAAGCACCCTAATAGTGATCTGCAGCATGTTGAGATAAAACATTAGAGAAAATTGAGAGAATGAGAAATACTTGTCGAATAGGCAGACCTTTACTTTTGAACCAACTTAAATTTTTGGCATGATGGATGGATTGTTGTCACTGCAGATGGGTAGTGTTTTGCCTATGTAGTGTTTTGCTCACATGGCTCGAAACCTGGTATATATATACCTATGTAGTGTTTTGCTCACATGCCTCGAAACCCATCATCCTAAATTCTCAGGTTTTTCAATTTTGAAAATCTAGAAGATACGTGTATTAAAAAGATAAGCATTCGAACAATTATTTTTAACTTCCCTCGACCCCTCACGTTTGATTTTTAAACCTAAGTGTTTTTTCCCTCCACATCCTCAAAAATTCTTGATATTATTCCCAAAAAAAATTTGAACTTCCTGCAACCCATTCAACCACGTTCCTTTTTGAACTACCTCATCTTTCCCTCGCTTTCCCACTTTCACCTTTAAAGCATCCTCAAATGAAATGTTGGATGCTTTTGATCTGATATTTGAGATTCAGTATGTTACTCTATTTTATCTCTACCTCTATCTATCTATATACCCATTACATTGGGGTGAGAACCAACAAAAGTTTATTAACCCTCTGTACTTTTATGAACGATTTAAATCTTTTCCCATCTCATTCATAAAGATTTAAAATTATGGAGATTTATCAATCTCATACTCCCCATTGTATATGCATGTCAACTTTAAAAGCTTATTGTCATGACCATACATCGTATCACAGGGTGTGACGTTATCATCACATTCCACCCAGATCTTCATTTATATGGATGATAGATTCTTAAACTTTTTGTTCATTCTTTCATTAATAATAAACGTAACTTTATTACAAATTGGCAACAAGATATAGAACTATAAAAAGAAAGTCTGATAAACAAAACCTTAAAAAAGTTTGTCCACAATCACTACCAAAGTAATAAGCCTGAAGACCTTTTATATTACTAGTGCTCCTTAGTTCTTGTACCTGAAAAGCTTTTCCAAAATCCCTGAACACTCTATTTCAGTAAGTGGAATGTTGAGTCCTTTTATTGACCGAGTATCACGTTTGATGGAATTTTCAGAGGGAAAAAAAGTTTTGTTTCAATCAGGGAACGTGTGGTGCAGGCTGGCTTCCATCATGCCTCTCCTCCATGCCACCCAATAGAATTCAAATGAAATCCTATTTGTTAAATTTTTTTCACTACTTCACTGAAATCATATAATTACAGTCTATGCACTTATAACTTTATACAACAAATATAAAAATATATTTTTTAATAAAAATGCATATATAATAAATTATCGATATAGATAAATGCACTGCTAGTGAATACTTTAACAATCCAAAATGACATGTTAGAACATTTTAGTACTTTATTCTTCTAAGTCACTCAAGCATATATGATTGTTTTCCTATCAATCAATCTCAAATCATTTTTATGAAAAATTTTAAATGTATACATGTACCTGATTTTTATTTAAAAAATAATATATTTTAACTAAATATGCGGGCGAGCTTGGGTTTCACGAGTTAGGGATATGCAGTCTTGGACAGATACATTCAATCCTGCATCGGACTTGACGATTTTAGACAAATACTATACCCCTTAACATATAGGGCAGACACGAGCCCGCGCAGGACCTAGCCACCCCTATTATTGATTAGCCACACCCTTAGGTTGCCTAAGTTAGGCCATTCTTTTGGGACACTTAATTTTGCAAAGTGGTAAAAGTTATGGCTGGGAAGTGGACCAATTAATTCATCAGTAACATTCCCTCCAACCACATCTCATCAAACTCCCCACAAGTCTAAGCATGTCATCAAATCTTTCTAATCTCTTATCTATAAATACTCATGTATACATCTTCCTCCCAACAACAAAACCACATTTCACCACGACATCTTCAGTATTATGAGGTAATATAACTGCTTCAAACATCTCAAACCCGTATTTTTATTTTATAAAAAAAATAGTTGCTTTGATTGTGGCAATGTTACTTTCAAGTCTCCATAGTAGCATGGCAGCTAAGAACCTGCTCCAACCTTCCCTACCTGCAGTCCCTACACTGCCTACAATACCGAATTTACCTAAACCAACACTGCCACCATTATCAGCTACGTTGCCAACTCTGCCAAAGCCCACATTGCCACCTTTGCCAAACCCAACTTTGTCAATTATCCCAACCAAAATTCAAAAGGTAACACTGCCACCTACTTCTTTGTCAAACCCAACTTTTCCCACCATCCAATCCACACTTCCGCTGCCACCACTGCCAACTTCTTTGTCGGCTATCCCATCAACAATTTCTACAATCAGAACAGCAATTCCTACCAATCCTTTCTTCTCGGCACCCCCATCGACCTAGCCGGCTTTCTTTGAGAATATGAATAAATAAACAAAGGTTATTTAGTTATTTAGTTTATTTAGTTTATAATCATTAGTTCGATAACAAGACATTTCCATTGGAACCCAATAGTTATGATACAATATATTTATAATTATTGAAAATAAACTAAATAACCTATTAAACTCTAAATAACTAACAAAAGTATAATGATTAGTTTGATTGAATCATACACACTTATACATATAAACTGTAAATTTTCATTCTTTGAGACTAAATAAATAAATTTCAAACTAAAAAATAGAAACCAAAAAGTTTGCATAAGCTGTTAGGAAAATCCCAAACAAGTACATATGAATATATGCTCGGGAGTGTGCACCATAGTTTCATCACATGAGCAGTGATCATAATATGCTTAACTGAACGCAAGCAATCAAGGTGTCCATTGTTGTATATTTCAAGAACTGTAGGCATTAAGCACCCATCCGACTTCATATAGATGCTCAACTTGAGAAAGAAGTCGAATATATCCCCTCAATGAGTCACGCATATACAAGATGCAAGTCATCAAGGGTGTTGCTCAACTTGAGAAAGAAGTTTAATAACTCCTGTTGATATTGTAAAGAATCTCAACATTTTGATATGTACGTCGTATTGAAAAATATGCAGCCAAAAATTGTTGAACTACCTTTCGTAACACATTCAACCAAGGCGTAATAACCTCTGTAAAAACATAAAATATTTCACACATTCAATAAAACAATATTAGCCTGTGTGTTGACATATCATGAAACATCTTAGGAATTTTTTACAACCACACAGAGGTATAACATGATAGTTCAACAACACTAAGATTTTGTACAGCGACACATGAGTACAACAGTTATATGGAACATCATCTGAAGTTTACCAAAAACACTACCAGAAAAGAAAACCAAGAAAAAATATTAGCCTCTAAATAAGACCAAGACCGTGCAAGAAGCGAAGTGACTCCAAACACTGGATAGTTATCGACTGCACAAATCAATTCAACATACACTACGCTTATGCATATCGTCGAAGTGTATATTAGATATGTAAAATACATTATTTTCACATATTTGCTGATGTGATCACATTACTTAATAGTGTATACATGTTAACTAATTCAAGCGCAGAATCAATAGTGATGGAAAGCCCACATAACTACCTTTAGAATCATGTGATAACACAATCCCTTTGATTCATGATCTAACCCCCTTTCCACAGCTATAAGTTTATCCATATCCTCCATTTGTCTATTGATTTTAGCTTACGTGTTGATCGTTTTATCCATGTTATTTGCAGTCTCCATGTTATTACATTTAGTAGCTTCTTTATTGCTATTGATACACAAATGAGTCACTTTACTTGCAATACAATATAATGTTTCATTTACATCACCTGCATCATTGTCAATAATATTGCTAAAATGTGTTTTTAAAGTGCTGAAAAGTATTTTTAAAGTGTTGAAATTTGTTATTTAAGTGCTGAAATGTGGTTTTGTAATGCTGAAATGTCAAAAATTAGTGTTGATATCTATTATTTTAGTGTTGAAATGTGATTTTGTAATGCTGAAATATCAATAATATTGCTAAAATGTGTTTTAAAGTGCTGAAAAGTGTTTTTAAAGTGCTGAAATTTGTTATTTAAGTGCTGAAATGTGATTTTGTAATGCTGAAATATCAAATATTAGTGCTGATACTGTTATTTTAGTGCTGAAATGTGGTTTTGTAATGCTGAAATGTCAATAATATTGCTGAAATGTGTTTTTAAAGTGTTGAAAAGTGTTTTTAAAGTGCTTAAATGTGATTTTTTTAATGCTGAAATGTCAAATATTAGTGCTGATATCTGTTATTTTAGTGCTGAAATGTGGTTTTTTTAATGCTGAAATATGGTTTTTAAAGTGCTACAATGTGTTTTTTTAGTGTTGAAATCGGTTTTTATAGTGCTAAAATGTGTTTTACTAATGCTGAAATGTGTTTTTATTGTTGAAATATAAATTTTATTTGCTGAAATAAATAAATATGTATTCGAATATTCAATTCGGGCCTGCTCAAATCGGGCCCGAAGCCCTTCTTTATTACGCTCGTTAGCATGCTATTGAAAAATTTACATAAACTTATTGGTCGCATTTTAGAGAATAAGCAAGATTCAAAGCAAAAGGCGAGGGAAGTACAAGTTTAATTATCGCTTAAGCAAAAAGGATATGTTGGTCTTATTGTGGAGCTGGTATGTTTTAGTAAATGAAATTAATTATTTCTTATTAGGATAAGACGTAAGAAATTAGAATTGACATAGTCTTTTGTGTGATTTCTATTTACAGAAAAAGAAAGGATCCTTCCTTTAAAGAAGATCGAAGTTTCTTATGGGTGAAAGCTGATGAAAAAAAGGATGATCATTATCAAGATAATGACACGAAAGCAGTGGCTGAAAAAATAGTGAATTTGCATATGTAAACCTCATAAATATTTATTACATTTTCATGACTAACTTGGATTTATTGTATGATTTTTTCAGATTACATTATAATAGCAAGCTGAGGATGGAAGCCTATTTATTGAAGGAAGTTCCGACATCCTTACAATGGCGTTGGGTACTCCCGAGCACTCTGGTCGGGTTAGAGGTGTAGGCTTTGGAGTAACCCTGATAACATATTTTAAACTCCCGAGGTGCGGATCAAAGATATATACAAATGAATTAATGGAGAAATATAAAGAGCAGTGCGAAAGAAACAAAGAACTGGAGAAAAGAATGAAGGAGCTGGAGAAAAAAGACATTACAACTCCCTCTCCCGATTGCCTCAAATGCAAATAAAAGTGCATCACTTCATTCAAAGGTAATTGAAAAAACTAGAAATTTTTATCATGTTTATAAAATAAATTTATATTTCTAAATATTTTGTCTAATTTTGATTCTACTCATAGCTCCAAGTTGATGATGATCCAAAGAAGCAAACAAACGGGATACACAGTAAATCTAATATTGAAAAGGTATCATTAATGGATCAATCTTTTACACATTATTTTTTTAAGAGAATACTCTGGTTATTTAAATTTTATTTTCTATCATTGATTACCATAGCTTAAAGCTAATGGCAATCCAAAGATCCCAACACCAAGGCCATGTCCCACATCTAATAGTATGAAGGTATTAACCAGGACTCATTTTTTTCCTTAAAAAATATATATTAGAAAACTTTCAATTATTAAAAACTATTTTTTCTATCATTGATGATCATAGCTCAAAGCTTACGGAAACCAAACGATTCAATCAACAAAGCCACATCCCACATCAAATATTGGAAAGGTATTAGCATGGTTCAAACTCTTATGCTCCAAATATATATTTGAGTAAAACACTTCGGTTATGATAATGTGTTCTTTTGATCATTTTATCATATGGAACATCATAGCTCAAAGTTGATGGAAACCAAACGATTCAATCAACAAAGCCACATCCCACATCTAATATTGAAAAGGTATTATCATGGCTCAAACTTTTACGCTTCAAATATTTATTTGAGTAAAATACTCTGGTTATGATAATATGTTCTTTCTATCATTCTATCATGGATTATCATAGCTCAAAGCTGATGGAAACACTCAAACAGCATGGCCATATTCCACATCTAATATTGGAAATATATCACTCGTGACTCAACACTTTTTTATGTTCCAAAAAAATATATATCAGAAAGTACTCTTCTTGTTATTTAGTTTTTTTTCTTATAATTTTGACTATTATGTAATTTGATTGTGTAGGGCACAAATTATAGATTGGCAATTAAAATGAAAACCAATATTGTTGCAGAAGGGTTGGTGTTTGAGAAGGGAGATTTAAATGAGAAAATTCACAACACTCCTCTTGGTGAACATTATGTTCATGTATCCATAAAAAAAATGTTTTTGTCAGAGGCCCATCTACCTGTACCAGTTCCCAATGAATTGATTTTAATTAGAGATGCACTCAATTAACTTGTTGCTTAGCCGAAGGAATGAGGTAAAATATTTTCGAGCATTAAGTATATATTACATTAAATATGGAATTAACTAATGTTATATTTATTTATTATCCAAAATAGGACAAAAAGAACAATCGTGGCAGTGAGAAACCAGAAAGTGAGAAATTTAGCGGTGGTTATGTTATGGTTTTTGCCTTCACACAAACATTAAAAAATATGGAGGCAACTCAGATTACGATTCCACTTGTGAAAGAAATATTTAGAGATGATAATCTCGAGACATTTATCTTGAAGAATGACTTGTTTGAGTTTTGTGCGATGAAGCCCATAGATGTCACAATTATTATTGTATACATGAGGTATGAGATTAAAATTCTTTTCAATCACTCACTAATTTTTCCATAACATTTGTTTATTTTCTTATGTAGGCACTTATATGATAAGTTTCCAAGCTCTCGAGAAAACATTAAATTTATCAATCCTTCATCCATTAGTGCTACCTCCGATATGAATATATCTCAGTTTCTCACTAAAAGATTGGAACATGCAAGCAGAAATCATATATATATTGTTCCTTACAACCTTCAAGAAATGTGAGTATTAATTGATTTTGTTACATTTTAATATTTTGACTATTAATTATTTATGCATAATGTATTCGTGTTATACTTATTCTTTTGTAGTTTTCATTGGGTTTTGATTGTCATTGATTACTCTTCGATGATTGTTTATTGGTTGGACCATTTGCGTTACCCAAGCGATGAAGCAACTAAGTTCTATTTCAACGTGTGAGTAAAATTTCATCTCTACTTTGGCCGAGTGTAATTAATCATTCACAATTAATCATAAAATTATTGTCTTGTAGTGGGCTCATTCCATTAGCTCTTGATGGAAATAAACGACCCGCAATACCACATTAGAAGGATGTAATGGTAAATAAATATTAGTAATATTGTAATATTTCTTCCCTCACTTCCTATTACTAATATTTAAGTGCTTGTGTCATTTATTGCCCTAAACAACAACGTTGAGTTCGGATACTATGTGATGAAATATATGAAAGAATTAATAGGGAGTCCTTCGAAGTTTATTGATTCAAAAGTAATTAATTAAATTTATTTTCATCATCTCTTAATATATGTCTCAAAAACTCATCATTTATTATTGGATTCTTTAAGATGAACATGTTATCTAAGAAAGAGACATAAACAAAGAATGATATTGATGATGTATGAGTTGATTTCATTCAGTTCATTTTAAGGCATCTCAAAGCATAGTAAGTTATTATGTAGTTATTTTGGCTATATGAATTTTCATAAATTGGTTTCTTTTTGTAAGTGATTATAATATTTCCTTTATTTTTTTGTAGGTTTATAGAAAGTGGTCTTGTAAAGAAAGAATGGAGCGGACATTTGTGGTGAAATATCGAGGACATATTTGGTTTATATTAGTTTATTTGAGATGGAGATTTTTAGTTTTAACTTGTTTAGGATGGAAATGTAATTGGAATAAATACTTTTTTGAATGTATGTATTACTTTGCGAGGAGAATTTTTGGATGTATAATATTGATAGGACAGCTTTTGGAAGTAGATATTGGCATGACATGTATATATTGGTCGGACAACTTTTGGATGTATTTATAAATATGACTAGTTAGAATTGATTTTGAGAACATTTGTGTTGATTTTATTTCGTAGGATAACTTTCGAATATGATATATGGATATATATATTCAAGTGAAGTGTCCTATAAAAAACTTATTTAGGACGCTTTTGGGTAAGTGGTAAGTAGTGAGGGAATTTTTTCCAACCCTTTTAAATAACGCGTCGTAAAAAGGCTTATTTTTAAGACGTTTTTTTTTAATTGTTTGCAACATTTGTAAATAACACGTCTTAAAAGGCTCTATTTTTTAAGATATTTTTTTAAATTTTTTTATGACAGTGGCTTTTAAGACGCTTTAGATTATGATTAAGAGTGATGTAAATAGCTTTTTATGACACTTTTTAGCCGTTGTAAAAATACTTTTTTCTTCTAGTGAATCTCAAATTTTAATTTGTAAATGCCCAAATAATAAATTGGAATCTAAAAAAAAACAAATATTAGTAGTAACACAAACAAATTTATATAGTAGGATATAATAAAGCAAATGAATAATATATACTTAGACAAACAAGTTCCAACCAATCCCTAACTTTCTAAAATTGAATAAATTGAAACCCTAGATTTTTAATCCTTATTTTGATGAGGTTAGTTCAAGAAAAAAAAAAGGGGGGGGAGCGGTGGGTAAGGGTTTGGGGGTGGGGGGGATGAGGGTTTGAAAGTAAGGATTATTTTCTTGCTTTGGTTAGTGGAGAAAAAGAGAGTAGTGTGAGTGAGAGAGAAGAGAATAGTGAGAGAAAGTGGGTGAGAGAAATGAGAGAGTTAGGGTTAGAAATGAATAAGTAAATGGGTTGGGTTAGGTTTGGGTTATGTTGGTGGGTTTATTGTGTGGGTTTATTTTTTAGTGTGTGAGTCGATTATTATGTTATTGTTGGGTTTAGTGCGTGGGTTTATTTTAAATAGAACAAATTTTATTTTTTGGGGCCTTTTTTTAAGTGATAACTCTAATTTTTCTCATAACTAATTTTTGGGGGGGACATTTTTTTTTCAACTAATTTTTTTTATACCTAATTTTTTTTCCGGAAGGGGCCCCGGTTAATCGGGGGCCCTAGGCGGCTGCCTAACTCGCCTATGCCTAGTGCCGGCCCTGTTTCTACTCATATTAGTGGGTGTTATAATTGGGTTTTGATGGGTAGATTTGAATTATAGAACAACTTCTTAAATTTGAAGAAGTCTATGAAATTGAGTAAATTAAACAGTCATTTTAAAAATTATTTTTCAATGTTTTGGTTTCGAAAATAGCGATTCTGTCAGAGTTGCCTCATTGAAAATCATGTTTTCTTCATTTTGTTCTCTCGTACATTTTCTCCAAAAAGGACTCTAAAATGCCTCAAAACAACATTTTAAAAATCTGGGGAGATTCGTGGGGCAAATTTTAAAAAAAAATGTTATTTTTAGTTGTTATTCCATTTGAGGTTGCCTAGATTGATTGGTTCTGATTGTTGTTGTATAATAAGGACATTAGGCTTAAAGTGAAGATTAGGTTTACATAAAGTGAGACAAGTAAGTATTGGGACAATTGAGAAAATAATCCATAAGGAAATTAAGGTTGAAAGTGAGTAAATTGGAAACCTTAGATTAATAAGTGTGCAAAATTTATTAGGGGGAATTTGAAAAGTAAATTCTAAATATTATATTTTCGGGCCAAGTGAGTGAGTCCGGGTATATTGGTTGAGTGACGCGAAGATAATAAATCAATTAATTCGTGATTGATTCAATTTAGTCGGGATATTGACTTGGGTGAAATTTGGACTAGTACTACGAGTGTTTAGGCACGGATTTAGTCGAGATAATTTATTATAAGGTTATATAATAAATTATGGAATATTCAAAATAAAAAGGGTGTTAACCTTAATATGTGGAATTTGAGGAATAAGTTCTACAAGAAGAGAATTTCGGACCAAAAGAGCTAGTTCGGGTAATTTAATTGGGTAACACAATTTGAGTGATAAATAAATAATTGTGGGTATATAGACTTGGGATTATTAGGCTAGTGTTATGGTAATTTTGCATGGGTAGCCTGGATTTAATTAAATATGTATATGCGGTGATGAGTAGTAGTATATATATATATATATATATATATATATATATATATATATATATATATATATATATATGTGTGTGTGTGTGTGTGTGTGTGTGTGTGTGTGTGTGTGTGTGTGTGTGATTTATAAATATTTGTGTGAATAATATTTATAGGAATACATAACCCTCTAGTGCTATTATGGGAGGTTGCGTGATGTGGGTGAATCCTCTAGATTGATAAGCAGGGTGAGTATAGTCCCCGGGTCACAGTGTTCAAAACCAAGAACGAGACGCTTTGGGTATGATTCGGTCTCATTCCGGGGGAAACTATGACCGCCTCTAATGCGTTTATTTATTTTTACTGATTCGAGGAGCTAACCGTGTCAGGGTGTCTGGGTGGATGAGTAAACTTGTAAATGATAGAATTTTAGAGAACATCTAGTGAGTGCCTACTCGGGAGGATGGTTATATATTTACGACATGTGTGTGAATGTTGTAATATAGTGATACGTATATATGGTGTGAATATTTATATACGGCATGGTGTGAATTGTATTGATTATGCATATAATGTGTGAAAATGTTATGTGGTCTCAAATGAAAATAATGATTGGTTAAGTTAATGTGATATATAACTTAAAAATCATATATTAACCATACTCGGGTTAGAGAGTGTGACAAGAGGGATATCATCGAGAACTAGTTGTGGGGTAGGTGACTAGGTGGGTTATATAGAAAAGCGTTAGGTGTGCACAATAGTTGAGGGGTGAGTCGGTCCTCAAAGGAGTGCCACACTAGCCTAAATATGAAGAGTATTCATGCATTTTAATTCACTCTATTTAATTCACTTGCTAAATATTTTCAAAATATTTTTGGCTCTAACCCTTGCTATAAAATATTTTTAAAACCTTTTAGGTATCCAGCCACAGGAACGCAAGAATTTTTTATTCCAGGATTACGCAGTTGCGGCATATGTGGATGTTGCATGATTTTGACTCAGTCGTTTTAGTCATTTCATTCCTAGAGTAGGAGACAGTCAGTAATTCACTTGGACGTGTTGCCCTAATTATTTCCTTTTTCCAGCCAGATGATGTACTCATTTTATCATTCTTGTAGTTTATATTTTTATATTTGGGTTGTAGCCAGTGGTTTTCTCGGCAAAGGTTATAATCATTCATTTTTAGTATTGTTCGAATCAGTGATTATGTGAATGGTTTATTATATATTCTTTCGCTTGTTTTAGTGATGTTTAATAAAAAGATAAAATTTGACACCATGTCTTTGGAATACTAGGTGGTTAGTAAGTTTTCGAAAGTGATGCTAAGAATGAACCAGATGAGATTCATGTTTAATTTGATAAAGGACTGATCACCCGGTATTTTATTAGGCGGGGTGTCACAACTTGGGGTATGAATATGCTTGGTATTACTGGTATATATTAGATGTATATGTGGCATTCAGAATTATTAATGGTACGTGTGTGCATGTATGTAATGTAAAATATATGGGCACCTCAGTCATGTTATGATATTCATATATGAGCCTTTTCATTTATCTCATAGGATATGAGTATGGACAAATTGGGTATAAATATAATTAATCGGTGCAAATAAAATATGACTTTATGCTACCTTGAATTCCGAGGATGGAATTCCGTTGTAAGGGGGGGGGGAGAATATAATACCCCATATATTTTTGGAATAAAATAAAATTTAATAAGGATTAAATTAATTCGGTGAAATTAGTTAATCCGGGTTGTGAGTGAGACTCAGTAAATTTTTTTATAAATTTTAGAATTTGGACTTTAATGATTTGGAATAAATCAAATGGGGTTTATTTATTTTATTTCTATAAAAAGTATTGGGGTGTGACACGACGCAATTAAATATTCTTTTGGGGATAGAAATATTTGGGACACACTTTGAGAGGTATTACGAGCTCATTTTGGTATTTTAAATCCTTAGAAATGATCCCGGAGTATATATATATATATATATATATATATATATATATATATATATATATATATATATATATATATATATGTGTGTGTGTGTGTGTGTGTGTGTGTGTGTGTGTGTGTGTGTGTGTGTGAGAGAGAGAGAGAGAGAGTTGAGTAGTTATCGAACTAATTAGATTTTGTATTTGGGCTCATTTGGGGGTCCAAAGTTGGGGCCTAAAGCCCAACTCGGAAATCGGGAAATATATAAGAAGAGAAAGAAGAGAAATAACTCCCCACTCCTAACAAAAAAACTAACCCTAGCAGCCCACTTCAAGAGAGAGAGGAACAAAGGCTTATGAGGAGGAAGAATACCCTAGGAGGAAGAAAGAGGCTTCTGTACACAATTCCAGGCAAGGATTCTCTTGCCATTCTTATTCAATTTGTGTTATTCTTATATTAGTGTTAACTCATGCTTAGACTCAAGGATGAATTATGATAGGAGACTGCATAATTAGGGATCTTTATATTAATGCAAGATTTGATGATTATTATTTGGTTCATGCATAGAAACATAATCCCTCGAATTGAATTTGTATTCATGTGGTTTTAATTGAGGAAATTTTTGGAAAACATATTATAGAGACCTTTTGATAAATCTGGAAATTTATGGGGGTAATGAAAGAAGAAATCTGGAAATTTCATATTCATGAGTTCTTGACAAATTCTTGATGATTTAACGATAATCTAGGGTTGGATTTGGAGTTTAACTTTGTATGTAATGATCCTATGACATTTTAGAGTCTATGTCAATATTGTTCTTTAAGTTTTTGCATCATAAAAATGAAAATTGATAAAGGAAGTTTTGATGGCAAAAATCCCGTCATAAGAAAGAGCGGATTTGGGCAAAACTGGTGTGGGTGAACCGATTCGGCCCTAATTGCGATCCAGTTTGAGGGACCTGCTTGTATATTTTTTTCATTACAATGGCGCCGACCTCGTATTTTTCTGATTTTTTTTTAATTTGATATGATTTTTCTACGAAAGGATGTACGAGACCATATGAACAAGATGATTTACGCGGAATTTTTGAATAGAGACATATAAAATTAATATATAAAATGTCGGGATGTACCTAGAGGATTTGGAAAATTTGGGTAGGGGCGCATAGAGGATAAGGCCCTAAAAGATACAATGAAAATATTATGATTAATTCGAGGAGAGTTTAAATAAAAAGACACGGATACTTGAGATAAGTCAATGGCATGAGATTATAATTAATGATTAAATTCCTCAAATTATTACCATATAATGACATTAAGTAGTAATGGTATCCCAAGCCTAGTGGGCTAAGTCTAAATGGTTAATGTCGGTTGTGATAATAGGTTGGGATGACACTACTTATCCATATTAGAGGATTTCTTATATATATATATATATAACCCTTTTCACATTTAGTTGACTCCTTATATATGTACATATAAACCTTATTGGAAAGGTATTAATAAGTCAATTATTATTAATAATCTGGAATGGTTAGAGTTTGAGTCAAGAGGATAACATGCTAAGGGTATTAAATGTGTGGGTAAGGTTAGTTTAGGAATAACTATACCTATAACTATGCCTATGTATTTATAGAGTAATAAATTATGAAGTAAGTGTGATTTAAGTCCAAAGAAGATTTTTATGAAACTTAATATTTAATCGCGAAATAGTCGTAAGGTATCGGCTTAAAAAGGAGTTATGGAATAATTGATTATATGTTATGGATAAGCCTAGGAGGCAAAAATTTATATGGATTGAGATATCCCTGGATTTAAGTGTTTATAGAGTAACTACTTATACATATTGGATGATGATATGTACTATGATATATTTGTGTGTGAACATACCAGTGGATCGTCCTATCGGCTTGGGGGTTCGCGCGTTCGGGCCGTGAACCACATGTCGGCACAGGTGGGCGTGATGATGTGTAGGCCATATAGGTAATACGTGAAGGCTCCATGTAACACCCCAAGATTTTGGGACTGAGAAACTTAATTTTTGAGAGAAATAAAATTTATTTAAATTGGAGAATTTTAAAATTTATAAATTGAAGCCCAAAAATTGAGGACATTTTAAAGTATTCCGAATGATAATTCTGAGTGCGCCATTGTTTCCGGATGGTTTGAGATAGTCGAAATGACTGTCATTGGGTTTTAATTCGGTTTCGAATTATTTTTAAGTATGTTTGGCTCGAATTGGAGTAAACGAGTCATTTAAAGTGTGTATTAACATTTAAAACGGGGACTTATGTTTTAAGGGAATTAAAGGCTTACGGATCAATCCATCTCATTAGAGAGAAAGAGAGAAATAGAAAGAAAAGATAAAGGAAGAAAGAAAGAAGAATAAGGAAGAGATAGAGGAAGAAATCTTGGAGATTTTCGGCCCAAACGCGGTCACGAGGACGATCCAACCTCTACAATTTTCAGGCAAGTGTTTAATCTTGCTAAATATTTCATTTGTGTATTTCATTTCATAATTTGTGGATAAAAGAAATGGATTTTGGGTAAATTTATCAAAACCTAGATTTTTGGGTTTAATCTTGAAAGTTATGTTTAAATATGGGTTTGATGGTATAGAAATGGTTGGGACCAACTTTGGGTTGATTTATTGTCTTAGAATCATGATATGATGAAGGTTTAGGGGTTAGAAGTGAAATTTTAGGGTTTAGAATTAATGGGTTTAATGAAGAAGAAGAGAACTTTTAGGTTCTGCAGACCCGAATCGATTCTCCCCCCAAGCGAATCGATTCGGCTTAGGCAAAAGTGGCAGGTCTGCATGACCGAATCGATTTGGACCCAAGGCGAATTGATTCGGTTTAAGACAGAGTCCCAGGTCCTTTGAACCGAATCGACTCGTAGTTGGAGCGAATCGATTCGCCCTTGAGACCGAATCGATTCGGGCCAGGCCGAATCAATTCGGAAACAGGGTTGTTTCGAGGGGTTTTTCAATGATTTCTACCCCTTTTTGGTTGGGTTTATCGATACGGGGCCTTCTTTTATGATGCAAGAGATATGTTTTGGAGACTTATAAGGGGTTTCTCACCTATCATGGTCATGGGGACTTATTTAAATAGTTTAAAAAAAATATATGTTTATATGTATGCATAGGAGTTGGGTATGGAGATTATGGGAAACCTTATTAGGAATGGGAATCCTAATTATAGATCAAAAAGTGAGTTTAGATATGATGTGAGGTTAATAGCTCTTAGAGAGAGAGTCGCGAGGGCATGGCTCGAAATTGTAGGCCGAGGGTAGTGCCGAATCCTTATAGTAATTAGGATTCTATTGAGATTAAGATTTGGGGACCGACGAGAGAGAGTGGTCGCGTATCCTTAGTATTGTTTAACTTAAGAAATAGATTGCAAGCACAATAAGATTTAGGGGTTCATAAGAGTGATTGAACCGTAGTCAGAATTGAGAGCTATGGGATCATATTAGTAACAAGAATAGTGTAATTAATAAAGGGGATTTCAATAATTGATGGGATCATAAAAGGAATTTAAGTTTAAGACTTGAGGTTTGTAGACTATTAGTTATGAGCATACCAATAGTCGAATTAGTACTAGAGATATTGATGTACTTTCTGATATAGATGAGGTTTGTAGTGATTGTTACCTACACTTAACTTTGGGTGATAACCTTAATGTTGGAGAGATATAGATATGTTGGAAGATTTTATGTCATAAAGGGAAATGGATGAATGTGTTTCAAGTGAGGGATCGTATTCTTTAAACGAGGCGAGCTAATGTGTTTGGGATGATGGCTAGTATATTGAGGATTATATATGCTTATAGCCAAGTTCATAAATATTATACATACAAACGAGAGGTAGTGTGTATATATATGTGGATATGTGGATACATATCTGTATAGATATGAATATATGGGTATATTTATGTTGTGAATATCTAAACCGTATGTGATGGTTTAATTATATGATGTAATCATATGGATGTATATATATTGTGCATGTGAATGATATATATACTTATGTGGTGAATCATACCCCGCACATGCTATCATTGGCAAGTTTGCGCGTTGAGGTTGAGCACCATGGCTCGAGGAGCAGAGTGTGGATATTCCCTAGGTCATAGTCATCCATTGTGTTATTATGTGATTTACATTCTTTTGGGTTGAGACGTGGTGGGTATATTTCGTCTCATTGATCGGTTAGGAGCTATGACCGCTTTCCGGGACGTCGTGTGTGTGTGTTGTCCCCGATGTCGGTGATATTGAGTCCGACCGTGGCCCCCAGGATGGTATATGAGTAATGCCCTCGAAGATGATAGCATGGTGCAGTATATTGGCGATATATATAGTCGGTTATATTATGTGAATGGCCATTGTACATCATATGTGGTATGTACACTTGGCTATGGGAATGAATGATTGTATATATATATATATATATATATATATATATATATATATATATATATATATATATATATATATATATATATATATATGGTTAGAATAAATACCTATATATATATTTATATAACCTATAGGCGAAAGGATATGGAATTTCTATGGAGTACATCTTGGATGATTATGGTGTACTAGATGTTGGGGGTTGATGTATCGCACTTAAGGGATATTTCGGTTACATCATCCCAAGATTATTTATTGGAGATTTTGAGGTTACTCTTAGAGACTAATCTAGTTTTAGTAGTTGCGGAAATAGAAATTGTGTGTATGACATAATGGATCCCTACTATCAATATGGTCATGGAGTAGTGTATTGGGGGGGGTTCCTTGTTTGGATTTCGCTTTGCGAGACGCCCCACGCACGAAACGCAGCTCCATGTTGAGAGTGGAGAGAAGTTTTGTCCTTATTAAATGGTGTATGATAATTTGAAAATAACTCTGATAATAAAACTTAATGTTAATATGTAATGTATTACGATTGGTAACTGTTTAAGTTAGTAATTGGAATCATTAAAGTCTAGTATGGCATATATGCGTAAATTAAATTAATTGTAATTGGTATGGGAAGGATTCCAGATTATGGTTAAAAGTTAGGTTGTCCTTATGGGTGGGGTAACTTAATTAAGATTCCAGAACACGAATGGGTGCGCGCTATTAGATGAGAGGTGAGTTGAGGATTACACGAGAGTGTGACTCCCCTTTAATTATGAAATAAGTGCATTTATATTTATTATGCACGGTTAACACACTTGCTAAATATTTTTACAACTCGGGCTCTGGCCCGTTTATATTTCTTTCCTGCATATATATTTGTATATTACTACAGGTGTCCTACAGCATGGATGTCGGATGACCTTCTATCTAGAGTCGTGGGAACCGTAACAGGTGCGGACTGTTGCGAAATTTAGATAGTAGTCGCTTCCTACTTCTTGTAAATCTAGGTAAGATTCATGTTGTATATCAGGTTTATACCCAAGGGATAATTATAGATGTTTATACTTTTTATTTCGGTTGTTGTACTGTCTGTGACCCGACAGCTTATTCGGGTATATTCTTTGTATGCATTCATCTCATTTTATTTTAGCACTTTCTTTCTTCATCATACTTGTGCGTTCCATCCTTGTTAGTAGTTCTTTAGTGTTAGTTTGTTGTCTGTTGCATATTTTATTAAATTTTAACATCCCGTTTATATGATTTCGGGTAGTTAGTCTTATATGTTGTTGTGTAGTTTGTTGATGTTGAGACTGAGCCATCTGAGATTCCTGATTTAAGGTAGTATAGGGTTGTCCACCCGTTATTATTTTAAGCGGGGTGTTACACTCCACCCTCGAGGGGTAGGTGTGGCGCTGACCCATCATGTATCACGGTTGGGTATGGGTCATATACAGGTGTCCTGCGTAGGGACCGCACCCAACTTATGTGTGTTTTGTGATGTCCTCTTAGGTTGTAAGGATTCCTCCAAACTTGCCGATATAGCACGAATTAGACACCAACGGTAGATGCCCTTGTGTGTCAATTATATGAAAGGACATATATTATTAATTATCCAGATACTATTAAATTAAATTAAATTGTCTAAGGACGTGGACAATGGATATTATTGTGACACTATAATGCATAATAGATGTTTATGCCTTATACTTGATACAGATAGGATTGGAATAAGTGTAAGTTGGCAATTTAAATGTAAGGTTTCATTTGAATTATTTGATTATCAATATAATCATTTATATTTACCCATTATCACATTGTGGTATACCTTATGGGATAGTGCCCTTTTTGTCTAAAGATATAGACACTGTTTAATTGATGATAAAATTGTGCTAATAAAATGATGTAGATAATTAAGGATGAAGATGAGTCCTAATGAATAATGTGGTAAACAATAATTAGTAAGAATAATAATTGGATAGTCTAAGAGAGTAGACAAAAATTAAATAGCATGAGAAATGGTGTAGATAATTGTCAAATGAGGATAATAAATTTGGTAATCTAAGAGAGTAAAACTATTAGTCAAACGGGATAGACGATAGGGAATGTGAATTTAATCATTAAATAATTTGAAGAAATATGCAAGGGTTACAAGATATGATGATGTAAGATTTTGCACTTAATTCATGTAAATTGTAATAATTATATTTTGAAATCTATTTGGGGAATAGGGTGTCAGACATAAGGACCCACTTGTAGTTATTTCGAAATGAAAATGGTTTATTCTTTACATGGATGATTAAATAATGGAAGTTACAATTGGTGTTTATTTGGGGATACGAGTAGGACTGCTTCTAGATGAGAGGTGAGGTACCCGTTATATGTGAGCGTCGATGGGGAGACGTGAAGTATGAGTTGGTGACAAATTGTATATTTATTGGTGAAGAATCCTTGCAACTCTAGGCCTCTGACCCAAATTTAAAATGTTTTTCTCCCGAGGTATTCTTAAAGACATGGATAGCAGGACTGACGATGGATTTGGCTTGCAGTTGCATTGGATGTAGTGGATTTCACTCCATTGATTCTAGTGTAGGTTGTACTTCGGCGTTTGTTATTTTATTTCATAATGGGATTTGTACGGGCATAAGCCCAAGCATTTATTTATATCAGTTGTATTTAGTTTTACATTTTGGACATTGTATGATGACTCAGTTTTATTTGTTTGTGTGTTGAATCAGTTTTATTCAGATGTTTTATTCATTGTGAATTTTAATATAAATGAAAGAAGTTTTTATTCCTTTGCCCTATCTTCAGCGTATCGTGCATGGTCAGCCTTTACATGAGAAAATGGGGGTTGTTACAAATTAATTGTTATATCCCACTCTTTACTGGCGTCAAATACTTTAAATTGTGTATTTTTAATAACCCTATTTTAAATCCCACCATGTCCCATATAAGGATTATAAACTTAGTAAATGGAACCCCCCTAATATCCTAATCGGGATGTATCCCATTCAACTATGCTATAGAGATATGAACGTACGTATATATGGGTAAACCGTTACACCCCTCTGCCCACCTCCAAATGAATATAAAATATAACAAAACCATAACTCTAAATCGAGCCATGCAGCATAACATATTAGTTCTCATTTGGCCCGTAGTGTTTAACTTAATAGTATTCAAATGATCTCATTAATCCGTCAACCATCGTAAATATACTCCTTATATGTAAGGGAAGTGATATACGTACTATACATGAAGGCAAAGTCAACAAATAGTTTATGTCTGATATTTAGAATATCACTATTTATAGGGTGCATACTTTATGTCCCAATCCTCATAAATATCTCTGTATTTCAACACTATCCACTAGTCTATTATCCTTGATTATTTTCAAAGAATTATAATTATTAAAATTACAGGGGACTATTTCATTCGATAACATGTGACATATTATGGAAAAAAGAGGATTATATAATTCCAACTAGAGATTTGAAGTTTAATTATATACTTTATCAATACTACAACCCTCCCTAATTATTCATTAAAAAATATTGAGAATTTATCATATAACCCATTCCCAAATTCCTAAATTTTACATGAAAAGGGAAGAATACAAATATCATCACAAGAGTAATTTAAATCATGTTATTATACATACATGAAAAATTCTAACAAAAATAATCAATTATCCACTCAATTAAATTTACTAACTTTGACTAACCTAATCCAACACATGATATAATGAATTGAGTTCATTCTTTTATTTACAAAAAATACGATTTTTGTAATGTAAATAATACAAAATAAACCCTTAATATTTCTACACATTTTTATAATTTATTAAAATTATTTAGGTAGAAATTACTATTTATATCATGAGCATAGAGGGTATAATTATTTTGCCTCAAATGGTGAATCAAATCCCCAAATTGGAATACGAAAATTTGTAGAAGAATCCCCTCTGAAAAAATCTCCGCAATTGGTGTAAAGATAGTCTTAAAAGTATAGAAGAAATCCCTCTTAAATAGTTAAATTGGCCCTCCAAAAGTCCTAAAAATTTGCTCCAAAGTTGTTCCAAAAATTCTTCCAGAAAAACATAATTTTAATATAAATGAAAGAAGTTTTTATTCCTTCACCCTATCTTCAACGTATCGTGCCTGGCCAGCCTTTACGTGAGAAAATGGGGGTTGTTACAAATTAATTGTTATATCCCACTCTTTACTGGTGTCAAATACTTTAAATTGTGTATTTTTAATAACCCTATTTTAAATCCCACCATGTCCCATATAAGGATTATAAACTTAGTAAATGAAACGCCCCTAATATCCTAATCGGGATGTATCCCATACAACTATGTTATAGAAATATGAACGTACGTATATATGGGTAAACCGTTGCACCCCTCTACCCACCTCCAAATGAATATAAAATATAACAAAACCATGACTCTAAATCGATCCATGCAGCATAACATATTAATTCTCATTTGGCACGTAGTGTTTAACTTAATAGTATTCAAATGATCTCATTAATTCGCCAACCATCGTAAATATACTCCTTATGTGTAAGGGAAGTGATATACGTACTATACATGAAGGCAAAGTCAACAAATAGTTTATGTGTGATATATAGAATATCAATATTTGTAGGGTGCATACTTTATGTCCCAATCCTCATAAATATCTATGTATTTCAACACTATCCACTAGTCTATTATCCTTGATTATTTTCAAAGAATTATAATTATTAAAATTACATGGGATTATTTCATTCGATAACATGTGACATATTATAGAAAAAAGAGGATTATATAATTCCAACTAGAGATTTGAAGTTTAATTATATACTTTATCAATACTACAACCCTCCCTTATTATTCATTAATAAATATTGAGAATTTATCATATAACCCATTCCCAAATTCCTAAATTTTACATGAAAAGGGAAGAATACAAATATCATCACAAGAGTAATTTAAATCATGTTATTGTACATACATGAAAAATTCTAACAAAAATAATCAATTATCCACTCAATTAAATTTACTAGCTTTGACTAACCTAATCCAACACATGATATCATGAATTGAGTTCATTCTTTTATTTAGAAAAAATACAATTTTTGTAGTGTAAATAATACAAAATAAACCCTTAATATTTCTACACATTTTTATAATTTATTAAAATTATTTAGGTAGAAATTACTATTTATATCATGAGCATAGAGAGTATAATTATTTTCCCTCAAATGGTGACTCAAATCACCAAATTGGAATACGAAAATTTGTAGAAAAATCCCCTCTGAAAAAATCTCCGCAATTGGTGTAAAGATAGTCTCAAAAGTATAGAAGAAATCCCTCTTAAATAGTTAAATTGGCCCTCCAAAAGTCCTAAAAATTTGCTCCAAAGTTGTTCCAAAAATTCTTCCAGAAAAATATAATTTTAATATAAATGAAAGAAGTTTTTATTCCTTCGCCCTATCTTCAGCGTATCGTGCCGTGCTAGCCTTTACGTGAGAGAATGGGGGTTGTTACAAATTAATTGTTATATCCCACTCTTTACTGGTGTCAAATACTTTAAATTGGGTATTTTTAATAACCCTATTTTAAATCCCACCATGTCCCATATAAGGATTATAAACTTAGTAAATGGAACGCCCCTAATATCCTAATCGGGATATATCCCATACAAATATGAACATACGTATATATGGGTAAACCGTTATACCCCCATGCCCACCTCCAAATGAATATAAAATATAACAAAACCATGACTCTAAATCGATCCATGCAGCATAACATATTAATTCTCATTTGGCCCGTAGTGTTTAACTTAATAGTATTCAAATCATCTCATTAATTCGTCAACCATCGTAAATATACTCCTTATGTGTAAGGGAAGTGATATACGTACTATACATGAAGGAAAAGTCAACAAATAGTTTATGTCTGGTATTTAGAATATCAATATTTGTAGGATGCAGACTTTATGTCCCAATCCTCATAAATATCTATGTATTTCACTCTGTTCTAAAAGGCCCGCCTAGGCTTGAGGCATGAGAGAAACGCATCGCCTATGCCTTATTACGCCTTATTATTGGTAAAAGCCTTGAGGCACACTTTTTTTAAAAAAAACAAAAGATTAGTAGACAAATATTGGTTATGAAGCATGAATATGAGAAAGATGGATACCAAATATATGGATACATTTTCAAAATTCAAGGTATGTACTATGTTATTATATTACTAGCCTTGGAATAATTAAAATAATAAAAAAAGGAAAAACGCCTTTTGACGCCTAGGCTTAGCCTAGGCGCGCCTAGGCTCCTAAGGCTTGAGGCTTGACCTCTACGCCTCAACCACGCCTCGCGCCTTTTAGAACCTTGGTATTTCAACACTATCCACTAGTCTATTATCCTTGATTATTTTCAAAGAATTGTAATTATTAAAATTACATGGGACTATTTCATTCGATAACATGTGACATATTATGGAAAAAAGAGGATTATATAATTCCAACTAGAGATTTGAAGTTTAATTATATACTTTATCAATACTACAACCCTCCCTAATTATTCATTAATAAATTTTGAGAATTTATCATATAACCCATTCCCAAATTCCTAAATTTTACATGAAAAGGGAAGAATACAAATATCATCACAAGAGTAATTTAAATCATGTTATTGTACATACATGAAAAATTCTAACAAAAATAATCAATTATCCACTCAATTAAACTTATTAACGTTGACTAACCTAATCCAACCCATGATATCATGAATTGAGTTCATTCTTTTATTTACAAAAAATACAATTTTTGTAGTGTAAATAATACAAAATAAACCCTTAATATTTCTACACATTTTTATAATTTATTAAAATTATTTAGGTAGAAATTACTATTTATATCATGAGCATAGAGAGTATAATTATTTTCCCTCAAATGGTGACTCAAATCACCAAATTGGAATACGAAAATTTGTAGAAAAATCCCCTCTGAAAAAATCTCCGCAATTGGTGTAAAGATAGTCTCAAAAGTATAGAAGAAATCCCTCTTAAATAGTTAAATTGGCCCTCCAAAAGTCCTAAAAATTTGCTCCAAAGTTGTTCCAAAAATTCTTCCAGAAAAATATAATTTTTGGGTGGAATAAAAGGATATATTTTTAGGATTGAGAATATATATATTTTTTAGAATTTAATTTGGGTTTAGAGATCAATTTGTGTACTAGAAATGGGAAGGTAAGGTTTATTTGGTACTGTATTTTGCAAGAAATGAAAACTAAAATTCTTATTTTTTTAAGAAACCAACGCTGCCTCAAAAAAAAATTATTTATTTTTTAAAAGAATTTTTTTCTCTTTCTTTAATTAAACCTAACCTTAGACATTTCTACAAGTAATTACCTCATTATCAAAATACCGTCTACTTTAATCCATAATTATTTTTGTACCAAATCTTCCATTTACTTTCTATCATTACAATTAAAGCCCATACTTTTAGTTATTTACAATTGGCCCAGACACGTTATTAATTCACCAAATAAATTCTATAATTCATAATAAATTCTATAATTAATTAAATGAATTATATAATTATAATAGCTCTCATAAATTATATTTCAACTTCCACTAACATAAATGAAACTTTATTCTTCACTTAAATAATTATAAAATTCAAATATTCATTTTAAAAACTCTCCCAAAAATCCAAATTAATTAATTTATTTAATTAATTAATTTACCTTAAAATTACGGGGCATTACAATCCCCCCTAACAAAAATAATTATATCCTTAAAGTTCACAATTAACCTCTCAATTACCTGAATCAAAATAATAGCACCTCATGTAAATGGTTCAAAATGATCACCTCGTGTAAATGAGTCAAAATAATCACCTCATATAAATTAGTCAAAATAACCAACTAATATGAATGAGTCAAATAATCCCCTCATATAGATGTGTCAATCTAACAACTTATATAAAATGGGTCAAAACTAACTCCTCATCTAAAATGAGTCAAAACTATTTCCTCATCTAAAATGAATCAAAACTATCTCCTTATATAAATGAGTCAAAATTATATCCTCGTATAAAATTTGTCAAAACAAATGAGGGTACTATTTTCTCATCAAATTACTGCACTCCCAAGTGGATTCTTCCTTGTTGCGGTGGTTCCACTGCACACGTACCATCAGTATCTCCTTGGAACGTAACTTTTAGATTTGCTTATCCAAAATATTCATCGGTTGCTCTCTAAATGACGCATCTGAGTCTAGATCAATTTCATCCAAATCAATATGTCGATATACAACCCTAGGATGTAAAACTAATAAAGTAGAAAAATAGAAAACACATTATGCACCCGATCTAGGTAGTTTGAAAGTGCTAAATGACACCTGCTCTCCCACCAAAAATTCCATCGACTTCCTATTCTTATCGATATAGATCTTCTTCCTATCCTAAGAAACATTAATTCGCACCTTGATCAAATTGATCTTTTCGATTATCGGACGAACTCGGATTCCAACTGTTAACCCTCACCTGGGTCTAACCAACATGTCGATGATCAGCATAATCTTCCATAAAGTGCCTCATAGGGGTCCATAGACATGAACTTCTAATAACTGATGTTATATGAAAACTCCACTAATAGTAAATGGACCTCCTAACTACCCTTAGAAGTCCCTTATACATGCTTGAAACATACCCTTTAATGCCTGATTGACCATCTCAATCTAGTCATCCGATTGCGGATGGTATGCCATGCTAAGATGTAGCTTAGTCCCCATGTCAAAAATGAACCAAAAATATAAGGCCCGGGTCTGAAATTATCGATAATGGAACCCTATGCAGTCAAACTATCTCGTCCAAGCTTCACGATCAAATAATCGGTATGAGCCACCAAAAGGTGTGCCATCTTCGTAAGACGATCAATGATCACCCAAATTGAATTGTGTTATCGAGGCATCAAAACTAGACCCCTGATGAAATCCATCGAGATGGTATCCCACTTCCTCTCGGGAAAAGGTAGAGGATGAATAGTACGAGAAGAATTTGGATGGTCCACCTATACCATCTGACAAGTTGTGCATCTCTAAATAAACTTAACCACATCCTTCTTCATATCATCTCATCAATTGGTCACTTCATATCTTGGTACAATTTATCCCATCCTGGGTATACAGCAAAATGTGAACCATGCGTCTTCTCCATAACGACCCATCTCAACTCTTCATCCATGGGTACAACCAACCTACCCTTATAGCACAATTTGCTATCGAACACCATTGAAAAGAATGTTATGCCGTAGGCAAGAAGTTCCGTCACCTTACCCTTACATATCTCACATGTATCATAATTTGTGGAGTCACTATATGCATACTCAATAAGACTCTAGTCAACTCGCCAATCATCTCAATTAAACCCCACTTAACTACCTAAATAGATAATTAACTACCACTGGGTCGTCGGCGCAACGCGTCTTCCACCACGTTAGCGTTTCCCGAGTGATAGTAAATTATGAATTTGTAACACTTGATGCACTTTGATAATCGTCGTTTCCTCATATTGAGATATTTTTGTGTAAACAGATATTTTAGACGGCTATTTTATGACTGAAGAGTCTAAACTTCTCACCCCAAATATAACTCCTCAATGAATGCAACACAAATACAATAGCCGCCAATTTCAAGTTTTCACCAGAGAGCTCTTCAACCTCCAACACAAATACAATAGCCGCCAATCTCATTATCACTTTTTTTCAAGTTTTCACCAGAGAGCTCTTCAAAAAAAATTTCCTCTCCACCATATTCATCAACCTCCAACATAACCAAGTTTGTTGTCACAAGTTTTGGAAGGCTTAATTGGGATTAAATCAAGTTTGTTCAAGAACGACTCTTTGTTAATTTTTCAAGATGATTCCAATCGTGCTGCTAGTTTTTTTTCTTCAACTTAATCTCGGAAATGAATACTCTATTCTATTCCTTTGGTATTATGCGTCTTAAGTGTTGCCCAAACCCTTAATCATGTTTTTTTGATAAAATCAATTAGTAACTTAATTAGAGAAAGTGGACACTAAATTTTGGCCTGTTTTGATAAAACTTTTTAAATATGATTTAATCTTTGAAACCCTTGGGCGCTTAGGTCTGATTTTTGGGTTTTTATGATTTTGGGTGTAGGTTCTCATGTAGAATTTTTATGAGATTATTTATATGGTTATTGGGGCGCGCTCACACTTGTTAAAAAATAGATGATTTATAAAAGAAAATGGTTATGTCTTATTGAAGAATGTTGTATGTTAATTAATTTAACATTATTGAATGGAATTAATCATGTTGAAATCAACGTCGGTGTTATTAATTGATTTAAATTAAATTGGGACCTTTGTGATTAAATTGCTATGTTGTGCATATTAAATTGTGTTTTATGTGATTTTTTTAGTCACATTTTCCATCGTGGGGACGAGGGGCTTATGGGTACTATATTGTTCACCTCTATTATAGGATGCTTACTAGGTATGGGACTAATTAGTGCAAATTCGGGGGGATTTTATGTTTCGGGATGGGGCAGATTTTTTCATTATATCGCCTTTACGTTAGCCTTGGCATGTGACTAGGACGTGTCTGATATTGAAAATTCATCATATATGTAGGATAGACGCACGTGTACTTGGGGACTCTTAGGTATGGGACAAAGGGGAATTATGAGGATCTCACATTGATTAAAAGGGTGAGGTAATTTTTAAATTGTGAAATTGAGAAAATGAGAATTAATGTGCAAGATAAAAATGGGTATTAAAATTTGTGGCAACATAATGTGTCAGGGACCGACAGTTTAAATGGGTCAGTGGGCGATTTATGTCATGTCGTGTGAGTAACCTTGTCATGGGGCGGGATCGACAGTTTTAACGGATTAGAGGCCATTTGACAATGGAAAGTGTGACACTTTGGTGGATTACCACCCGGGACGGGAGGACCGCCATAATAAAAAGTGAGAACAATAATAAATTTGGGTAAATTTAATTAAATTAACTTCGTGGGACTTGGAAATTTAAAATCATATTGGTGTGTCTTTTAAATGGGAATTTCTGAGGGTAGTTAGCTTTATATTTATCGCGTTTAATTATCTCATTTAATTAAAATATTCTATTATGATATTTATTGAGTATAATGCTACTGTCTGGATTCAAGGATCCTATTTAAGGGGGGTAGTTTATATTCATGCTCGGGGCTCTGACCTCGTGCATTGACTAACTTTTTCAGGATAATTTTTGGAGAAGCTGCATAGGATTATCGGAGTTTATCGTTTGTAGGTGCAGCTGGAGTTTATTCATTTTATTGCTTTATTTAGTTAGACTTTCTTTTCAGTCGTATTTCATTATGAGACTTCATTTGGGTTTTTATTGGGCCATTCGGTTCCAAAGTTGTTAGACGATTTCAGTTGGATTATTCACAATTCTTTATAATTCATATTTTATTAAATCATTATTGGAGATTAGATTTATTCGGAGTTTTATCATGTGATGGATCTTTTATCGTTCAATTGTTATTCTCAGTTGGGATTGCTTCAATTATTTATCTTGTGGATTGATTTATTTATGTCTCATATAGGGGTGGTAAACGGACGGATACGGATCGGATACCATGTTTTCCATATCCGTATCCGCTATCTGAATGTACTATTCATATCCGTATCCGTCGGATAGTTAAAACAACTATCCATATCCGTATCCGCTCGGATACCTCGGATCCGGATAATATCCGTATCCATTTACATTATTTAGCCATCGCAAAAAATAACAATTATAATATCCAATCCAATGAAGTCCAATCCAATCCAAATAAATATGTAACAAAATTACTGCTTCCTAACATCAACAATTATGGATTCCATAATGATAATATGGCTTAAAGTCATTCATATTTTACAACCATATAAGCTTAAAGCCATCAAAAAATAAATAACAGTCGCATTCCATAACAGTAGAAATAAATATGCACCTTTTAGATTAATTAAATTTATTGAGAATGATAACCTCATGGACCTTTTGTCTTCAAAACATACTGATATTTTTAATTTAATAAGTATACATTTTTATTTTGTATATAATATACATATTGTTAACTTCAGTTCTCATTACAATCAAAACCATCTCTTTACTTTTACGTTTCTCTCTTACATTCTATTATGTTTCTCTCTTACATTCTTTTTTGTTTCTCTCTTACATTTATTTATAATTAAGGAAACTAATGAACAACCACATGAGAGTTTCTTTTCTCTTGTTTTGTACGAAGGGGAAATGAAACGAAGTTAGTTTTTTTTAGTGGAGTATATGTTCTTTAGTCGGTGTACGTTGTGTGTGATAAGGTGTATTGTAACTTTAGTGTAACTCCATGATAATATACCCAATAAAATAATAATACATGATATTTTATAATATACCCAATAAAACAATAACTTTAGGGTGTTTTTGTTTTGAGTGGAGTATGTGTTTATTTTATTTTGGGAATAAACGATTAAGATTTTTTTTAATATTATTTTATTAGTAATACTAATACTAATATTATTAGTAATATTTTAAACATATGTTTCACGGATACGGATATCCGGTAAAACGGATATCCGATAAAATGGATACCCCGCATCGGATACGGATTATCCGTGTCGGATACTAGTACTATCTGCATCCGTATCCGTTTTCTCGGATATTTTTAAAGAGTATCCATATTCGTATCCATTTCCATATTTTCGGATAAATATCCGTAAATTCGGAATCGAATATCGGACGGATGCGGATTTTTGAATATCCGTTTACAACCTGTCTCATGCTAAGAATGGTATTTATTTACTCACGCCGGCACGGTTCGGCGAAGGTGGCTGGCCACCCCCTCTGTCGAATTTTTCCAGATGTGATAGATGGTATCAGAGCATGGTCTTAGGTCTCGTAGGTTGTGAGTCCATTTTAGCTTCCGCGTTATCGATCTTTGATTCCCTTTATTGATTCGTACTCCTTAAGGTAGAGGGTCTAGCATACGTGTTAGAAGTGTTTCTTTGAGATATAAATTTTTTTGTTAAGGACGTTGCAGGCATTGAGTGTAGAATTAGTAAGCTTGATGTGAGGATCCTTAGAGTTGATTTTGGAGACGTTAATTATTTGGAAGATCATTAGTATAAATTTTGGGAATGTCTTATATCAATGCAGCGATGTGATTTAATTTGAGGATTTATGTGTTGCGAAGATTATCAGAAATATAATCGAGTGGTGATTTGCGAGAGCGCGTAGTACGTCGTTACTTTCATAGTTATGTGTATATATATATATATATATATATATATATATATTATTTTGTTGTTCGTGGGGTAGGTGCGCGTAGCATTGGGTGTATGGCCGTCCAATTATGGCATTCAACGAGTAGCGTATGTGTGTCTTATTTTATGTTTTGCGATTGACGTTTGATGCTTATGCTTCTTCTAATTTCGAGGACGAAATTCCTTTGCTAGTGGGGAAGTATGTAACACCCCGTATTTTTATTAATTAATTGGAATATTCGAGAAAAATAAATTTTTGGATTTAATAATTTTTATTAGTAAAATATGTTGGTTTTGATTTTAGAAGAATAAAACTTCAAACGGAATTTAAATCGGATTTAAAATTGATTTTTAATTGAATTTTTTTTATTTTTGCCTTATAGGCATTTTGTGGGGGAACTATCTCCAGACCTGTAGGGTCGATCGATCGACTATGCCCAGATTTTGAGTCGGTGAGTTATATTTTAGAGTTTGAGTTGGGTTAGGAGTCCTAAATAGTATTTAGCCATTCTAATTCGTGGGGAGACTTCTCATAATCACTTTTTCCCAAGTTTTTCACCAGAGAGCTCTTCCAAAAGTTTTTCCTCTCCACCATATTCATCAACCTCCAACATAATCAAGGTTTTTGTCACAAGGTTTGGAAGGTTTAATTTGGGTTTAATCAAGTTTGTTCAAGAACGACTCTTTGCTGATTTTTTTAGAGGAATCCAATCGTGCTACGAGTTTCTTTTCTTCAACTTAATCTCAAGCATAAATACTCTATTCTCTTCCTTTGGTATTATGCGTCTTAAGTATCGTCCAAACCCTTAATCATGTGTTTTTGATAAAATCAATTAGTAACATAATTAGAGAAAGTGGACACTAAATTTTGGGTTGTTTTGATAAAACTTTTTAAATATGATTTAATCTTTGAAACCCTTGGGTGCTTAGGTTAGATTTTTGGGTTTTTATGGTTTGGGGTTAAGGTTCTCATGTAGAATTCTTGTGGGATTATTTATATGGCTATTGGGACGCGCTCACACTTATAAAAAATAGATGATTTATAAAAGAAAACGGTTATGTCTTATTGAAGATTATTGTATGTTAATTAATTTAACATTATTGAATGAAATTAATCATGTTGAAATCAACGTCGGTGTTATTAATTGATTTAAATTAAATTGGGACCTTTTTGATTAAATTTTTATGTTGTGCATATTGAATTGTGTTTTATGTGATTTGTTTTAGTCATTTTTGCCACCGCGAGGACGAGGGGCTTGTGGGTAGTATATTGATCACCTCTATTATAGGATGATTACTAGGTATGGGACTAGTGGGTAGACTTTGATTATGATTTATGCTTGCTAGGTATGGGACTAATTAGTGTAAATTCAGGGGGATTTAATATTTCGGTGTGACACTCGTGCGCGATTCTGACTTACCATGCGAACGAACGATCCATTTTCGTCCGACGATCTCCGGTCGAAAAGACCGACGTGCGCTTCCGAGCCACATTTGATCCAAAGTCAACTCTCAGACCCGGGGGCAATCCAAAGGACTCTTGAAGGTCTCTGAAGTACCTTTCTAACGGTATGCCCTGTCCATGATTCGGATCAACGAATTACGTTCTACGACCATTTTTTGAGGAAAATTTGCACGAGACTGCCAATTGGCAAGTCCAGATCCCTGCCTATCGAAAGTGTGTCTATGGTCACCTCTCGATAGGCAGGATAAGAGCAGTGTCGATCGATAACCCCCTGAACCTATAAAAGGAGTCCAATTTTTCAACTTCCCAAATTCTAATTTTCTAATTTTCCCAATTTCCCAAACTCCTTAATTTTCCTAAAATCTCCCATTTCTACACTTATCATATTCTTGCATTACATAGTATGATTGTTTGCTTTTCATCCAACACATATTATCGTTTGATAATAACGATTAATAGCGCAATAAACGCACAAGTCATATTTTCTATATACATTATTTTGAGAACATTTCCTACGGATGACCTCACTCTACCTTGTCCATGGTTTGAGTTGAATGATTCTGATCTCCATTATATAAATACGTACACACACTTCACGGAGAAATAAAGGAAAATAATAACACTAGCCCATGAGAGACCGAAAGGGCGAGATGGGTGCCTAATTTCCCATTCCGTAACTTAGCCCCCGAAACTTCGATCTATTGGTTTCGTATGCATCAGTTTGTCCTTGATGTCGCTCTCTCGAAGTGGCAACATGTTCTTTTTCCTGTTTTATGCAAAATAGGTTGGCGACTCCATCTCTTTACATTTACCCCACACCGACGATGACTGAAGCGCCCCGACGCGAGACCACAATCTTTCAAGGGATCCTCCACCCCCTTCCCCTCGAACATTTCCCGAGATGGCCACAGTGGTGACTCCGCTAGGGAATTTTCCATAAAAGGGCTAGACTCTATTTACATGTTTTTTTTTCTTGTGTGCATATACCCCCATTTGTATGGTCCCCTTTTTTGCTCCTTATTTCCTGTACATACACACCTCATGCTTATACTACTACTCACACACTTGTAAAAATTCTCCATGTACACTTCATACCACTTGCACCTAGGATCACTTATATCCACATACTACACACACCACTAAGAAATCCATGCTTAGGTGTCACTAACACACACCTCCACTTGTATATATCCATGCTCACTTACACTTATCACACACCACTTGTAGTTGATCCATGTTTAGGTTCACTACCACACACTCACTTGTAGATAATTACACATCAGTCACTCTCACTTATCCATGATTAGTATAGATTTACTATTTATGCTTATACCTTATTCCCTGCTTGGCATGATCAAGAATAATACTCTCTCCATAAGATACTAATCAAGAATCATATGTGATATACAAAACATCACCAAAGAGCATTGTTATTGACCAAATTTTGTCCCGTAACTAGGGGGTCACTTTGTGATGGGCGTTGGTATGGCAGGTTGCAATTAGCCTAAGTTATATGACTCTCACCTTCCATTGGCCAAGTACCTTCGACCTATATCGAACGGTTCCCCCGCATCGTAACGCTTAACCGAAGTCATGACGGGAGGTATATCGCAGAGAACTCATTCACATACATCCAGTATATCGAATTCGCTCTCACACGTACTGTCCCCATGAGGTATATAGTGAGACAATTCACGTACACTCGGGTATATCAAATGACTTGTCCACACGTACCGATTGACCTCAAAAGCAAGATGTATATCGTGGAAATCATGCCAAAGGGGGGGAACCCTTTCAATTAACCCAACAATTACATACCCGCATACAGGTGTCAAACCTAGGACATACATATTTAGTTTGCCGATTTCAACCCGAAACTCTACCGAAATGCCGGGTCGGCATGCCGTCCAAATTTTTATGCAATTTTTAAAACGGGACCGTGCCCGTGAGCCTCGTAACAAGTCTAACCATAAGTTTTTACATATGTTGCAAACCTAATTTTTTCTAGGCTCGGGTCCCGTCCGGCATTTCTTTTTTGCATTTAGGCAAACCTAATACAAGTGAGAACATAATAATAATAATAATAATAATAATAATAATAATAATAATAATAATAATAATAATAATAATAATAATAATAATAATAATAATAATAATAATAATAATAATGAGACCCGTCTCTCATTTTTTTCTTCTTTCTTTTTCCAAAAGGTGTCCAGAAACATTTTTCCTTTTTTATCAAAAATACCAAAAACATTTTCTTTTCCTCCAAAAACATTTTGTCCTCATCCTTTCCAAAAAAAATGTCAAAAGTATTTTCCTCCTTTTCTAAAAACTACAATTTCCCTTTTTCTTTTCCGAAAATAAATCCCACCTTTTCTCCTTCTCAAGTCGATCGCATACCCTTGGCCTGGATCCCTATTGGCTTTGGTCTTCATTCGAACAGCCCCAAAGCTCCACCAGTCCCCTTACTTCCTCCTAGTCCGAGATTCATCTGCTTCCCATGGAGAACAGGGATCAAGTGCCGAATGTACAGTCAGATTTCTTGACGGTCCTAGCTCACCTCACTGCCAAGATTGACAATCTTCAAACTGAGGTTCATGAGATGCAACGACATCGGATCCCTATTTCCAAAGAGCTCAATGTCCTCTTCCCTCACGTTATGGTTCCGCCTGCACCCGAGCCTATTTGGGATCCTGAGGAATACTAGTATTCTCCACGTGATCCTCCTACTAACGGGTCGCCATCGAATCTTACCCGGTCAGGGGCTAACTTACCCGTGACTATTGATCCAAAGTAGGAAGAGTTGAACAAGGTTAAGGAAGACCTCAAGATGTTGACTAAGAAGTTCGACTAAGTCAGACTCTCTGGGAATTACATGGATGACACCCACATGTCTCCCTATCCTAAAGCCAAGTTACCGAAAAAATTTAAGATGCCTAACATCGAGAAGTTAGGAGGTAGTGGACCCCCGATCATTCATCTCCCCAGCTATCACCGAGCCATAACTCTCCTAGGGGCCTCCGAAGAAATAATGGCCCGATATTTCTAGCAGACTTTGAAAGATAACTCTCTCTGTTGGTTCTTATCCTTGAGGAGTCCAGAATCCTCAACTGGGAAGATGTTGCCACGAGCTCATGTCACAATACAAGTACAATGAAGAGTTAGAGGTCACCTACCATAATTTAGAGCTACTTAAGTAGAACCCTGGAGAATCAGTCAGTAATTTCATAGCATGGAGAGAAAAATTAGCTACCAAGACAAATCGGCCTTCCGAAGAAAAATAAGTCGGTATAGTGAAAAAGAACTTCCTACCCCATATTCGAGCAACGATGAGAGGACAATATTACCCTCATTTTCGAGCCCTCCAAGAAGAACGAGTGAAGATCGAAGAAGATCTTGCCAAGATAGAAGTTGAACCGAAGAAAACATCCGGACAGTTCGCTCCTAGAAAGTTTGAAAAACCCGTTAATACCGTAATTTCCACCATCAACAACATTTCTCAGCTTGCCACTTCATGGGCACCAGAAAGTCGACTCAACCCAGCCCGAAAGGAATATACTGAGCTTTATGATCTCCTCTCCAAAGTCTATCAGGCCCTCTTGAGCCGAAACCTTATCAAACCATTGGACCCCGTCCACTACCAAATCCACTTTCAAAAAATTTCAAGCCAGATGCCCATTGTGACTTTCATCAAACCGCCAACCATACCATCGACCAATGTTTTTACCTCTGAAATGTGATCCAAGGCCTGATTAACTGGGGTCTCATCACCCTACCAGCTAATCCTAAACCAAACACTACCCATAATCCACTCCCGAATCATATGAATGCCATCTTCTTAGAAAAAGACTCAGAATTTGACCCATCTACCCAGATCATACTAAGTAAATCAGCAGTCATACCTATATACTCTCCTAAACCTCTCCAAATATGCCCATATTTTCTGCTACACCCTATCAGCTTTGCTAATCAAGCCTTATCCCTCCTCACCAGAGCATGCATCACTGTCCGTACCCGTTCTAAAGGTAAATATATGGAATTATCAAAAGTGATAACTCCTAGAGTTCGGGCTAAAATTGCCCTCCCAGATGACCATCGACTGTCAGAGATTCAGTATGTTATTCTTAAAAGCTCGAAAATGGGCATGAGAGTCAAACAACTAGGAGGTACCAATCGATGAAGTCCGTCTAGATGATATGGTCCAGATCGGGGAGGATTTGTTCTGACAAACTGGTGATATTTGTAGTTTATTTTAGCTACTCGATGCTTTGAAATTACAAGGGTGTCTGTTCCCTTCACTTATACACATCCCTGCCGAATGGGAAGAATTATAGGAAGAGGCCATTGAAGTTGTGGAGTCCATTAACTTTACATGAAAGGATGATATAGTTGCCACCGGATGGGGGGATGACTTCGATGATTCAGAAAAGGTTAGTGTGATAGTCAACATATGAGGGATGATATCATTTGAGGAGATGCTAGGAGAGATTAATATGGTGGTTAAACAACTTGATATCAATGAAGAAACAGGATTTTTATTTTACCCTCCTTCTGTGAACCATATGACCAGGTCAGGAAGACATTACCAAATCCCAAGCCTACAACCATCAGTGAGATATCAAGGGAGGGGTGTTGAGAATCTCCCTATGCCAAAAATGACCCACGAAGAAAGTAAGGTACTTGATTAGTTGAAGAAAACCCAAGCCAATATCACTCTATGGGTACTTTTTATGTCTTCCCAACTGCATCGAAATGCCCTGATCAAGCTACTCACAGGACCCACAGTTCCTCCCTCAACCATGCCAGAAGAAGTAGTGAATCTAGTCGGATCCCTGACCTCTACTCGAATGCTCTCCTTCTCTGAAGAAGAAATACCCAAAATAGGACTAAAACACAATTATGCTCTCAACATCTCTCTCGAAGTCATGGGGAAAATTATCCCACTATCTCTTGTCGATAATGGATCAGCTCTGAATGTTTGCCCATTAAGACCTTTAAATTATTTGGGATTGAAAGTGAGAAACCTTGCTCCAACCTCTACCACCGTACGTGCCTATGATAATACCCACCGAGAGGTAATGGGATCTATAAAGCTTTCACTAGGGGTTGGCCCTATAAATTAGATTATTGAATTCTAAATCATCGATATCCCATTATGTTTTAATCTGCTGCTCAGATGACCGTGGCTCCATAACATCAAAGGGGTGTCTTCTTCCTTTCATCAAAAATTGAAGTCTTCGCCAAAGGGAATGTAATCACCATCTTAGGCGACAGCGGCAACGATAACACCAAGAATACAAGCACCAGTAATCCGATACTTGAGATACAACACGGGGTGAATAATGTACTGTTATCAGGATTTCGATTTGAACCACTTATACTCCCACCAGGGGATGATTTCAAAGATAAGGTTTGTCCAGAATATGACCCCCATGCAAAGATCAATGTAATCCAAATGTTCAAGAACATGCACTTCATGCCCGAACCGGGGCTAGGAAAAAAGAAATAAGGGATACTTGAACCTATTATGTTTAAGAAGGCCTTTTATCCTTGTGGCTTGGGCTATCAGTCATCAGAAGAATAACTCAGAATGGTCCATCAGCTTCGACTAAAGAGGAGTTTAGAACACGCCAAAACTGTCTTTGGAGATTCCCTAAATGAAAGATTCATCAAAGAGGGTGAAGATTTCCCCTTCTATGGCTTCCCCGAACCATGGTATGACTATGCATATAAATAGATGAAACTTGGAATGGAAATATTTTTCCAAGACAGCTACTAATGGGTCGAGGGTTCCTGGCATCAAGTACAACCACTCACTGAGGAAACCATAACTGATACCGGAGATTTTAAGGAAAGTGACTCTGAGGATTCTTTTAATTTTCAGATATGAGGGCTGACACTCTGCATGATCCACTCAGGGACTACTTCATCGTATCCATCCTGCCCAATCAAAGTTGTTGATGCCCCTTCCCTAAACTGGCATGCTACACCTGCGCCACATGCTGATATTCAACCTAACCCAGATGTTTATCCCCTTTCTTCTTCCTTAGTTGTTTCCCCTCACTCTAATGTAATTGAGACCTCCTTTGATGAGGTTATTAATATTGTTTTTCCAATCAATAATATAAACGAAGATTTTGAGTATCTTGTTGTGCCTTACATTAATTATCTTGATCCTAATCAAACGCTTGATGATGATGATTTGGAAAATGAACAATTATTAACTGATATAAATAAGGTTAATAACAAACGATATAACCGCGTTCAAGTTAATGAAGATGAAACCATTGTTATTAATCTCGATTCTTGTAGCCAACTGCGCGAGATTAGGTAGGGGACACCCTTGACGAACACGAGCGCGCGTAACTCGAAGAATTACTGAAAGAATTTGTAAATGTCTTCGCATGGTCCTACGACGAGATGCCCAGCATTGACCCTGAGATAGCTCAGCATGAGATTCCAACTCTCCCAGAATGCAAATCGGTCAAACAGAAACTGCAGAAGCTCCGCACTGGATGTTCACTCAAAGTTAAAGAAGAAGAAGTCAAATAATATAATGTGGGCTTCATTCGAGTGATCAAATATCCCACATGGCTAGCCAATATCGTACCCGTGCCGAAGTCAGTAGGAAAGGTTCGCATGTGCATCGATTACTGAGACTTAAACAAGGCCGCTCCAAAGGTCGATTACCCGCTACCTAATATCGGCATGATTATGGACAATACGGCCAGTCACGCTCTCAAGTCATTCGTTGATGGATTTTACAGATATAACCAGATCAAGATACACCCCAATCACCAAGAGAAAACCACATTCATCACCCCTTGGGGAGCCTTTTTCTACACTGTCATGCCATTTGGTCTCAAAAATGCAGGGGCTACCTACTAAAGGGTTGCCACAACTATTTTACATGATATGATACACAAAGAAGTCGAGGTCTACGTAGACGACATGATTACCAAGTTCAAAACTAGGGAGGGTCATGTTCCTGCTCTTCGAAAGTTCTTCGAGCGACTAAAACAGTACTAGATGCGACTTGACCCACAAAAATGTGTCTTTGACGTTATCAAAGGAAAAATCTTAGGATTCATGGTTAGTGAGGAAGGGATAAAAGAAGATACTGCCGAGATAAAATCCATACTCGAGATGCCACCATCCCGAATGGAGAAGGATGTCCGAGGATTTTTGGGAAAATTACAGTACATCAGCTGGTTCATCAGCCAGTTGTAACACCCCATATTTTTTAGAACCTAAATAATTATGTGATTAATTATTATTATGGGATTAATTAAATTAATATGCGAGAATTAATTGGTAATTAATCCGGATTTAAAAATAATTATTAACTAGCGTGACAAGGGTTAATACTTATTAATGAGAATTATTGAATATTACTGTGTGATATGTAATATGGAATTATGGAATTATGAAATTTGATAAATTGTCGAAAGTGAGAAATACGACAGTTTGGTAATTTAAGTTTGACGCGCGTGTGAGTCGTGTCGGGACTAATTGATGGGGATAAAACGATAATTTATTTTTATTAACTCGTATGGTCATTTCAAGTGCGCCATTGAGTCCGGGAGGGTTGAGATAGTCAGAAAACACTACCCGGGTATTTTATTTGGATTTCGAAATATTTTCGGCCAAACCAGCACCCTGCAGGGGTAGTTTTGTAATTTGGATTTTTGGGGGTTTAATCAATGACGAAAATCAGTAATTAAATAAGAAAGGTACGTGGGTAAGACATTACCTATCAGATTCTAAACCTAAGTGAGAAAGAGGTAAAACCGAAGAGGGAGAGGAAGGACTCCATAGGTGTTCTTGGAGAGAGACTCGAGCTTTTACACTAGAAATTCCACCAACGCGCGGATCGCGAAGAGAGGAACGCGTCTATACCAACATCACCAAAGGATCAGACCTTCGATTTAAGGCAAGTGTTTATTACTTGCGTGATTTAGTAATAATTATGTTCATGATTAGAGTAGGTGATAACCCATTAATTTATGAGATTTAATTTTGATGAAAACTTGATGATTTGATTCATATTGTGGATAAGATTACAAAAGATTAAATTCCTTCATGTAGATAGGATGTCATCCACGAATTTATGATAATTTCCATGAGCAAATCTGGGTTATAGTAGTTCTTGAATTGAAATTGGAAGAACTAGGGTTTTGATGGTTTAAATTGGGGATTTAGTATTTAATTGATGTATTGTGAAAATTTAATGATTCTAGGTTGTTAGAAATCATCTAAATATGTTAGAACATTAATTGGATTTTCTGTTTGGGTGTTTGGGAATGAACAATAGAGGTTTTATAGGTGTTAATGGTGGAAAAATGCAAAATTCTGGGGAAGAAGATGAAACAGTGAGCATCGCGCGATGTCGTGCGTAGTCGTTCGAGTGAGATAGACATCTCGCGCGAAGTTGCTCTAGCGACATGTGGCAGTCGTTCAAACGATGTTGCCATTTGGTTCGAGCGATGAGGTAAATTCTGGGAAATTTCTTAGAATCCGGTTCTGGGATCCTTTAGTTTATTGGAGTGAGAGGATCTGCCAGTAATAAATTTAAAACGAGACAGGTTTACGAGAAAATGTGTGAGGTTTATACTTTAAATATTTCAAGAAGAAGGCTTACCTTGAAGATTACGAGATAGTTATGGTAATCTAATAATATTATTCAATACGTAACAATGAGAATAAAATACGTATGGTAAGTATGCAATTAAGTTTGGAGAATACCTATAAATTTTAATAAGATGTGTGTATGCCTATTATTTGATAGTTTTGCTAAAGTGCACTAATGGGTGATAACCTGGGGGTGCAAGGTTTTGTTGTTTAATACACTAAAGGGTGATAACCCGAGGGTGTAAGGTTTTTATTTAGTGCACTAATGGGTGATAACCCGGGGGTGCAAGGATATTGTATTAAGTGCACTAATGGGTGATAACCCGGGGTGCAGGATCATTTTATTTATAGCACCAATGGGAATTCAAACCGGGGGTGTAGGACTGGAATATATATGTATAGGGATGTTGTGACTATGTGTGTGTATATATATATATATATATATGTGTGTGTGTGTGTGTGTGTGTGTGTGTGTGTGTGTGTGTGTGTGTGTGTGTGTATTTATGAGAAATTCTACTAAGAGAAACTAGTAGTTATGGCATCAATGACATATGAAACAATCTTAATGAGATAAAGATATAAATACTCTAAGAGTGAACATGAAAGGTAGTAAAATGTGATAGACTACTTATGAGGTATTGTATGGGCGATACGGTAATACTACGGTTGAATGTAGATAGTGTTACATGACTTTGAACTAGTTAACATGGGTAGAATTACTAGTACTATATAGAAGATGCGATAGGAGTGCACAATAGAAGAGAGGTGAGAATTTCATGTGAGAGCACGAATCTAACATGCACATAATACTTGCTTTAATGCAGTTTTATATATATATATATATATATATATATATATATATATGTATATGTATTAATGAGAAATTTTACTAAGAGAAACTAGTAGTTATGGCATAAATGACATATGAAACAATCTTAATGAGATAAAGATTTAAATACTCTAAGAGTGAACATGAAAGGTAGTAAAATGTGATAGACTACTTATGAGGTATTGTATGGCCGATACAGTAATACTACGGTTGAATGTAGATAGTGTTACGTGACTTTGAACTAGTTAACTTGGGTAGAATTACTAGTACTATATAGAAGTTTCGATAGGAGTGCACAATAGAAGAGAGGAGAGAACTTCATGTGAGATCACGAATCTAACATGCACATAATACTTGCTTTAATGCAGTTTTAAATACTTGCTAAAATATATTTTTACACATCAGGCTCTGATCCATCTCTTCCATCTCTTTTCTCTCTTGCTATATACATATGTATTATATCAGGTGCTTAGCCACGGGGACACTAGATTTAAAGACTTGGATTGCTTGGCGTGCTACGGCTAATGTGGAAGCTGTAGGTCTTCGCATTAGACGCTCCTATCATTTCTCTGAGTCCATATAGACTTTTCATTTAGGGCATGTGTCGCCCATTCCTTAGACATTTTATCAGAGATTGTATTTAATTTACTTGCTATTAATTTTAGTTGGATTTAGTTTGACTATGGATATGTGGTTTAGGGTTTTGAACTGGAATGTTTTATCCAGTCGTATTTATTTCAGTACGTGATTTAGAGTTATTATTTATTTTATTCAGTTGGATGGTGAATTGATTATATTTAAATTCTCGGACTTTATAAATATAATTTTTGGTTAAATTTAAAAAAAAGGAAAATATTTTGGCACTAGCTTAATTTATATTAGGTGATTAATAATGTTTATGTTTTCGACAGTGAAGCTAAGAATGAACCAACCGAACATTCTGTTTAAAATTTTATAAAAGATTGATCATCCGATATTTAATTGGGCGGGGTGCCACACCAGTTGACTTCCATCTGTGAACCCATCCTCAAACTCCTCTGAAAGGACTCAACCAAGGTCTGGAATGAAGCTTGCCAAGAAGCCTTTGACCGAATCAAGCAATACCTAACCCAACCTCAGGTACTCATGCCGCCGCAGCATGATCTTCCCTCACTCTTATACCTAACCATAACCGATACTGCAACTGGGGCTCTACTAGCCCAATACCTTGAAGAAACTCGCAAAGAGAGAGTCATCTATTATACCAGTCGCAAGTAGGTCGGTTACGAAGTTAACTACACCGCCTTAGAGAAAGCATGTGTCGCTCTTATCTGGGTTACCCAAAAGTTACGGCACTACATGCTCGCCTTTCCCATCAAATTAATATCCCGAATGGATCCGATCAAGTACCTACTTGAAAAGTCTGCCCTTCTCAACCGAATGGACCATTGGTTGATGATCTTAGCTGAATTTGATATTACCTATGTCACGTAAAAAGCCATGAAAGGAAGATATATCTCTGACTACCTTGCTGACTACCCCATGGAAGAAGCCGATGTCTGAAACTATGAGTTCCTAGATGAGAATATCCTCTATACCTTCCAAGAAGACCTTTGATGGCAAATGTTCTTCGATGGCGTTGCCAACAAGAAAGGGTATGGCATTGGGATACTCCTAATTGACCCTGATGACTCTCACACTCCCATTGCCATCAAATTGGATTTTTCCTACACTTACAACATAACTAAATATGAGGCATGAACGGTAGGCCCCTCAAGAAAGGAATTTGATACCTCAATGTTTACGGGGATTCAACCCTCATCATCGATCAAGTACTCAGAAAATAGAAAGTCAAGGACGAAAAATTCTTACTCTTCCATGCCCACCTCGAAGAGTTAGCTTCCCAATTCCAAGAAATCACCTTCCAATACCTACCCCGAGGGAAAAATAACCTATTCGACACCCTTGCTACCTTAGCCTCTATGATTGACATGCCCAAAAGAATAACTATGGCCCCTTTCCTTGTCTAAAAGCAAGATAAACCAACCCACTGCTACCACATTGAACTCATCACAGAGGAAGATCCCGAGATAACCACCTGTTGATACTATGATTTTTGGTGCATCCTCAAACATGGTAGGTATCCCCAAGGTTCTGATAAGAAAGACCGAGCAACTCTCCATAGACTAGATACCCAGTACATTATCTGCGATAAAGAATTATTCAAGAGAAACTTCGATGGAACCCATTTGCACTGCATCGCGGGGTCTGACATTGAAGAACTGATGCATAAAATCCACATCGGGGAATGAGGACCCCATATGAATGGCCATATGCTCGTTAAGAATATCATCCAATAAGGATACTACTGGACCACCACGGTTCAGGATTTTATCGCCTACGTTCGAAGATGCCTCAAATGCCAACAGTTTTCTAACCTATAACACTTTTCTCCACGAGAATTGTACAACATGACCTCTCCCTGGTCGTTCTCCACATGGGACATCGACATTATAGGGAAAATTACACCAAAAGCATCCAACAGGTATGAGTTCATCCTAGTCGCCATTGATTACTTCACTAAATGGTTCAAAGCCAAGTCATGCGCAGTCCTGAATGCTAAGAAAGTGGCCAAGTTCATCCAAAATAACATCATTTGTCGATATAGGGTCCTGCACGAGCTGGTATCAGATAACAGGTTACACTTTGAGGCAGAAGTTACAGAGGTGGTCGACGAATATGGAACTCGGAGACATAAATCTTCTCCATACCGACCCCAAACCAACGGAGCAATCGAAGCAGCCAATAAGAACCTCAAAGCCATCATTAGCAAAATGATCGAGAGTTGTCGAGATTAGGCCAACAAGATCCCTTACGCCCTCTGGGGCTACCTCACTTCAGTTCGAACCTCTACTGGGGCTACCCCTTTCTCTCTAGTTTACGGTATGGAATCAGTCCTACCAGTGAAGCTAGAAATCCTTTCGCTACGCGTTATGCTTGAAAGCAAAATCAATGAGGAATACTGACACCAAAGTAGTCTCGACGAGCTGTCCCTCTTGGACGAAAGGAGGCTAAAAGCTCTATATCACATACAGGGGTACCACCGTCGTATAGCACGATAATTCAATAAGAGAGTCAAGGATCGCGGTGTTCGAGAAGGAGATTTATCCCTCAAATAAATAATAGAGCCCATCTAGGACCTCAGTGGGAAATTCAAGCCAAATTGGATCAACCCCAATATTGTGAAGAAGATCTTGTCCAGTTGCGTTGCTATGCTCACAGACCTTGATGGAGAAGAAATGGCACGTCCAGCCAACCTGGACCGTCTCAAGAAATTCTATCCCTAGTTCAAAATCTCAGCACGCTACGACTCTTCTCACCTCCCTTCTATACTAAAAAAAGTCTTCATTTCCCTCTACTCAGAACTACGTAGGGCCTGATTCTCTAAAAACGTTTTTTCTTTCAAAAAATGAATTTCAAAAAAATTTCAAAACCCTCAGAGGTACATAGGCAACTCATCTTTTTTACATGAGCACGACCCCCTTCTTTTTTATAAATTACTATTCTTTTCTTATCCCCGAGAACGACAGTTCATTTTAACATATACATGAATAAAAGGATTATGTATGCCTTAGTAATTGGTATAGATAATTCAAAATCAAAAATCATCAAGGGTCACAACTAAATGATCAAAAAAACTTCTTTATTTCACTATTTAAATTTCGGTACAGTTACATCAGCTTAAGGAGTCAAACAACTTCCCTTGTCAACTTATTCCTCCCTTCCTAGAACCAAAATAAAAACAAGACCCACTACTCCTCAAAATACCCTTCAAAAGTTATTCCCACATAATAACCATAAATGGAACCAAACACTATACAAAAAGCTTCACAAAATTCTACTCGCAGCTGCCAAAGGAACCAACCCCATCATCACCCACATCCTGGGGTCCCGAAACTTCCCCTACTTGAATGGAATGCCGCAGACAATACACGAAGCGATAAGCCTGGACTATCTTGGGAAAAACCACAACACCTCCCTTCATGGTATCAGATATGACAAACAACATTTGCCCAGTCACCACAGCCAGCATCTTGGCCACTACCTTTTTCCACAACCACTTTATGTAGTCCCCTGAGACGTGCCAGATTCTACCAAAAGATTGGGAGGGACGGGTCGATGGACGACAATTCTCCTACAAAGAACCAAGTCACATGCGTATACGCTTTGTCAGGTCCTCCTCAGGAAAGAAGTTCAGTGTTCGCGACGGCACAATTTATTCCCAACCAAATTGGCGCAGCAGTCGCTAGGGAAAGTAGAAAGAGGTTTGCCTGAGGCCTACTAATCGGGCTAGTGGTGCTCCCGGAGTTCCAGAATGGGCAGAAGATCTCCCGACTAAGGCACTGTCCAGCGCAAGCCTCGAGCACCATGCTCTATAAACCAGTTCTCCCAGCTCTCAATGTTCAGGCCTACACTAATAAAATAGTGCGAGAAAATTTTTGGAATCATCGGCAAGGGATACTCAGGTGGGACCACCATATGAAATCTCTCTGACAGCCACATGAATAGCATTACAGACCTATCCCTCAAAAAGTCAGAACGACCTTCCCGCCAGGCATCCAGACCATTCAAAGTCCCCACCAGTATCACCGTCGTAGGATTGCGACGGTATGACATCCAAGAAACATTAGCTGCAAGTTGGGGCTCCACCGGTACTTTCCCAGTTACCAACAGCAGTTTTGAAACCAGGCCCAGAATGACGTCCCTGGCATGACCAGCATCATTGATATCCCACAAATGCACAGAATACAGCAGCTCCAGAAAAAAAAATCATTCATCCTATGACCAATGACCTGGATTCCAAAGGTGAAATGTGGAAAAGTCCGGCTAATAGCTTCCTAGGGGACCGGGAAAACTCAGGCAAAGTCGCTGCAACGCTATGATTTATCCCCAACATGGTAGAAAACTTTTCATAGGTCGAACAGATTTCTTCCAACCCGAAGCGAAAGACATGGTCTTCGAGGTACCAAAACTCAATTGCTGCCAACAGCATATTCCACTCCGTGGGTCGGTTATGCCACAAAGAGACTCGTCGCATGTTTAAAGCGTCGTAGTCAACATTATATGAACACATTGCTTCCAAGGTTTCGAGGTAGCTCGCAAACTCAACGCTGTCAGGGAGAGCCATATCACAAAATAAGAAGATAGTATGCAAAAAAAAATGTAAAGGAGAAGGAACGTGGAAGTGTGAATGAAAAGCTCCATCCACATGTCTATTTATACTTGAAAACTCTCAAACCAAGACAAGGAACCCTACAGAAATCAGAGGAAATCTTACCCCACCAAGGACCAAACAATTAAAGGAAGTGCAATCAAAGCCTTGGATTGATGGGACTTGACTGATATGCCGATAGGCAGGACAGGGGTCATGTCGATCGACAAACCCCTATTTTTAGGAATATCCCATTTTTCCTTTTTCGTCAAAACTAAAAAATTCAATAAAAATAATTTTTATTCTAAGGGAATTCCGAATTTCCTTTTTTTGACGTATCCCACTTTAAATAAAGCCTTTCTATTATCATTTTTAATTCTTTTTACGGTCTCAACAGCAAAGTAAAAAAGATCATGTGCATTAATTAAAAAAAATTAACAAAAACTCCATTTCCATATATTTCTGTTGTATTATGTTGGTTTTTGCAGGAAAAATAAGAAACACAATAGGACTCAGCCCGAACCCCATTCTCCTTCTCTCTCTATCACCTATATTTTCACCTACAAACTCTCTCTCCATCTCGCTCTCTCTTTTTCTTCTCTTTATTTAAGAGCTGCCCTCCCTGCTATGCGCCCTCTTCCCTCTGCAGCGAGACGATGTGCCACCACTCCCAGAGCCCGACCCTTCCTCAGACGAGACAGGCGGCATTAGACAAGAAGAAATCAGAATCGCATATCGAATGTGGGCGGTCACCGAAGATATCTAATCCCTAATGTCTTTCAGCCATGTGAGAGGAGGCCCGAATGTGCTGCAAAGGAAAGCAGAAAATAGCAAAACATTCAGTCTAAGGTAAAGAAAAAAAATCAGGAAATCGAAGGAAAAAGAGATAAAAGGTATACCTCAGGTCGAAGTACCTCCTCTTTCAAGCCCAACTCCTCCGAGTCCATCGCATTAAGACGATGCTACATATGCGTCGACCCTCCATCAGCCCACCGAATGTTGTAACTGGGTGAGCGCAACCGTACGAAAGAAGCTTCTGATGTCGCTACCGCCACTGATGTCGACGCACCGCCTGCGCCGACTCGAACCCGCACGAGGGAGAGGCATCACATCTGAAGCAGTTATATCTTTAACCCACTTGAGTCTGCATTATATAGGCACTTATCTAATTTGGAAATAGTGACAAAATTAGAGTCATATTCAGGTCCACCAAAGAGCTTCAAACACTACATCAAAATTCCTTTAATGATCTCAAAGTTAGTATACCAACACTGCACCTAGGACTGCATATTTTATGTTGCATTTATATCATTTTAGGTATGTGAGTACTAATTCCCATTAAAATGATTTTCTAACAGTTTTGGGGATTTTTAAACAATTTTTAAGAATTTTTAAACATTTTCTAAACATTTAAAATAACATTTTAAAATGTTTTGGGCTAATTTGTAATATCATTTTATTCCTAAAAAGTTGGTTGGGTAGAATTCGAAAGCGGCAAGAACTTATGGGGTAGAAAATTGGATTTTTAAAAACAACAAAAACATGTGTTTTAGTTATCATCTGATCCCTACAAGTGTTTGCCTTACAACGGTCAAGATTATAGTGAACGTAAATTTTAATTTCTTAAAACAAATTAAAATTAAACACTACAAAGTGAATTAAGGTAAACATACACACACTTTAAATTCACTCAAACAAATTAATTCAATTATCAAGTTTAAACAATTTAGGCAAGAATATTATCCAATTAAATTAGTGCCATCCTTGAATTAAATTAACTTAAAATAAACTTTACCTAAATAATTAAACATGCACCATTTTAAACAAAATTGCGAACTAAACCCAATTTTTATCTTTTTACCTAAGCATGCATCTAAGGTGAATTTTGCAAAGGATAAAATAAACAAACCACTACACGGCGATGTACGAGGAAAACCCACAACGGGAAAAACCTCGGACGACCCTGACCTAACAAATTCACTAAGTATAGAATTACAAATTACGAGACAGGTAGACTTAAACCACAAACTTGACTCCGTCCAAGCCTTGACGCTCCTTCTTGTAAATACCTCCGCCTAGCGAATAATTTCGGAGTCCACCGGAACCTTGGAGTCCACCAATTGAGACCAAGCAACCATCAACCACACATGGTGCCTTTCACCATGTGAGAATGCCGTAGCAAAACAAAAGCTTCTTCTTCTTTGAGGGATGTAGAAGTAAACCCAAACTCTTTTTTTCTTGGGTAGAAAAGTGAACCCGGTGCCAAACACTCCAAGCTAATATATATATATATATATATATGTGTGTGTGTGTGTGTGTGTGTGTGTGGAAATACTAGGAATTCTAAACTAAACAATTTTATGGGTGTAAACACATGTGTTTGTTGAAGATATTTCTTTAAAATTCAACACATAAACATAGAACTTTGGTTGGTGTATTTTCTCTCAAAAGAGCTCTCAAGGAAGGTACCAAAGTCACTTGAAAAATTTGTCCCGAGTAAAATTTAAACTGTCAAAAGGAAGTGGGACAAAAGAGTGGGAAAATGGGATGAAATTGCCAAAACTATTCCCGCCCAGAAATCTCGTTCGAACGAGATTTTCGTTCGAACGACATTTCGTTCTAACGACTTTTCTAACGAAAAGTCAGTGGACAAAATGGGAAACTCGTTCGAACGAAAATCTCATTCGAACGACATTCTCGTTCGAATGATAATTTCGAACGAAATGTCAGATTGTTCATTTTTCAATTTTAATCCCAAAAACTTTATCTTAAATAAACATTCCACCCATTAAAAATTATTTCAAGTCTCCTACAAATATATAGAAGCATGCATACCTTTGGAGACTTGAAATATGATGTTTATGACACGAAATGTGGCACTGGAACTCAACAATGATGTTCTCTTGAAAAGTAGGTCGCAGCGTCTTCAACTTTAACATGTCATAGGCTCTATGGATGGTCAAGAACTCTATCCTATGACTCAAGTGTTTTTATCCGAAATTGAGCTAACACTACATAAGAATCAATTGAAAATTTGTGTCCTTACAGGGGAGATCGGGAGGAGGATATCCCGAAGGAAACTTTCTAGTGCAATATGGAATCGGCGCGCCATAAGAGAATTTTAATCACGTGAAGGGAAGTTTGATGTGATGTGCAATGGTATATTGATGAAGAGGGAGTGGTGTGGTAGTGGTGTTATCTACACCCAAATCTATAATTATGGGTGGTTTATGCCCAACATTTACGTTTACCGAGAGTAAAGTATACAAATAGTATAGGGAATGTGTTCCTTTCTCCATTCGATGATTAGAGAGGGTTACAGTTCTCGAAATTTTTTTACCAGAATGAGGTCCAACTACGAGGGGTAGCGTTGACAACGGTAGTTATTTGATGATTCATTATATATGTTAGAGATGATTAGAAGTACGAGAGTATAAGATATTGCTCATTTGATTATTATGAGGTCTCGGGGTCCCTAAGAGGGTATGAGACCATTTTCTGCCATCAGAGTTGATTGACCACGTTGATTTGAGATATGAGTTATGAATTTATTAGTGTGTGGGTGATTGGGAATACCTTAGAGTATAATGTGCCCCTAGTCGAGCATGTGAATTTAGGGGAAACCGGCTAAGGAATTTGAGAATAGATGGCGGCGTGGTTTTGAGCTTGAGGCGTGTTATGGAAATTATGGAATATGGGTTCCATTAGAGAGTGGAAATCCGATAGTAAATTCCTCTTAAGGCATATATAGGTCGAGGTCGGTGTTATATGACTTCAACTTATCATCATTAGTGTGTTGGATATCTTCGAATACAGGATGAAGAGAGTGTTCGAGAGACCAGTTGGTGTTCAATGATTAGACTAGTTGGTTTAGAGCATAAGTAGTGGGAGGACACTATTCTTAGATTGTCGACCATGAATAAAATGAATTCAAATTTCAAGGACGAAATTCCTTATTTAGGGGTGGAAGAATGTAATGCCCTGCATTTTTCTATGAATTAATAAATTGAATAAAATTAATTATGTGTGCTTGTTGTCACTGGTGATGTCACTATTTATATCTTTCTATGTAATTTAATTCAGATTTGAAATTGGATTTAAGATATAGTGATTAATTAATTAATTAAATTAATTAATATTTGGACTCATGGCGAGCAATTAGTAAATAACCGAGTTTTTAGGTATTTGATTTGGTATATTTTTGTGTAGAACTAGTAGTATGCATAGCATGTCTATTTTTAATTGAAAATGGTGTAATTTAAACATATTGGGTTAGTATATGACTTATGTGGGTTTTTAAACCATTTAGAAACTATTTCAAAACTTTTTGTTAGTGGCCCATTTGGGGACCAACCCAAATTTCATGGGATTAAGGGATGTAAAGGGTCATTAGAAATCTCATTTATCATAATACACAATTGGGAAGCAAGTTGGTAGGCTAGAGAGAAGGCACGTGAAGAGAAAAGGAGAAGTTGGGATATTTTGCTTGGTTTTTCCCCACGAATCAGCAAGGGCATATAGAATATGATTATGATTGTATGTGTATTAATATTGCAATTATTCATTAAAATATAAATATAAACATGGCCTAAATATGGTTAAAATGGCTATTTTGATTCATTCTAAGATTAAACTACTTTAGATAGTAATTGGGTTGGTTTCATTACTAGTTTGATTAATTCTCTCATTAATTGGAACTTAAATTGTTAGAAGGTGATTATAACATGTCTTCTATAGTTAATTTATTAAAATCCTTTGATTATGTAAATTTATCCCTTGAAATCATTAGTTGATTAATGAATTTTGTTCAAGTTTGGGTTCATGAATTATGAATTGGGCCTTTGTTGAATCTTAGTGTAGTCTTGCGTTTTGATGTTAAAAATAGGTTCCAATTTTTGTTTTGATGTGGTTTTATCTTTGGATGTTGATTGGGTGCTTAAAGAAATCTTTGTTGTTCATTAATGGAGGATGGATAGAGAAAAATGGGGGTTGAAGATGAAGAATCCCGGAACAAAGGAAAAATGGGGTTGTTCTCAGTCGATCGATCGATCGACACTTGGTCATCGATCGATCATCCGTAGCAGGAAGGGCCAAGGTGGGGCTTTTAGTTTTTGGTTTGGATTTTTGTATTTGGATATTGGAGTTAGTTTGTTTTGGATTTAACCTTTATTACGTTATGGAATAGAGTTAGAGTCCTATATTCTAAGGTGTTGTAAACTAGTTTTGTGGATTGGTTAATTTTTGTGAAATCATTGATTTAAAAGGGTTAAATTGAAGATTGGGCATTTGATTGTATTTAAGTGTAAGATGGGTGGTAATTGGGAATTGGGAAGCTTAGAGGATTGGGTCTTGTTACCCGAGATTATGATAGTCATTGGGATTGACTAGTGGGGTATTTATCTCTTAGGTAAGTTTAGGAATTTAGTTTAAAGTCCCTAGGGAAGGGTTGTTATCATAGTTAATTGTTTTATATAAATTATATGTGGATTGATACCTAGATGCGATGCCTAGGGAGATTAGATTAGGACTAATTGAGATTGAATATAGTTGATATATGGACTTTAGAGTATAGTAGGGTGAAACTATGCCTAGATTCAGGAACCCAAGAGGTTAGGGTAAATGTATTACGGGATGAATACAAGGTTATAAATGTGTTATACCTTTTTATGTGATTTACCTTAACCCATTTGTGAGGGTTATGTATGTATTGGATTTAACCTGTTAGTAAGGGTCATGTATGTTTTTACTTTAACCAATTAGTGATGGTTATGATTACTTGTGTGTTTCGTGTGTAATGCATACCATGAGTGAGTTATCGTTGGCAGGATTACTAAGAGGGATTCCATGATTGGGCACGTGCGTCGTAGACCACGTTGGTACCCGTGTGAGTAGACGGGCTCTTCCTTGATCATATTTACCACTAGGTCACACGTCTAGGTACCCATGAATGAGATGGTTTTGGGGATATTTCTTCCATAAGTCTTGGGTATGGTAGTCTTTATGATTGATGGGTAGACGTTGTGATTTATCACTTGTCGTGACGATGTCTTAAGTTTGAGATGACCTAAGATTATACTAGTACATACGAGAGATCTTCGAAGGCAATAAGTGTAGGCCTTCCTTATATGTGGGCGTGTGAGTAGCCCATTTATTTGTACATATCGGGGGTTGTACCTTTGTATGGACGTTAGACGTGACTAGAGTCTTTCTCCCACCATATGTTATTAATGTGTAGTGGTACCAGAGATGGTTGTACTGGTTTATATGTTATACTAAAGATGTATACCACTTATAGTAGGGATGCTTACCTACATATGTATGTTTCGAATTTGTGTATTATATATACTGGAGATGTGTATGTTGCATTATTAGTATGAGACAACCAATAGTGGATAGATTTTAGTTATGAGCCTGTTATTATTATTTTGGTTCTTTTGTGAGAAGTACCTTAGGGTTTCAGACCTTAGTACATCATATGACTTCTATTGAAAGAGATTAATCTATTATAGTCAAAGGTAAAGATTAAAGAATTATGTTATAAGAATTTAATCACACGGGCTACATATGGGTTCGGGATTTAGAACCTCATGATATTTTAGGTTATTAGGTTGAGTAACTAATAGCTTAAAATATGTTAAAGCATAGGAGGAAGATATGTAGTTATAATGTGGTCCAGATTCAGTTATAATCCTATTATACATAGGCTTAATGTTTATATTTTGTTTTAAAAATTATTTTTACATGTCCTTGTTGCGGTAATTCCTGTAAACGCGTGCTTATTGGAGGAGTATCTCTAGTGACGTTCAATTTCTTATTCCTAGTATTATAGGAGTAGAGCAAGTATAGATCATTCTATTATTGTACCCTTTTATTTTCAGTCTGTTTGCACATGTATACTTAAATTCAGAGTTGGACTTTTTCATCGAAAAAATTTATATTCAGGGATGGCTTATGTTGTATTGGCAGTGATTGGCCAAAGTTGGTTTTGTGTTGATTCAATATTTCATTATCTTGTCATTTTTTCATTCGGTTGTGAGTATTTCTTATGCTAAGAATGTTACAAAAAGTTTTTTATTCCCGTGATTTTTATATTAGACTTGATAATCTATTTATGGATTTTACGGGGTGTCACACCTATCCCGGTTGAAGTGGCGTTCCTATAGCTCTCACTGATATCATTTTTCTACCTAAGCACCTATCTATAATTAAGCGATTCTCAACCTAAGGCTTCTAAACTAAATATAAAAATTACAAAAAAGTCGTTAATTTATGTAAAGAGTGATAATAATCATAGAATAAAGGAAGCATACAGAACAAGTGGGGTGATTAATACCTTCCCCACTCGTAACTTGGTTCTCGAACCCACACTACAAGAATCTCTGGACCAACCGCGGACTCAAAACCAACTTTAGGATTAGCCCGAAAGGGCTAGCTTGAACCTTTTGTTTGTTTTTGTATAGAATAAACTGGAAACTTTGAACAAACTAACCGAACCCCTTATCTCACAAAACACACTTAGGACCAGGCCTAAGAACCAGGGGTGTGCGACTCAAACTGGAGATAGCATCAAAAATCTTACACGGAAAAGTCACTGATTCCAACCTTAGACCAATAACCTAACCTCGGAGGAAGGCGAAGGACCAGGACATAAGTATTCTCGCCCCGCCATTACACGAAGTCTTCTTTCCCCTCGTACGTGGGGCCTGCAACACTAAAGTGATAGCTCCACTGGGGACTATTTTTCTATAATCGAAAATCAATATTGCACGTTGTAGTGGGATTCCTAGCTACATCGAGTAGCAACTCCGCAGAGGAAAAATCAAGAGAAAGGAACTATCTATATGCTTACTTTCTACTATACTTAATATTTCTCTCCCGCATGGCTACTTTATATAAATTTTAGAACTGTTTAGCGGCCTTATTTTGGAATCCCTCACAACGTAAATACGTGTTTAGGTCCCCATGTACATGATTGTACATTTCTTAAATATATAGGTACGCGCGAAGGACCCGTCGATAAAATAAACATCAAGATATGTAAAAATTAAAGATTACATGTTTGCATCATGCACTTCATAGTATTGATTTTCATATTATTTAAACCATATACCCTTGAGGGTCCCAAAAGCAACTAGTCAAAAGAAGTTCGTACTTTAGGAAAGTCACTTTATCTAAAGGAAAGTTCATACTTCAGAAAAGTCACGCATCCCTAAAAGAAAGGTTCGTAGTTTCGACAAGTCACTACCTCGAATAAATCTCATACTTTTGAAAATTCGCTTCCCCAAAATGCTAGTTTCCAATGAGTGTCCCATTATTTTCATCCCCCCATCTGGTATATCGAATAACTTCTCTCTTGATCCCAAAGCCTCGGTGGTAGGGAACATTTAGGGTTTATTCAGTACCGAAATATATCAAATAGGCGCTCACAGCTATTAAGTACTAGGTAAAAGTTTTTTCACACATCCCTTAAAGACTCCCCAATTCAAATAGGACGGTATATAATGATCCATGGAAATAAAAAATGATCCACCAATCATCGAGTCACATCACCCCCTTTGCATATAGAAAAAGCTATAGGAACACACCCTATTGCACAAAAAGAACAGATACTTATGGGTCAATAGCTCCGGCGAAATATTTAAAAAAAATTATCATACGACTGAAGGCTGGTCCAAAAACCCTCACATTTCGGGTTGAATGTTTTTCCCTTTACAAGAAATATCAACGGTATCAATCCGCAAGTCATTGCCAAAATAGATTTCTCTTGTCTTGGATTCCCCTAACCAAAATTTATTTTGATAAAACACTATACCACAATCTATTATTCTCTCAATCCTCATTCTAACAAGACCAGAGCTCACCCATGTTTACCTTAATCCAATGGGTCTCCATTCAGTTCTTCCCCTCAGAAGATACATCAAACCAAATAATATAAAAACACAATTCCATCCTCATACAGTTAAAAATAGACAAAAGAAGTGCATCGAAAAACTTCGAGCACATGTGAGTCATTTTTCCCTATGTATTGTCCTTTTTTCAGTCCATTTGTCCGCAAAAACATGAACGAAAGTACCCCAACTTTTTTTGCAGTTGCTATCATCATCAGAGAGATCACTCTAAGTTCCTACCATGGAAACCCGAGTTAGAGCTCCATGTGGCCGATTAATTTTCATCAACGAGATCCCCGCCCATGACATCAAGTTTGCTATGCAGTTTACCCCATGCCCACTGAGGAAGACCAAACTCTGTCCACAATGGATCAAATTTTGAGGCAAGTAGAAAACATCACTACCTCACAGAACATTATCAAGTATGAGATCGGGGAACTAAGTTTAGCACAAGTAGGCATACAAGAGGCCACAGCCACGATCGAAATAGGAGATAATTCACTTCATCCTCCTATTCCTAACATTGAAACATCGCCTGCGATGGCTGTCGAAATCGTACCCGTTAGTCCCCAGGATCTGCATGCACCAATGTTAGCACCATCTCCCCTGCTAATGTAGATGACCCTCGCTTCCAAGTATCATTTTCCCCACATGGGTATTTCGAGACATACTAGAAGTACCCCAAGTACACACACACGAGCTTACAATCCACCCCTCCCAGAGGCTAATATGTGTTTCATCCGCCAGCGGACGAGGTTGTAACCCCACCTCCAAATTAGGAGATCACAAAAGTCCAGTCTGAACCACATCTCCTTCAATAATCCATAAACAAGATGCAAACCAATGATGAGTTCATTAACATTACAAAGATGGCCCTATATCATAAAGCCTGACTGCTGAAAAAAATCAATATGCAAATCTTCAAAACTTATAAAAGACTAGGTTCCCCGACCGCTCACTTATCTATCTATCGCCTTTAGATGCAGGGCTGAAATATAGGCCTTGGGTTCCTAGAGAGCATGTTCTCATATACTCTATTCGGAGGAGCCCTCACCTATTATATGGTACTAAAAAGAGAATGAACCGCTAAAACCTGAGATGATGTACTTTCCTGAAATAGTGTAAGTACAATGAGGAGTTGGGTATCACCCGTAATGATTAAAAGATTATGAAACAGGAGGAAAGAGAGATAGTTCGCACTTTCGTCACTTGTTGGAGAGAGAAATTTGCTCAGATGGTCAACTACCCCATTGAAAATGATCAGTTAGAAATCATGATCCGAAATATCCAAAAATAAGTACAGTATGAACTCGGTCTCACCTGGAACCCTGACTTCAAAGCACTTAACACATCAGGTGTAAGATCGAGGAAAGTGTGGTTGTAAAGAACACCAAATCCATCGAAGAATCTCGTCAAGCAACAAACCAATTCTCTGCTCGCAAGAACTCCCCTGGAGATTCTAGATATCACATCACCACCCTTGTGGTCAACTTGAATCCGACATCATGACCGGTTACCAATACTTCCAATGTAATGGTAGCCACCACCTCACCTTTACAACAAGAACCCTCTCCCATAAATTATTAAGCTCCCTCCGAATAGTTGAGGGCCCCACCAAGATAGTTTACCAATATCCAAGCTCCCCTTAGTCGGGTATATGCCGCCATGAAAATTAATGGTCGACTAATATCTATCAATCCTAGACCACCCCCTATATTCCTAGATAAGAATTAGTGAGACAATGCACATTGCGAGTTCCATTAAGGACCTGACCACATTATTGACAATTATTTGGCCTTGAGGTTCGCCATCCAAGACCTTATTGATGCCAGTAGACTCATTCCCTAAAAATCAAGTATCACCAATAATCCCCTACTATATAACCCCAACCCCAGTACAAACACCCCATCACTGCTCCCATTCCAAACATTGACCCCTCTACTCTGATAATCCACATTCATCATAAATTGAGGATGAGGATACATGCACCAAACCAAGCATCCACCCTTATATACACACCATCGCTCGTTATAAAAATCATCATCGAGACAAAACCCACTATTGACCATATGACCTTCTTCGTAATAGCCATACACTTTCCTACAGAACAACCATTACAGCAGGGATCTCCTCTTAGTAACTGATTTCATGCCCTCCAAAGAACCGAGACTCATTACCCCCTTCTTAGCAAAGCTCGATCACTTGACCAAATGGGAAAAATGTACGACAAATCTCTTTAAACAACGGAGCATATCACCTTTACAGTACTTATTCAGTCCATAGGATGGGAGGAATCTACCTCAAAAGTACACTAATTCGCCTTTTAGATTCAAAAGCCAACAACGATACCCACCCACCCACTAATGCAAACACGTTATAGGTTAACTTTGAAAAATATTTGAAGCACCATATCAGCATATCACCAAATAGGTGAACCCACTAATTAGCCACCACAATATTCTAGCTCCCGGTACAAATGAGTGAAAGAGATTAATAGTTTAAGGCAAACGATCACATCATCTGAAAGTTTTAATCTCCCCACCAATTACCGTATGATGATGAAGAAAGGTTAAGATCCCACTTTGTCCGAAGAGACATCATTTGGGAAGCCAAGCTCGGGGCCAATCGAGGACCTAGCCCGTATACACCACACTCGAATCTTTCCAATGAAAGGTGGAACTGACTTTGCGAAAACTAAAGGGTTGTAGTGGCTCAAGTTCTGTTTAAGTTGAAATATAACCTACACTATAGAAACTCACCCGATCCCCTCACCAAGGACCTATGGCACAAGCCTACACCTTTGGCACCATTCACGTGATGCGACTAGACAATGAGAGTGATATTGACCCATCATGGATAATAGACCCAAAACCAATACCCTTCCCATCTATAAAGGGCACCGCCTTTGGCTAACTAGAACACACTCCGAGATCCTCAGCTTCTAATCCTGACCATGTATACTATATTGACATACCGAAACAAGGGATTACCAATTGCTCCGACCATCTCCTCATCAACGAAGACAACATATCCCTAAATCTCGAAGACAAATTCTCCCTCAACCTTTAAATTTGGAAAATGATGACACAGTGGGACTATTCCCCTAGAAAAGGTCTTGGGTTACATGGATAAGGGTCCACGTCCCTCGAAGCCCCTAATATTCGAGATTATAAAATTAGGATTGGATATAGAGCCACTGTGGAGGATCTTGACCAGCTAGAGTATCATGATCATTGGATCTACCACATAAAGAAGCAAGGTCATATTGCAAATAGTATACAACCCAGCATATCATATGGAGGTCCACCTCTCAAGTTCTTCAAAAACAAAGGGGAACTCCCACATCCCAATATCAATATTTATCAGGGAATTCGAGATACTGGATGGGATGACTTACCTATGAAAGTACGGGATACCATGTGCATTTCCACGACATTAAAGAATAACCCTCTTGAAATCCCTCAACTCAAGAAAGACCCCATTGATCCCAAAAGTGAACTGGATTTTCTCATCTCACAGTTGGCTTATGAACTCTTCATATTTGGGATATCCCCCTGGTCCCACCATTATACTAACACATGACGTAGTTACGAAAATGCATACTTGGATGTGACCCATACAACCGATAACTGCATAGTGAGATGAGCCACTAAGGTCATCCCCTACCAGAAGCCCCCCCCCCCCCCCCCCTCCTTATGGAGGTAGTTATATATAGCCAAAATGGAACTTGTCCACCCCACTTCCCACGATCAAGCTCAGGGGAAATTCGATAGCCTATAGTACGTAGTATCTCCACTAACCTATGAAATCTCATATTGTGGGCTAGAATGCATAAAGTATCGATACTACTACAAAGATAGCTTTTGTGAAGCAAACAACATTATGAAGGAAATGGATCTAGGGGAGCTGAATCCCCCATCCTCCAATGGAGAAACCGCCTTGGATGCCCCCTGATGATAATGAATACCAAGAGACTGCATCGGATGAAGACATCTGGTTGGGATCCTCAATATCCATAGAACCCTCACCAAGGGAACCTAACCAGACAAATGACCAAATCGTGGCCACGGTGGCAAAAATCCCCACCCCAATGCTAAACTCAAACATAACTGTACGATGGGTATATAACCCCATATCCCGAGCCCCCTCAGAAACCAGTGCGGAGATCCCAAGAGCTAAAAATAGACTCTTAACTTGGATTGAACAGAAGCCATGGCTCCAAAGCCAACACCGCTTGATTCCAGTCCTACATCCTTAGTGGATCTTATGCTCCACTTGGAAATAAGAGAACAAGAAACTTAGATAAAAACTATGCTCATTATGTACAACGAGGTTGATTTCCTTACTGATGATGCTGGAAATTGTACCACCCTTCAAGGTGTTTGTAAGCTCAATTCAGTACATAACAATGGCAGCACAAGTATAGCAAATATAAGAGAATGAGGTGGGGATAAGAGGATGAACACAATCATATAAGTGGTCCAGCCAATCAGGCCTACGTCCACGGTAAAGGTGTGTGGTTAATATCACTGTATGAGGGATCTAATGGCCATGGATACAATCTCTCAAGCTTTCTCTCTCTACTGTATATTTAGACAGAGTTTCAGCTAGGGTTGCTAATTTCGAACCTTTTACAGGGTAGAGGATGACCTTTATAAATAGTGCATGGGGGGGTGTAATGTACCCCCCAAGCATGCAATGAACATATGAATAAGGATCGAACCAGTATGAGAGTGACACCTGGCTAATCTCATGCAGATAATGATGACCTCAATATTCCCTCATGTGAGGGGAGTGATTCGGTTATAACTGATTGTGTACACGTGTTCCCAACAGTATATATGCTGATAAGGACTCAGCCATTTATGAATGGTCCCAACCTCGGCCTGGAAGAGGATGAGGTAGTGACCTTAGCTCAGTGGGAGAGACGAGGTAAGGCATGCTGAGCTGTGACGTCGGCCTGGGCCGAGGTAGTGGTGGCAAAGAAGGAACGTCGACTGATCCCAAGCCGAGATTGGTTATGATGCTGGGATGGCAACCTCGGACTCTTCCAAGCCGAGGTTGCAAACCTTGGATGACCAAGTGGATAACCTCCCTTGGATTATGGTGACCTCCCCTTCCGAGGTAGTTAGTAATGTCAGCCATGGCCGACCTTGCTTAGGACGAGACCGCTGGTTGTTGATCTAAGGCGCCTCTAACATCGGTCATCTCTATGGCCGAGGTTGATGTCTCTGAGCAGAGGGGTGCACTTAGGGCATATCAATCACCCCTAGCCCTTAGTTACCTGTGTGATCAGGTTCCTAAGGGGTATATTTGCCCGAGGTTAGACTGGCAAGGGTAATCATTGCAGGAGTTAGTACCTTTTTGATAAGTGTCAGCTGCTGAAGTGGCTAGCGTGCCTGGCAAGGGTAAACATTGCAGTCTTTTGGGCTCCCAAGGTAATGATGGGCCTTGGGATGCGTGTGGGTTGTTTGAGGGTTTAACCCTCACTTCCTTTCTCCTTCTTCCCCACTCTTTCATTTTCTTGCCTATAATTTTTCTGCTTCTCTCTCTCTACAAGAGCTCTGGTTAGAAGTGCACTGGGTGGACTTTCCTTGCAATCCCTTCCTTTCTTCTCATTGCCTTCCTTCGGGTATCATTTACCATATCTTCTCCTTTATTTTTCCTGCCTTGTTCCTGTTTTTGCATTTTTCGGTGAGCTTCAAGAGGTATCCGGTTAGTTTATTAGTTTTTCGGCGAGTTCATGTATTTTTTGATGAACTGTTCTTGATCGTTTTTCATTCAAAACCCTAGTTTGATCATTGGCCAAGCCAAGTCCAGTTGTTTGTTTAGAAGAGTCACAAGTGTAGGGTCTGCCTTATATGCTCAGACCCCTATACCAACTCTTAGAGGAATTCCCCTCTCTTAGGTAGAAGACCTTAGATAAATTAGGAAGATTGAAAGAACCCAAGAGGAGGCTCGTAGGGCAGAGGCATTCCCCCTCAGACCTATCTTTCCACACCCTCTGAAGGTCATATACCCTGAGCCAGCCGAACCAGTTAAATCAGCGGAGGTCCCAGTTTAAAATTCCCCATGTTTGAGTCTGAGTCGTCTACCTCAGACCCTATGTCTGTGGACTCTTTTCAAGAGGCCGTGGACTTTTCCACTCAGCAGGATCAGGTCCCTGAGCAAGCCAAGGTTTTTAGTCCGGCCTCGTCCCACAAGAGTTCAAGCACATCGCACTCTTCCTCCGACGTTGAGGTTGTAGGTCCTAGCGTTGCTGTTCCACCAATTCTTGAAGCTATTCCCCTATCGACTGTCACAGGGGTTGAGTTCGCTCTCCCAAGTGGTGCCCCATCGTCTGCTCAGGCCGACGTTGAACCGGATGATGATGATGAGGAGGAGGAGGAGGATGAGAGCGATGTTGACACCTCTGAGGCGACCGAGATATAGAGCACTGTCACCGAGATTGATCTTCTTGCCTTCCGGCATCTATATTCCATTAGCCCCTCCATAAAACTTAGGAGACCTCTGAGGGAAGAGAGGGCCTTCGGCGACCGAGATGGTGAGATCTGTCCGTATAAGCAGATGTTCAAGTTAGGGTTTCGTCTGCCCATTCATCCCATCATTAGGGATATACTTTCCTACATCAACTTAGCTCCTTCTCAGTTATCCCCCAATGCTTGTAAGGTGATAATTGGAGCTATAGTTCTATGGAAGGCAGTCCACCATTTAGACCTTCATGTCTAGGTCTTCATCGGGTGCTACATCCCATCCTCTACCAGGAACCATCCGAGCTATTACCATTTCTTAGCTCGGAAGTCAACTAAGAAGATGTTGTAAGTTACCCAAACTAGCAACCATAATTAGAAGCCACGGTATTTCTTTGCCTCGGGGGCATGGGAATTTGGCCCTTGTGTCCCCTCTTCGAACTTAGAGTCGAGGATACCCCTGAGATGGGGAAAGGTGTCAATAGCTGTCAGGGCCGACCCTGGGTTAAGCCAGAATAATCTTTAAAAGGTAAAAGACCTCCAAGATTAGGGGGAGCACAGTCTATTGGTCAGGTTCGAACACCTGATGAACCCCTACTATCTCTCAGAGACTGGGCTTGGGGGTAGTCCTCTGATAGAGCTTCATAAGTGCTTATTTTATTATTTCAGCAAGTTAAACCTCTGAGTTTTTTATGTCTCTAATTTTCTAACTCATACCTTTCCTTTTGTAAAGTGCCCCGAAGGCATTTCAGACGAAGTCTAGGAGATATCTGCCCCAAGTCTTAAGAAGCTGGTGAAGAAAGCAGGCCTGAATGCACCCCCTCCTCCCCCACCGAAGAAGAGTGTCGGCACGTCCAAGGCCGATGCTATAAAAAAGAGGAAAACTACAACCACCTCCCCTGAGGATCAGAGGAAAAGTAAGGCCCAAAAGGCCATCCCCATATCCTCTGAAGATGCATTGGATGCCCGTCTAGAGCAGCTAAAAATTAATAATAGCATAATAGGCCACAGTTTGTAGGCGTTGGATGCCATCGGCTCTGCTATGACCGATGCTGTCAAACGCTTTTGTCGATCCATGGACACTCCTCTGCTGGTTGAGTTTGGCCTTCACAGGTCCATTCAGGTATGACTTTGGATTTTAGTTTAGCTCCGAAGTGTAACCTCTTTTTTGAATTTAAACTTATACATACGACCACATGATTTGCAGGGCCTCGTTGCTATGCATCATCTTGCCAATTGGACTTTGAAGAAGTTGCCCCTCATCGAGAAAAGCCAAGAGGCTGAGAAGGTACAAAGCTCTCTGAATGCAGAGGTAGATCGTCTGAAGTCTGACTTTGAGGGGTCTGATAAGAAGGTTAAGGAGTTGGAGAAAGAGATCTCCAAGCTTAAAAAAGACCATACTATTGCTCTGAAGGCTAAGGACGATGTTCTTCAGCAGAAAGTTGACGCTGCAGTGAAGGCAGCCCTTGAGGATACTTCTGAGGGGATCCTGGATGATTATAAAGTCTCTGATGAATTCATTAGCTTTGGCTTTGAATACCTCGAAAGGGGTATTAAGGCCACTGACAAATGGTCGTCTGCAAAGGAGAAGGAGTCAGGGAGCCTGAAAGCCTCTGCTTTATTGGTCTGGGTTTTGGTAATCCTTAATTTGCCCAGACCCTTCAAGAGGTTGAAGAGGAAGATGCTGCCCCTGCAGAGACTGCACCTTTGGATATTACTGAGACTGAAGGTGCCAACCTCCCAGATGATGGGGCCGAGGTGACCAACGTCGGTCAGGGGAATGAAACCGAGGATGTCAACACTATAGCTGCAAACCCTTAGGCCTTTATTGTGAAGCTTTATGTAATTCTTTGATTTTGATTTCAAGATGTAACTTCTGATCACAAACTCAGTTACCTTGTCTTGTTACTCAGTTTATATTAACTTTTGATGCATGCTTCACTTCCTTACTTGAATGATGTTCTTTGAATGATTTTCTTTGTCATGTAATGTTTGCAGTTCTGAAGTCTAAACATAATTTTCACCAAATTAATGGTCTAGGGTCTGAGGTCATCTAAGTACGATATTTGACCTCAGACCTTGTCACCAAATCATGATGTTAAGGGTCTGAGGTCATCCAAGTATGATGTCTGACCTCAGACCTTGTCACCAAATCATGATGTTAAGGGTCTGAGGTTATCCAAGTATGATGTCTGACCTCAGAACTTATCACCAAATCATGATGTTATAAGGCCTAAGGACATAAACTAAGATGTTATCCCCATAAAATATTCACCAAATTAATAATGTTTAGGGTCTCAGGTTATCCAAGTATGATGTCTGACCTCAGCCCTTGTCACCAAATCATGATGTTATAAGGTCTGAGGACATAAACTAAGATGTTATCCCCATAAAAGATTCCCCAAATTAATGATGTCTAGAGTCTGAGGTTATCCAAGTATGATGTCTGACCTCAGACCTTGTCACTAAATCATGATGTTATAAGGTCTGAGGTCATCAACTAAGATGTTATCCTCATAAATAATTTGTCACCAAATTAATGATGTTAAGGATCTGAGGTCATCCAAGTATGATGTCTGACCTCAGACTTTGTCACCAAATCATGATGTTATAAGGTCTGAGGTCATCAACTAAGATGTTATCCCCATAAAACTTACCACTCGGGCATAATGAACCAAGAACTGACACAGGAATTATATCTTCTCATTAATAATCTCTTCATAAGAAGATAAATTTACATGAAAGATCTTATAACATCATATGTAATACTTTTTTAGATGATCAGCATTCCAGGGATTGGAAAAAGGTTCCCCTTCGAGGTTCTCTAGCCTGTAGGTTCCTGGTACAACCTCCTTAATTACTTTGTAAGGACCGTGCCAATTTGGGTAAAGCTTGTTTGCCTTCTGTAACGTCTTCTTCAGTACCAGGTCCCCTATAGCTATGGGCCTTGATTTTACCCTTTGATTATAGAACTTTGTTATTTTTTGTTGGTAAGTTGCTTGCCTGATTTCTGCGTCTTCCCTTTTCTCTTCAATCAAGTCTAGGTCGAGTCTTCTCTCCTCCCCATTTTCTTGGGGTCATAGGTCTGAACCCTATGAGTAGGGAGTCCTACCTCTGTGAGTATGACGGCCTCTGAGCCATGTGATAACATAAATGGGGTATCCCCCGTTAGTGTCCTTGTCGTTGTTCTATAGGCCCATAGCACAGCATAAACCTCTTCAGTCCAACTCCCCTTAGCCTCTTCCAACCTCTTCTTGATCCCATCGAGGATTGTTCTGTTAGTGACTTCGGTTTGACCGTTTGCCTGAGGTCGGCCAGGGGAAGAGAAAAAATGCTTTATCCCAACTCTTTCACAGTATTTTTCCAGGGAAGAATTCTTGAACTGGATTCTGTTGTCCGAAATGAGGGTGTTTGGGAGGCCGTGTCTACATATGATATTCTTCCAAATAAATTAGAAAGTCTTCTGTTTTGTAATCATGATCATCGGCTCTGCTTCTACCCACTTGGAGAAGTAATCAATGGCGACTATCAGAAATCGATAATTATTTGAAGCCCTTGGCAGGGGTCCTACTAGGTCAATTCCCCATACTGCGAATGAACAAGGGGAACTGATTGACGTCATAGGCTGATGAGGCTGATGTGGGATAGTGGAGAATCTCTGACATTTATCGCACCTCTTCATGTAGGCTGCAACATCTTTGGCTAAGGTCGGCCACCAATATCCTTGCGTGATAATCCTCTTCACCAAAAGTCTCCCTCCTATGTGACTAGAGCAAGAACCCTCATGTACCTCCTGTAGGACGTGGGGAACTTTTGTGGGATAAACGCATCTGAGGAGAGGTAGTAGGAATCCCTTCCTATACAGGACATCTCCTACTATTAAGAACTTTGTCGCTATGTACCTTAATTTCCTCCTCTCTAACTTTGACTCCGGTAGGACCCCCTCTCTGATATATCTGATAAGGGGATCCATCCATGAGTCCCCTAGGTTCAAATTGAGGCAAGGGTTATTGGCCTCTTCTTCTTCAATGGTTACTCTGGGCAAGATCTCAACAGGGACTGTCCTTCTGATATCTGTCCTCGTTGCCAAAGCTAGCCTTGCTAATGCGTCTGCATAACTGTTGTTTTGCCGAGGTATTCTCTTCATCTTTACCTCTTCGAAGCCTTCGAGTATCGTTCTCACCCTCTCCAGGTATTTGGCCATCCTTTCGTCCTTGGCCTCATAAACCCCCAATACTTGATTAACAACCAACCTTGAGTCACTGTGAAGGAGGAGGAGTCTTATACCAACGGTCCTTGCCAAGGAGAGACCTGCTATCATGGCCTCGTATTCTGACTCGTTATTTGATGCCTTAAAGTTAAACCTTAGGCCATATTCGATGTTGGTACCATCCAAGTCTGAGAGTATCAGCCGTTTCTATTTTCGTAAGAAGACCCATCGACGAAGAGGTTCCAGATGTCTTTATCTAATGAGAAACCCTCTTCTAACATAATTCCCTGCCTGAAGAGGTATCGATCTTCCTTATTCTCGACTATTCCATCTCTGACTCTCTTGGGCATAACCTCTTCCGGGTGTCGAAAGACGTTGCTGTTTGACCCTTCTGTGGTCTCTAGATTATTCTCAACCTCGACCTCTTCCCATGTGAACTCTGCGACAAAATCTACCAGTGCCTTCCCTTTGATGGTCGTCCTAGGCTGATAAGTAAGGTCATATTCCCCCAACTCGATGGCCCATGTCATCAACCTACCCGGCTTCTCAGGCTTATGGAGGACCTGTCTTAGTGGGGAGTCGGTGAGGATGACCATAGAACGGGCTTGAAAGTAAGGCTTCATCTTCCTAGAAGCATGTATCAGGGCGTAGGCCAACTTTTCCATCTGAGGATAATTCTGCTCAGATCCCTGAAGGGCCTTACTGTTGAAGTACACAGGCCTTTGGACCCCAACCTCTTCCCGTAATATGGTTGCACTTATAGCTGATTCAGAAACTGCTAGATAGACGTACAACTTCTTTCCTGCTATGGGCCGAGATAAGAGTAAAGGGGATCCGAGGTAGGACTTGAGCTGATTAAAAGCCTCATCACACTCTTTGTCCCACTCGAAGGCCTTTTTAAGCACCTTAAAGAACAGAAGACACTTGTCTGTCACTCTTGAAACAAACCTGTTGAGTACAGTTACTCTTCCAGTAAGCCTCTGAATGTTCTTGATCTCTTTGGTGTCTTCATGTGGAGCAAAGCCTTAATTTTCTCGGGGTTCACCTCTGTTCCCCTCTGATTGACAATGAATCCAAGAAATTTCCCGGCTCCTACCCCGAAGACACACTTCGCAGGGTTGAGTTTCATTTTGTACAAGTCCACAGTATCGAAAGTCTTTTCCAGGTCTGCTACGTGGGTGCAGGCTTTTAAGCTCTTCGTTAGCATGCCGTCGACTTACACCTCCACGGTCTTGCCTATTTAGTCTTAAAACATCTTATTCACAAGACGTTGGTATGTTGCCCCCACATTTTTCAATCCGAAGGGCATAACCTTGTAGCAATATGTCCCTTTGTTGGTGATGAAGGGTGTCTTCTCCGAGTCTTCGGCATTCATAAAAATCTGGTTGTAGTCTGAGTATGCGTCCATAAAGCTCATGAGATCATGTCCTGCAGTTGCATCTACCATCTAGTCGATCTGAGGTAAGGGATAGCTATCTTTCGGGTAAGACTTGTTCAGGTCGGTGAAGTCTACGCATATTCTCTATTTTCCATTGGCTTTGGGCACAATGACTGCATGCGATAGCCACTTTGGATATATGACTTCTCTGATAGACTCAACCTCTTCTAACTTTCTGATTTCTTCCCGAATGACGTCGTACTTCTCCCTCAAGTAGATTCTTCATCTTTATTTGATTGGCCCAGCGTCCTTAGTCACATTCAGCTTGTGGCATATAACTTCAGGGCTGATGCCAGGTATGTCCGCGTGACTCCAAGCGAAGACACTCTGCCTCTTCCTCAGGAAGTCTATCAGCTCTTCCTTAATTTTTGCCTTTAAGGCTTTGCCGACCTGGATGGATTTTTTCGGCTCGTCCTCATTGAGGATGATGGATTCCACCTCTTTCGCGGCCTCTCCTTTCTTTAATTTCGTTTCATCTCTGGGGTCAAGTGTATTAATGTTATATGTGGCAGTTGCTCTCTTATGAGCCTCTCTCTCTTCAGTCGAGTTGAACTAGCATTCTCGTGCTATGGTCTGGTCCCCCTGCACTTCCCCTACCCCATAGGGGGTCGGGAATTTTAGCATCTGGTGGACCGTCGACGACACGGCTTCAAACTCCTTAAGGGCTACTCTTTCTATGATGAGGTTATAGGCCGAGAAGATATTTTCGTCCATAACGAAAAAATTGATCTTCCGAGTTAACCTCTTAGGCCACTCATCGCCCATTCGCACGTCCATCTCATACATGCCCAACGGATGGACCTTTTCACCGTTAAACCCCATTAACGGATGGTGATAAGGTACCAGCCTAGCTCTGCTAAGGCCTAGGTTTTTGAAGCAGGGCCAGAACATCACATCTGCTGAAATTCCTCCGTCTATAAGAATTCTCTGCACCTCACATCTATGAACTCTTGTTATGATTACCAAAGGGTCATCATGTGGAGCTAGGATGCCTTTGAAGTAGAGTCGGGAAAACCCAACTACGAGACTGTCCATGTCCACCTTATTTCTCTTCCGCGCTGTCTCGGAAGACGTCAGATTTACTATTTAAAGTTTGGCCACTGACTTGGCCTCTGCGACATGAGCTTTTTGGTCAGCCATTTCCGAACCACCTCCTGCAAATCCTCCACATATGGTGTTAACATCGAAGGAGATCATACCAACCCTCTTCACGGGGGTGTTGTCATCTTTCGGTGGAAGGTCCGGATCGTCTTCATCATCACTATCCGAGTCATCACCCCTTTTTGCTGGGCATCGTCATGACACCTATCGTTTCTCCTCTTTTTAGGGTCATCTCTTCCCTTTCTGGGAGCTTTGCTATCAACGTACTTCCTCAACTTTCCTGACTTCAGTATCTTCTCGATCTCATCCTTTAAGGCAAAGCACTTGTCTGTTATATGGCCATGGTCTTGGTGGAATTCACACCATAAGTTATGGTTCCTCTTATGTGGAGGAGCCTTCAGCTTCTCTGGCCATCTCAGGTACCGGTCATTCTTGATCTCATTGAGGATGTGTTCGTAGCTTACAGTAAGAAGGGTATAACGTGCAAACTTGTCATCAACTGGCCTCTTCTTTCCATCCTTCTTTATTTGGAACATTCTGCTGCCACCACCGTTCTCGTCTTCATACTTAGCGGCCATGGCCTCTTCAGCGTTCATGGTCTTCCCCGCAGTTGCCAGTAGCTCCGCCATAGACTTTGGAGGGTCTTTCGCAAGTTTTCACAACAGCTTCCCTTTCTGAAGGCCTCCTATGAGGGCGGTCATGGCAATATTCTCTTCGTAATCTTTAACCTTAAGTTTTTATTTGTTGAACCTGGAGATGTAGTCTCTTAGGCTCTCGTGCTTGCCTTGCTTGACATACAACAGATGGGTGGTCTTCTTTTGAGGTCTTACCCCGAAACAGAAATTGTGAATAAATCGTTTAGCCAAGCCCTTAAAGTTCTCAATTGAATTCTTCAGAAGAGAAGTAAACCATATGTGCGCAGCTCCCATCAAAGTCCTGGAGAAGTCCCGGCATTTCATCTCATATGTCGTTGACTGGTATATCTCAATATGATGTGCAGGATTGGTGTTACCGTCATACTTAGGAGTCACTGTAGGTGGCTTGAACTTGGCTGGGGTAAGTAACATTACTATCTTAGCCACGAACGGAGAGCCTTCTGAGAAACCTCTTTGCAGTGGATCCCGACTTTTGATGAGGTCTCTTATCTTGTCCTCAAGACGTTGGATGGAGTCATTCCATGGTCTTGCAACGTCAGCCTGGCCGAGGTTGTCCTCAGCCACCTCCAAGGGGTGGACTAAGGGTTCCCCAGCCGCAGCACAACGTCTGTTGTTAAACTCTTCTTGGTCTCTTCCTCATCCCTGATGAGGCTGACGTTGCCTCTCTTCCCTTTGTGAGCCAGTTGCACTCCTCGACCGTGACAACCTCTGTCTCAAGTCGTTTAAGGGGCCGAGCCTTTCAAAGGCTGACCCTCTGCTTAATCGATCGAAAGCTGATCCTCGTTGTTGAGCTTCTCCACCTCTTCTGCCTTCACAACCCTGGCTCCGTTGGATTGGACGAACTATGATGTTCGAAACCTCATATGGCTCCCAACAATCTTCCCGGACATCTTTCGCATCTAGATCATCATATCTGTCCTCAAGGTAAGGGTTTCCTTGCCTCCCTAGGCGCGGTCAGGAACGTCCCTCCTCCGCTGCGACGTAGGGTGATCCTTTCGCGGTGCCTGGGGTGGTCATTTGTCTTCTGAGTTCGCCTGGGCAGCCGACGGATTAATCATCTCCGGTGAGACTCCAGGTGGTCTCAGCATATTTTGGCTGAGCTGTGCAAATTGCTCCTGCATTGCTTGTTGCCAACTAAAGACCTCAAGGCTGCGGCCACCTCCGCCATTTCGGACTGAGGCGGTGCCTGGCTGGAGCTAGGTCCACCACCCCCAGGGGGCGAAAGAGGCGGTGGTAATTCCAGTGCCATGTGTTAGCACTAAAGAGCTGGTGTAGTAGATAAGCTTAATACCTTACAGGACCTCTTTCAATGGTGAAACAGCTCCACGCAAGGGGGTGAAGCCTGGTTCACCACCAGAGTCTCCGGTGAGGTTAAGCAACAGATGAGGAAGAGATAGCTTCTCGATTCCCACAAACGGTGCCAAAATGATGATGCTGAAAATTACACCACCCTTCAAGGTGTTTGTAAGCTTAATTTAGTACATAACAATGGCAGCACAAGTATAGTAAATATAAGAGAATGAGGTGGGGAGAAGAGGATGAACACAATCATATAAGTGGTTCAGTCAATCAGGCCTACGTCCACTGTGAAGGTGTGTGGTTAATATCACTGTATGAGGGTTCTAATGGCCATGGATACAATCTCTCAAGCTTTCTCTCTCTACTGTATATTTAGACAGAGTTTCAGCTAGGGTTGCTAATTTTGAACCTTTTACAGGGTAGAGGATGACCTCTATAAATAGTGTCTGGGGGTGTAAGGTACCCCCCCCCCCAAGCATGCAATGAACATGTGAATAAGGATCGAACTAGTATGAGAGTGACACCTGACTGATCTCATGCAGATAATGATGACCTCAATATTCCCACATGTGAGGGGAATGATTCGGTTATAACTGATTGTGTACACGTGTTCCCAACAGTACATATGCTGATAAGGATTCGGCCATCTGTGAATGGTCCCAACCTCGGCCTAGAAGAGGACGAGGTAGTGACCTTAGCTCAGTGGGAGAGACGAGGTAAGGCATGCTAAGCTGTGACGTCGGCTTGGGCCGAGGTAGTGGTGGCAAAGCAGGAACGTCAGCTGATCCCAAGCCGAGATTGGTTGTGATGCTGGGATGGCAACCTCGACCTCTTCCAAGCTGAGGTTGCAAACCTTGGATGACCAGGTGGATAACCGCCCTTGGATTATGGTGACCTCCCCTTCCGAGGCAGTTAATAACGTCGGCCATGGCCGACCTTGCTTAGGACAAGACCGCTGGTTGTTGATCTAAGGCCCCTCCAACATCGGTCATCTCCATGGGCGAGGTTGATGTCTCTGAGCTGAGGGGTGCACTTAGGGCATATCACTTACCATTTCAGGCCAATAATCCACTCCACACCCTCCTGATAAAGAGGGAGGTCCCTCGCAGTAACCACCATACCCCCTCCTCGAGAAAATAATAAAATCCAGGAGCAATTTCGGTGAACATTTGCTAACATCACTATCTAAGAATTACTAGCCACCTCCCGAGAACACCGGGTTTCTCCCATGCGCCTATTATCCGAGGATTCTATATCTACGGATCTCACTCCAACAAAAATGTCATCTACCATCGGGGTTATCACTATGCAACAACACATCAGCTTCTCTAGATAAAGACCTTTCCATAAAAGGCGACAAACCACCGATTTGCATTGTATATTACTATGGATACCCGCGAATAGATAGTACTCTTAATACTAGTAGATGATGGATCCACCATCAATGTATGCCCCCTCCTCACTACTATCGGTCTGGGATACACCGCCTCAGAATTCATATCGTCTGCTATGGCTATCAGGGCCTATGATAACACCCGTCAAGAGGTCCTGGAGGAAATCATTCTTACTCTTATAGTAGGGCCTATTGAGTGTGATATTGAGTTTTAAGTACTCGACGTCCCGACCAACGTCAATATCCTACTCGAAAGAGCCTATATACATCCTATGGGGGCATTACCCTCGTCACTCCATATAAAAGTTAGGTTCCTGTTCGACATCGAGGTCATCGCCATTTAGGGAGATGACGGTTAGGCCATTATAGCTAATACTAGCATCACCCCTCTTCTGGAGACCTATCACGATAGGTGTAATATTTGCCTCGGTTAATTTTGAGTCATACCACTCGCACATATGATAGAAGAAGAGTTGATCATTCACAATGTAGTCTCTCGGACCATCCAAAAGATGTGATACATGCCCGAGCTTGGTGTAAAAAGAAATCAATAAGGAATCCTCGAAGTTATCACCACTATATAATATAAGGGAAAATTCGGTCTTCGGTATACCTTCAGTCACAAAGCCATGACTAAAAGCCTCAAAGACCCCCATCAAGGGTGTAATGGCCACTTCCATTTCTAGGGAGAGGTTGTCTCCTATCACGGGATCCTCGAGACATGGTGGAACAAAATAAAAAGATCCCTGCAGGAGGGATTATATGTATATTAGGGGAAATTTTACACAGTTCACGAGGATGAACTTAATGTATCATGTGTTATCACAGAAGACAAGAAACCCTCCTATCTAGAGCCCGAATGGGATTTACCCATGCTATTTCCTGATGAGATTGCTCCAGTAGTTATATTAGGGACCACTAACTGAATGCTTCCACGATTAGTACACCGCCTAGGCCACCAGGGATGCCACTATAGAGAAAGGACGATTGATCAGCATACCTGAACTCAATATCTACCTCCGCGTGCCAAACTCCATAACCCTCTCACTTGAAACACCGCCTTCAGTCGAGCCTCGGGATATGACCAACAAACCCTCAAAAGATTGTTAGTGAAATGAGGAAAGTCACCAGCTCTTGCTGAAAACCCTCTCTGAGGCATGACCTAAAAAAGACCTTGTCACAGATCCGACTAAACTCCCAAAGGCCACCCTCGAAGGAAAAGGTGTCTCAACAGAACTCGACTCACCTCATCACCAACATCAAAGAAACCGTCGTATTGAAGAACTGGACCTCTACTAGATGCATCCCATCGCTCGTCATACCGAGGTCCTTTGAGTCTGTTAGTTAGATAAAGAGTCCCCCATATCCCCTCTCCTAATATATCCATCAATAAAGCAAACTTTTTACTATTAACAACTATGCCCTCCCTCCTTTTGATGACATAATAAACAGTGATTTCTAGTATTTGCCTATGTGTGTTACATATGATGATAATGAATCCAGCATTGAATTAGGAATAACCCCTAATCATTATAACTCCGTGGACTTAAAATACTTAAAATATTTGCAGAAACTTGACCAAAGTTAAAAGAGACGTATGTCTCCCAACGAGGATGACATAATAACAATAAACTTGAGCACTCCTTAAAACTCCAAACAATTACAAATAGGGTCCTCCCTAGATAATAACAAACGAAAAGAAACTCACAAACCTCCTTGACAATTTGATGGATGTTTTCGTTGGGCTCTACACCGACATGCCCGATATCCACCTGACTATTGTCATGCATGAGATAACCACTCTCCCCAATGAAAAACCCATAAAACAAAGTCCCCTTAAATTAATACTCGGATGATCCTTAAAAGTAAAGGAGGAAGTAAAAAAAATAGCTTACTGTCGAATTCATCCGAGTAATCGAATACTCCACTTGAATAGCCACCATCATATCAGTACCTAAAACCAATGGCAAAGTTCGAATGTGCATAGATTATAAGGATCTTAATTGGGCTTGTCCCAAAGATGATTTCCCTCTACCACATTGACTTATTGGTAGATAATTAATACAACCAGTAATGCTCAAGTCCTTCATCGACGGATTTGAAGTCTATAACCAGATCAAAATGCACCCTAAACATCAAGAGAAAATGGGGTTCATCACCCCCTGGGGTACCTACTGCTATACGGTTATGCGCTTCGGTCTTAAAAATATTAATGTAACTTACTACAGAGCGGACACAAACCATCCTGCATGAGCTCATCCACAAGGAAGTGGAAGTCTATGTGGACAACATGATCATTAAATCTAAAAATCGAGAGGTACATGTCCCGACAATTCAAAATTCTTTCAAAGGTTATGCCTTTTCAAAATGAGTCTAAATCCACAAAAGTGTTTCTTCAGAGTCACTAAAGGGAGGGTGGTCGGCTACATCATCAACAATAATAAAATCTCGAAATGTCAAACCATACGAGAAATGACACCACCCCGAACACAAAAGGAAGTCAAAGGGTTCCTAGGCCAAGTAGAGTTCATAAGTCGATTCATCAACCGGTTCACCACCATTTGTGAACCCATTTTTCAAATACTAAAAAAGGAATCACCCATATATAACGGAACGCTCAATGCCAAGATGCATTCGAGAAAATACAAGAGTACTTCACTCAGCCATTGATGCTAGTTCATCATCAGCAAGGACAACCACACCTTCTCTATATGACTATAACCGACACGGCTTCCATAGTCATATTAACACAATACGTCGAAAGCTCTCATATCGAATGTGCCATATACTATGTTAGAAAAAATCTGGTAAAGTACAATCCAACGTTGGGAATTGGGATAGTTCAAGTACACTTGAAAGTATGTGTATCCTACTTTATTATAGATATTGTATGCTGCAAAGTTGAGTTTTGATAAGGTTTTATGGTTAATAAAGCTAGCAATGTAATGAATAATTTGACGATGAGGATTAAGATAGTTTTAGGTCACTCTTGTGAGAACGTGGTATCCTACTTCGTATTATATGTCTTATATGGTTTAAGAGATAGTAAACCCAATTAAGTGGCAATCCGACGTTCGGGATTGGGATTATTTGGGTACGCTTGAGAGTATGCACTATCATGTGTATATATACATATTGCTTGTTATGAGAACATACCCATTACTCCCAATAAATCTATCGGTCGAGGTTTTGGATTCAAGTGAGTGCAACCATGTACCGCGCACCTGACTGTTAATGCAGGATTTTCTAGAGGTCAATAACGAATGTTCAGTTGGTTGTCGTTTCATGAGGAAGAGACTTGACAACTTAATGTGACATCCCGCCTAATAAAATACCGAGTGATCAATCCTGTACCAAATTAAAATAGGAGTCTCATATGGTTCATTCTCAGCATCACTGTCGAAAACTAATTTAATTACTAAAAACCTATTAGGCTAGCGTCAAAATTTTATTTAACTAATCTTTTTAATCAAACCAACTAACTAAAGCATTCACACAGTTTATATGCACAAAACTGAAATAAAATAAAATAACCGAACACTCGGTTTAACATAATACAACCAAATCGAATGCCGCACTAAAAGGCGGTAAAAGAATAAATAAATACAGTTGGGCTTTCGGCCCGAGAGTTTCTACAGTACCTCTTATTAGGCCTGTCAATGGGTCGGGTCGGACCCGGACCCGACCCGGACCCGATTTATTTAATAGGGTCTAAGTATATTTTTTAGGATCCGAGACCCGAATACCCAAAGACCCGTTTATTAAACGAATAAGGTCTGGATCTTATACAAGACCCGGACACGAAGACCCGACCTGAATTGTACATTATTATTTTTTAAATATATATATATATATATATATATATATATATATATATAAATTTATATATATTTATAAATATATCTTATCAATATAACATATAAGTATTATATATAAAATATATATTTATGTATAAAATAAATATAAGTAATATATGTTTTATTTATACTAATAATATTCTATAATACATTACAAAATATTTTAATTTCAAATTAAAATATAAAGAATGGGGATAAAATAAAATAAATATAAAATAAATGTATATATTTGTCCAGACCCGGACCTGAACCCGAGACCCGAACGGATCCGGGTCTGGAGCCAGTATTGTAGACCCGATGAAGACCCAGATCCGAACTCGAATTCGATGAAGATCCGATTACACGGATCTGGATCTCCGTAAACCCGACCTGTTGACTGGCCTACCTCCTATCTAGATTATAAGGATAGAAGCGTCTACAGTAAATCTGCATGCATCCACAGCTACTGCAACAAGCGTCTGACTCGAAGGAATTATCATCCAGGCATCCCTGTGTCTGTATATATATATATATATATATATATATATATATATATATATATATATATATATATATATATATATATAGCAAAAGAGGGGAAAATAGATAAACGGGTCAGAGCCCGAGTTGTGAAAATATTTTGCAAGTGCATAAATGCTTTATTTTTAAAATATAATTTCTCTCATATTTAAATTGGTATCGCACTCCCATGAAATACCTCTCACCCCTCTTCTAGTAGTGCACACCTATCGCATTATTTTAAATTAACCTAGTTAAGCTACCCTGCCTAACTAATCCGCTCACCCATCATCTCAAAATTCTAATACCCGGGTACTAAGGGCTAAACTTCTCATATTCCTAACATTGCTCTACGTTCGTGCGTGGGGTGTCTCACGAAGCGAAATACAAACAAGAAAAACCCCCGATACACTACTACCTGGCAATGTTGATCGTCGAGATTCATTAGGCCCTCAGCGCATAGCGCATATTTATAAAACTTATATATAAATATATATAGTTCTCACTATAACCTCTTATTCATCTTTATATAGATCCGGATATATATATATATCTACCGGACAGGGAATAATACCTTATTATTCTTTTAACCTTATATATATATATTATATCTCAACGAATATAATTATACTTATTACAATCACAAGCATAATAACCATCCCACTGAGCTATAACTCGAGGATCCAGTCTCATAGTGCCTATCCGAATCCGGGTTCAATCACTATACCTCGGTACCAAGCCAGACTCTCTCATGGTCATGGTAAAAATATACACAACGATGGAGGCGGTCATATTCCCTCTGCAAGTGGAGTACACACACTTCGCACTCGAACGCGGGATAAGATGACCTGGGGATATACTCTCCCGCTCCTCAAGCCAGAGGATTCACCCACATTGCGCAACCTCCCCAGATCGCACTAGAGAAATATATAATCAGGTTGTCCCAACCCTATGCCAAAGGAAAGCCCGTGGAACCAGCCTCTAAGATATAAATATACCAATCACACAGATATATTTATTCATATCATCACATGTATATCCTTTAACAACTTATATATATATATATATATATATATATATATATATTCCCAAATTTATCAATTTGTAATACACAAATAAGTATACTCTCAACTTATTTTAGTTTTATAAGTATCGCGTTACCTATAATCATAGTCGTCAAACGACCCCGGATAGCCGCTCATGCATCTCTAGCCCCTATCCTCAATTTCCATCCTATTCGCATACTAGGATTTATTCCAAATATATAGGCAGAATATAAATATATTTCTACGCGCACAATTATCTATATATAATCGCCCGTCGAAATATTCCCTTGGGTGTTGCTCGTTCCGAACACCCATAATTAACTAAGTCATGGATTCTATTTTCCGTGAACCCAAAATTTACATTCCGTTCAAAAATTAATTTGGAGGTCCTCACTCTATTTTAGGAACCCGAAATATTAAACTCCCCAGTCTATTTTCCTCAAAACCATTCCTTTTTGCGACACACATTTGTGCACTCTCCAAGTCCCAAATGTAACTCCCTCAATTGACTAGGAGTACATTCCCCTAGGTGGATATTTATTTCCTCGAATAAACAAGCTAAAAACCATAAATGTGGGAATTTATCCCACTTAAATTAACTAAGCCGAAATTGCCAAAATAACTGTAGGATCGATTGATCGACCCTTGGCCGTCGATCGATCGATCAAATAGGGCAGCTTCTTCTCCGGCCCCTGTTTCGGACATTAACAAACCTCAAACCCTTTTTCTCTACTCCCAACCATATATAATCCCAGCCAACTACATTTATTCAAAGAAAATAGGTTCTAATCATCTTAGAACAAAGAATCAACAACTAATTTCCACAAATTTCTAAATTTCTCAAATTGAATATTAACCGAGTTTTATCCGTTTAATCGTCCGGAACACCCGTTTGATTCACGAAAACCCAATCCTAAAATCATATAGTTTGTTATTACCAATTATGATATGATATTTATGCTCAAAATGAATAAAGCAAGTAAACACTTGCCTCATGGATAAAATCCGATGACCTCGAGTCGAATCCCGCGGAGTTTGGCCGAAATCCCCTTTTTCTCCTCTTTTCTCGTCTTCCTTTCTTCTCTTCTTCTTTTATCTATTTTCTTTCCCTCTCCCATGACTTTTATAGGAGAGAATAAGGGTTTATCCATTATAAACCCAAAAATGACTCGTTTACTCAATTACAGTCCTTACTAATCCAAAAATTCTCGGAATCCAAACACAACTCCCGAATACTCTATTCTGACTATCTCGGCCATTCTGAAACCAACCGCACACTCTAAATCTCCATCCGAGGTACTTAACTACAATTCACATTTCGATACGAGTTTTTTAGTTAAAATATTATCATTTGTCGCTTTATCTAATTGCGACATATAATTAAGATAGTCTAACTCATTTACTTACTCCCAAAAGTAAATGTAGCACACATAAAAAATCATCTAACCCTCGTAAAATCCATTTTTTTCCATAAAAAATTCTCAAATATCCAAATTACGCCCACTTATGAAATTTAATTATCCATAAAAGTATGGGGTATTACACTTAATCTATTGGGTTATATTTGTAATAGCCAGTGGTGTGGGATTGGGTGATGATATATATATATATATATATATATATATATATATATATATATATTGTTTATATATTCAGTCCATCGGTCGAGTTTTTGGTATGGAACTACCCAGTGGTGTGATTGCTTGGTGATCCCCTTGTTCTCATATTTGTGTGTATGTTTATTTTCTCCTATGAGTGATGATATATATATTTTTTATATATTCAGTCGGTCTAGACTTCTTAATGAGAGAGGTTGATGTAAGGACATTTTTCTCATGTTCAACATGTTTTGTGTATATCGTACGCTGCTACATTTGGCACGTAACCTCAAGATCTCACACGACGGCCTCAATCCGAATTTTGGGAATCAAGCATTCAACATCTCCATCAAGTGTTCCACATCTGCCTCAACGGCTTCACGTTCCATGATTTTAGGGACTTTATGCAAGTGGTACGCAAGAGAAGTCAAAACAGTGAAAAAAGGCAATATATGAAAGTTCAACGGTATTTTCATAATTTTACAGCCACATTCCAGAGGTCTGGTCAACTGGAAAGTTGAAGTGCTCGACTCCACAAAGATACTGGAAGAAACGGCACCCCAATCCGAGCTACGGTGAAGGAGTTATGACCTTTTGAAGATGGAGAAAATTCCTTGAAGAATGTTGTTTTCTTGTAACCCCAAACCAGTGAGGTACCGTAAACCGCATGGGGAACCGGTTCGGGGTACACCAGAACCGGTTCGGGGTACCTAACGCTGTCAAGAGTCCCAAAATTTTAAAATTTGTTTTGGATTCCTTTAAAAGCCAACTTCGGGGGAGTTATTTTGCAAGACTTGGAGAGATGTTTTTGAGAGTTCTATTACCTCAAGTCTTCATATTTTTGAGTCCCAAAACTCATGTTTTGATTCACACATCATTGCCAAACCTTTATGAATCCTTTTGTAACCCAATAACACAACCTTGTGTTTGTTCATACTCTTGTGGAGAAGACTGTCTTTCTTCTTCATTGCTGACCTCCTGGAAAGGGAAAATTCCAACCGACAAACTTGTGGAGAAGCCGTTTCTCTTTTCCATTGCTGACCACCTGGAGTTCCTGCGGGAGATTTCAGCCGAGGCATCGAAACCGATGCCTGAGGGTATTTCGTATGTCGCACTTATTTCATTGTAATCCGTGTAAGCCGTTTTCTTACAAATTATAGTGAAATAAAAGGTTTTGCCCCTTTGGGGGATTTTTCCTGAAATTGTTTATTTTATCCTGCATGCTATATTTTATTTGATAAATCATCTAGATGCATGTTTTAGGGCTTAACTAAAATTTAGGATTAATTAAAATTGGATTTTATTTGAGAAATCGCAATATTTTCGCTGTAGCGATTCTACAAATTGGTATCAGAGCGGGTTACGCTAATTTATCGCGTGATCCTAATTTTTTGCACGCACCTTTGTGTCAATACCTGTTGCACTAAGTTATTGTGTTTGATCCTAATTTTCTCGCAAAAATGGCTTTCGGTGGTTTTGATGATATTAGAACTCAAGTATTTGAAAACTCTATTTGGAAATCTCAAGTGAAATCTGTTTTTAAATCTCTTGTTAAAAGGAAAGAATCTGAGAGATGTCTTTGTTGTGAGGGGATTGGCCATAACATAGATGAGTGCCCCACCAAAATTAGGGACAGTTTTAACAAACCAATTGTTTGTGTTTCCACCCTTAGTGAGAGTAACCCGAGTGAAGAAAATTTTTATGCAAGTAAGCGTGTCCTTCCCAACTGTGTGTCTACTCATGAGAATGATGATGATACTTCTTCCACAGCCACTGAGAGTGAATCCCATGATAGTGAGGGTGATGAGAGTGAGGATGAAAGTGTAGATGAGCGTGACTTGCAAACTGATTTCAATGAACTTTATGCTGAAACTTTGAAAACAAAGAAAGAAAATTTGAACTTGAAAGCCCAATTGAAAGAGTGTGCCTTAAAAAATAATGATGTTTTAGTTGAAGAACTTAGGGCACGTGAGAAAATTTTGAAAGAGAATCTTGAGTATGTCGAGGGTGAGAGAGATAGTCTTAGAGGGTTGATGGAGACTATGAAAAAGGAGCTTTTAGAGTCTGAGGATTCTAGACGTGTACTTGAATCTAGGATAGGTGAACTTGAGGTGAAATTGAAAGAAGTAAGGTGAAATTTGATTTGGAGTCTAGGTCTGAAAAACTTGATGAGATTTTAGGCACAGTCGAGATCAAAATGGATAGGGGTGGGATTGGTCTTGAAAAATATGTTGCACCCATTCCCACACGTGTGAGAGAGACTCCTAGGATTGTTAAGAAAGAGGGACCTAAGTTTGTTAGGAAAGAGCCCCATACGAACATCGTAAGAGAACCTCCTAGGATCATTAGGAGTGACCCACCTAGGCAAATTCGGAGAGAGCACCCGAGAAATTTGAGGAGAGGGCCACCTTTAGGTAATACACACCGCCCGATTTACTCTTGCATACATTGCGGTAGGCAAGGTCATCTTAGGCACTTTTGTTACAAGCTTTTAAATGGACCTAAGAAGGTTAATGAAAGAATAAATTCGATTCCCAAAACCCCCACACTCCGTTACACATCTATTTGGGTTAGAAAATCGGATTTAGAGACTTATGGTTTATTTGTCCACGATTCCCGTTTGCTTGCACGTGATTCACCCCATGTGAAATCTTTTGGTTGATTATGTTTGCATGTTTATCATACACTAGTTGTGGTTTCATGATATATTTTTGCTAGTGTGATGACTTGTACTTTTTGTATAATTTTTTTCTTTTGAAAATTATTGAAAAATACAAAAAGATTTTATTTTAAAATTTTTTGAAAATCCAAAAAGACTATTGTATTTTGTTTGCACCGTTTATGGATGGACACTTAGGATGACCAAGTCAATCACAACATCATTTCATTTTTTTCATGTGACTATATGATAGTGTTTTGAGACAATAGGTCAATTTATCCTTGTGCTTTATAATGTTTGGAGTCATTAAGATGTAATTAAGTGTTACTTCCTACTTGTTTGACTCATGTTTCATTTATTGCACACATGCACGGATTTGTTTGATTATTGTGTTTGTCTTATCACATGTTGGTTGGGTGTTTTCACTTCAATCCTGTCCTTAAAACGAACCAAGCGCGATGAATTTTGATAAGGAAATTGTGCATATAAAAACCGTTTTGTGAGTTTGTGTGCTTTGTTTTGAAATCGGGGAAAGGCTGCGAAAGGTTCATTTTGCCTTTGCGAATACTAAGCCACCGTTAAATTGGACCTAAAAAATGGAGGAATTTTATTATCTGGGGTCCAAAGAGGTTTAAAGAGCCCGAAAAAATTGAAAGGCAATAAAAGGAAATTCATGCCAATTATGGGCCATTTAGGTTTTTACACCAATTCTCCAAAGTTTGAGAATTTAGTTTAAACACCTCTAAAAGAAAATATATTTGAGGGAGTTTGGTTGGAGAATTAAAACGGGTTTGCACGTCCTTGAAATTCTTGAAAAAGCACTAAATAGTTTTGGACGTTATTGGTGTGGAAATCACTTCGACTTTGATTTGTTGATTTGCATAAGACGATGTCATTTATTTTCAAAAAAAATTTACACCTAAGGATACTTTTGATGCTCATTCGTTAGGAGTACACATATGCATCGTGCACATATGATTGATTGAGTTGATTTACCTATCGAATGTGTTCACACCCATACATTCCATTTCCATGACTTGGTTGTTTGAGTTTAAATCCATGGTGTGATTTTTTTTTGTATCATGTTTTACATATTTTTTTTCAAATGGTATGAGATTTTTTTTTGTTCGAAAAATTTGAAAAATCAAAAATAGTTTGTGAAGTTTTTTTTTTAGCAACTCTTTGCTAGAGCACGTTTGTCATATTGTTTGATGCCTTGTTTTGAATGCCGTGTCACCCTGATTTTTCTTATTTGATTCATTCTTCTTATTTGTCTATTTGAGGACATCATAAAAAGGGGGAGAAAGAATTATCTTATTTTGGGGGAGTTTTGAGATTTGACTTATGCTTATCATTTATTGGTATCTATGTTTATCTCATTTCAACCTCGACACGTCACTTGATATTTTTTCTTTATCTCATGTGTGTAGGTACTACATTGATGATCACTGAATTGCACACCCTATGAGAAAAGATTTGAGATTCCTGAAGATTTGAAGAACAAACGATGGAGACTATTCATTTGTACCTTTCCCAGTTTTGGGTTCATGGGAGGGTAGATTTGTATAGGCAATTTCGTATTTTATAATTCGGATTTTTTATGTATGTACCGGCATAGACATAGGGGGAGATTTGTAAGGACATTTTTCTCATGTTCAACATGTTACTTTTGTGTATGTCGTACGCCGCTACATTTGGCACGTAACCTCAAGATCTCACACGACGGCCTCAATCTGAATTCCGAAAATCAAGCATTCAATATCTCCATCAAGTGTCCCACATCTGCCTCAACGGCTTCACGTTCCATGATTTTAGGGACTTTATGCAAGTGGTACGCAAGAGAAGTCAAAACAGTGAAAGAAGGCAATATATGAAAGTTTAAGGCATTTTCGTAATTTTATAGCCATAGTCCGGAGGTCTGGTCAACTGGAAAGTTGAAGTGCTCGACGCCACGAAGATACTGGAAGAAACAACACCCCAATCCGAGCTACGGTGAAGGAGTTATGACCTTTTGAAGAGGGAGAAAATTCCTTGAAGAATGTTGTTTTCTTTTAACCCCAAACCAGTGAGGTACCGCAAACCGCATGGGGAACCGGTTCGGGGTACACCAGAACCGGTTCGGGGTACCTGACGCTGTCAAGAGTCCCAAAATTTTAAAATTCGTTTTGGATTCCTTTAAAATCCAACTTCGGGGGAGTTATTTTGCAAGACTTGGAGAGACATTTTTTAGAGTCCTATTACCTCAAGTCTTCATATTTTTTAGTCCCAAAACTCATGTTTTGATTCACACATCATTTCCAAACCTTTGTGAATCCTTTTGTAACCCAAGAACACAACCTTGTGTTTGTTCATACTCTTGTGGAGAAGACCGTCTTTCTTCTTCATTGCTGCCCTCCTGGAAAGGGAAAATTCCAACCGATAAACTTATGGAGAAGCCGTTTCTCTTTTCCATTGCTGACCACCTGGAGTTCCTGCGGGAGATTTCAGCCGAGATATCGAAACTGACGCCTGAGGGTATTTCGTATGTCGCACTTATTTCATTGTAATCCGTGTAAGCCGTTTTCTTACAAATTATAGTGAAATAAAAGGTTTTACCCCTTTGGAGGATTTTTCCTGAAATTATTTGTTTTATCCTGCATGCTATATTTTATTTGATAAATCATCTAGATGCATGTTTTAGGGCTTAACTAAAATTTGGGATTAATTAAAATTGGATTTTATTTGAGAAGTCGTAATATTTCCGCTGTAGCGATTCTATAGTTGATGACCTGATCCATCGGTCGAGTTTTTAGTATGGAACTACCCAGTGGTGTGATTGCTTGTTGTTCTCATATTTGTGTGTATGTTTATTTTAAAAACCGTTAGGTAAAGGACTCCTATGGGTTTATAAATGGAACAAGCGATGGTCCCCCGAAGGTTGATACCTTCGTGTGGTTGCTATGAGACTTGTATATGTGTATATGATATTAGTCCGAAATTAGACATTTTGGTTGAAATCCCTATGTCATATTAATGTGTTTGTTATGATATTGTGTACGTCTTACTTTGCAGGTGACATGAATGCGGGTTTGATTCGGGATCGTATTGTGTGTACACTTTGTAGTTCAGTGGCTAACACTTTTAATTAAAAAATGTTAAAATATAAAAAAATGTTATGTTCATGAGACCATGAGTAGCTTAATAAGAGTATATGCGTGGGCAATGGTGTGTATTCTACGTAGATAGTTAGTTGCATTCCATAATAGTTATTCTTTATGTGATAGTACTTGCTTGTATAGTGATAAAGACTTCTTAGTATTGATTATACCTTGGGATGGGACATTCGTATAGTTTTTCACTTATGATGAGGGGTGAGGTATCTCTTGCATGCGAGTGCCGATGGGATATCATTGTTGTCGTAAATAAGTCACACGATTATTACTGTTATAATAATGTAAGTCATTTCTTGCAACTTTTGGGCTTTAACCCAAATTTATACATCTTTTCCCCTCATGGGATTATTATAATTATATACATGATTAACAAGGTTGAGCGATCAGACTTGCAGCACTGGAGATTTAGTCGTCATCCTTAGAGTAGGCATGTTGTTTCATTTCAGTTGTCATTTGTATTAAGGAGTTTGATTCAAAGGTGGTTATTGTTGTACTCTTTTTATATCAATTGAGACATTTGTATAAAAGGAGATTGTATTATAGTGAATTCAGATTTATTAGAGTTTTAGTTTATCTCAGTTTTAGTTATTCTTCATTTGAGTTTTTATTAATCATGGTTTTTAATATTGTCATTTTTATGTTTATTTTGATGCTGAGAATGATATAAATTATTCTAGCGCTCCTTATATTTCATGTCCGTCCTAATCAACTGGGCGGGAAAATCGAGGGTGTTACACTAAAGTGGTTTCATATTCAAGCATATGTGATTTTGTATGATTTGTATAAAGTGTTTTCTCTTTGAGATTTTCATTCTTTTGGATGCATGAGGGTTTTAGATGGTTTCTTGAGATGTGATAGGTAGTTTGATGAGAAGAAGGTGTTTGAGAAATTCTAATTTGTGTTGTGTTATCTAGGGGAAATAATTCATTTTAAAGTAGTGATAAGGTCTGTTTTAGCCTTGATTTATCAAGTGCTACAGTGCATAAAGCACTTTGTTTGATTTTATAAGATTTTCATGTGCACGGGTGAAAAAGATGTTCATTCGTACGACCCCTTTTGTTGTACTTCTGTGGCACACTGTTCAGTTTCATGCTCATGATAAATAACACCGTGCATATGCCCTTCTTTTCGCACAGCTCAAAATGTATAGAATGCGCACGAACTCTGTTTTAGGTTGTGTTTTGTTTCATTCCATTTCTCTCTTGCATTGAACCTTTTATGTTTTATGACCATATTTCTCTATCCGTGATTTTCATCTTCCTTGTGTACTTTCATGATTTTTTTTCTTCTCTTTTTTATTTCGTGACAAAAATGGGGGAGAAATTATATTGCATTCTTGTTGTTGAATTGTGTCACAAGGGGGAATTTGCTTTTAAAGGGAAGATGTTTGATTGAGGGGGAGGTGGTTATGCTTGATGTTTTGAGTATATTATCACATATGTTATATGTCATGATAATATATGTTGCTTTATTTCAGGATTCATGTCGTTATATCTCATTGATATGCTATCGAAGGATTCCCAAGCAATGGAGTTACCCTTTGTGCATGGTTTGTCCTGCGTGATGTTATTAGTTATTTCGTGTGTTTCAGGCATAACCTTGATGATTTGGATACTCAATCCCTAGTTCAGACTCGATGGTTCATTTATATCGGTGTCTCATGGATTGTTTTATATTACCTTCTTAGTACTCTCACTATATGGTTAGTGAGGTGTGAGTTTTGTAGGGGTAATAAAATATTTTTTGGGTTTGGAGGGTTTTTCCATAGAATAGCCAAATGGGGATATTAAAAATGTAGATATGATACATAGGTTTTATATTGGTTATCTCATGTGTCAAAACATCTGTGTCGATCAAGTCATATAGACTTTTCCCATATGAGTGAGGCATAATTTTGAGTCTAAATTGAACCTTGGAAGATATTGAAGACCTTTGAGGCCACTCACGGAAGTTTTATTTTCCAATGGATTCACATCCAACTAAAGTTGATGAAGTATCCTTTTATAGGTTATATGTGAAATATCATTGGCTACACACACGTGCACTAAAATAATATTTTCTAAATTGTATGAGGTATTTTATTTTTTAGGAATACGTTTTTGTTAAAATGTTTTGAAAAAGTTTAGAGGAAAATGTTTTTTGAGAAGGTGTTTGAAGTTTTAAAACACTAGTGTGCTTGTCAGCCTTAATTATTAACACAAATGTTTTTTGTGCCCGTGTGCATGGAGGCGTGTGAACGGCCACACTTTATGACTGTGCGCATGACTGTGGCTTGAGTTAGACACTGGGAGAAATCGTGCAACCGACCAGATCTGACCGTGCAGATGACCGACCTAGATTTTCTATAAAAATCTATTTAAAGGCCATTTTCCTCCTATTTGACATGATCTAAGTTTTTAACAAGTAAAACATTTCTCTAAGCGTATTTTGTGAGTTGAGAGAATTTGCTTTTCCCTTTAATTTAATATTTCACTTGTTCCTCACATTTTACTAATATCTAGATCTATTCATGAATCGTTAATCTTTGTGAGAGAATTTTGAGAGTTTGTTTGAGATCATCACTATCCATTTATATGTTCATCTACCTATTTTGAATCAACATGATTAAGGACTCCGCGATCTAAAATTGGAGGCATCTAGCTCTATAGGGGAGATCGAGGTGTGACGCGACTTAAAGGAAGACCAGAGTTCTTTATTCAATTCATAAAGCTTGGATTGGATTTTCATTTGCCACGGGGAGAGTTTAAAGGTTCATAGGTGACTACGTAATAGTGATTGTGTGAGAGGTACCTTCTTGCCGTTTGTAAAATTGCTTTTCAAGTAAAAACATAAGTTTGAGTGCTTCGAGGTTTTTTATCCCTAGGTGAGATGTTTTTCTCATAAATTTGTCTTATGTGAGCTTGTGATTGTTTACTAATCTCATGAATACTTTTGATCACACTTCACTTGGATTGTTTTCGAATCAAGTAATTTAGGTTAAAATTGACCCAGGTGTGCTAGTTTGTGTTTCTACTCTTAGACCACTTGATTTCTTGGTGTGTGCTTTAACAAGACTTTTGGATTGTAATTTATTGTTTTGAACTTTAAGAGATTGTTAATTTGAAAGAAGTATTTTTGGAAATTTAAAATTTGGGAAAATTGAGTTTACAAATCTATCCCCCTTTTAGGTTTGGTTTTAGTTATTCACACATAATGCTCAAGTTAGCATTGATACATGTAATTATTTTATTTTGCTCGATCCCATATTTACTTCTATCAAGGGATCGAATTAATTCACCATAAGTTCTTCATACTCTATTGGCAAACTTGATATTTCACCACCATTTTAAGTATCTTCATTGTGTCTATCTTCTTTGAATACATGGTTAGCCCAATTCATGGTCTTATCTTCACGAAGTGTGGTGCTTAACTCTAAGTCTTTGAACTTATATAAAATCATGGACAAGCTTTCATTGAACTGTTGAATATCAATGGGTGTGCTATCCATTAAACAATTGTTTTGTTTTCATCAATTGGCTCTATCAGGAAAAAGCTAGATCGTTCTAACTTTCCTCTGAGACTAAACTGTGTGATGCCTCTAGCACTAAAGCCTTTGCCTTCACTGACCTTATATTTTCCTGGTAAAGCCTTGCTTCAGCATAATGTAACTTTAATAAAAGGGTAATTGACTAACCTATATTTATTCCACAAGTCTGCCTTCCTTCATCAAAAGTATTTTTTTATGCATGGAAGAATAAATGAATTTGTTATAACGAATCTAATCCCTACTAAGGTAATCATTGAAACTTGGTTTGCCCTCAATGATAAAGAAAATAGACTTAGTTTTTTTGTGCCTACTTCAATATCAACTAAAAGTACACCTTTAGTAGAATTTTTATCTCCAACAAAGCTTGAGATGATTATTTGGGTCTGAACCAATTTAGCATTTTATTTATTTATTTTGGATAACATGTAAAATGGCATTATGTCAACACCACCACCATCATCTACCAATATTTTATTGATCAGAATCCCATTTACTCATGCTTTAATAAACAAAGGCTTAATATGATTTGCCATGTTCTTAGTAGGCTCTTCAAAACCATATGTTATTTATAGGGTGGAAACAAATAAAATAAACTTATCTACCTCTGACTTTTCTTCCTTATCCACGTGGTAGGTAACTATTGGCCTTTTTCAGCTTCAAACATATTTGGGAGGATCACAACCATATTTATTAGCACTTCCTGAGGTAGATAACCAAATTGGATGAACTGTAGTTGCTCAATTTTTTTATTCAGGATCTATGGCATCTACTACCATCATTTCTTCCTTTTCTTCTTCACCATAGGAACCCTGTCTCCAAATGAACAATCCCCATCCACACCTATGGCCTTCTCTATCACTTTAAGCCTTTCAACCAAGAGTTCTGAAGAGGAGTTACTAGTTTTTGGTCTCCTATAGAATATTATATTTGGCCTTAATAATGATGAGGCAAATCCCTCTGATCCACTAGTACGTATAATCTAAGATGCCTTTTGCTAGGGTATATACTTCTTTTAATCCTTCTTTGATGAGTATGAGAGATCACTAATTTTGGTTCCTTCTTATTTGACTTAGGCTACTGCACAACATCCCACATACTAGGGCTCACCTGGTGAGATTTAAGCCTTTGGCTTCTTTTTTATATCATTAAATTGTTATTCTACCGTTGGGTCTTGGACCACAAACTAATCAAGTGCTCCTTTAATAATTGGGATTGATTTTGGGACCTTTGTAGGTCCTATGTTGTTCCCAAATTGATGAAATTTATCCTCCTTAAACCTAGGCCCAATGTATTGGTTACTTACATGTACTTTAACATTTATTTTAGGATGAGAAGGACTAAATATTGTTCTATCTCCCCAGAAGGTCTGCTTTGGACTTCTTCCCGAGTTTGGATCATTTGGGACTTTTTGTTATTGCTTTTGCTTTGAAGCCACCAACTAACACGTTTCATCATAATATTCACCACACCTGATACATAGGTGTTTCATCACCTTTTTGTCAGAATCTCTAGTCACTTAAGGTTTCGAAGCCTTGGGTTCAACTTTTGTTTTCACTTTGAATTCGACACGCCCTTTGTTCCTAGGCATCTGAATGAACTAGATGTTTATCCCCATTTCATTGACTTTGGGGAATGGGTAATTATTTATACCCATGGTTCTTTCTTCTTTTGTAGGGAGTTTAATTTTCCCTCACCTAATCAATTTTTGAACCCTGTCAAGAAATATAGAACAAACATTAATTGAGTGAGAGAAAATATCATGCCATTTGCAATCATTCTTCCACTTTATCTCATTTTTTTAACATCATCACATGGTTTTGATATTCTAGCTTTTAAGAGACAACCAAAGATCTCATCATCCTTAGAAAGGTTAAATGAGTATTTCGTATCATTCCTTTTTAATTTAAGTGCAAATGATTCTGTTGTTATGTCCTTTCAAACTAGTGGCTCATATATTATAGTTTTAGTTCCAATGATATCATCAACATTTATTTTAAAGTTAGGATCCTTATAATACATTTTGAAAGAAGAAATATATATATCATGTTCTTCAATCTAGAAGAACTTCATATCTGGAAACTTTGGCAATTAATACCAAATCTCTGAATCAAGTGGCATCGAATTTCTTTCGAAGCCTAAATTCTAGACCATTTTGTGCCTATTTTACTAACTTTGATTCTGGAAAGGCTATTTTGCATTTTTCTTAGCCCTTTTAAAAATATTTAATTATGAAGGCATTAGCCCTTTTACCAGGCTTTTAGCTCAGTTTAGCTAAGATAGCCATGTAAATTTTTGGTCCAGTTTAGAAGAATTGTGCATGAAATATATCTTTCATTTGTTGCCAAGTTTCAACATAATTTAGTGGTAAACTTATGACCATGTGAAGGATGCATTAGTGAGTAAACTCACAAACAAACATAATCTAAGGTAATCATTTGTTCTAGCATCAACACATTAACTAGTGAACCCAACGATGTGCTCTATAGTGAACTGACTTCCATCTCATGAGAAAAGGGTAACAATTAGGAATTTAAAATCTTTTAGAAGTTCTATCCTATTTATCCATTATGTGTATAACTTTCTATAAACTAGGCCTACAACCCCTTATTCCATTGGTCCACGCATCTCATGTATTAGTCCCCAATCTTATATCTTCCAACTTTCCTAACTAGTTGCCTATTTTGTGGGGATGGTACTTTAATCAACAAATGAGTTGGTTGCACTAAAGGTGGTGGAAATTGTGGAGGCACATTATGTTGTAATGATTAAGCATATGCTTGGAGACTTGAGGGACTTGGTTATCTAACATCCTAAGGTTCCCAACCCACCCCCCCCCCCCCCCCCGCGAACTATTCGAACAATGTATTATTAATAATACCATAGTTTGAAGCACCTGGAAAGCCTGAGCTGATATTATTTTGACGTGGTTTAGTCCTTCCTACCTCTGGGAGAGGTGCTCTTCCCATTAGGTTAGTGCAACCTAATTTTTGATAAGTATTATGTAGTCCCAAACCTTCGAATGGGTAGTTAATAACTAGACCAACTGTATTAGGGTATCCTCTCATCCTAAGATTATTTACAAATTTGGTTTCACAATTGTTTGTCTATAATAGACCGGGTGATAATGATTTTATTGTGTAGTTATGTTTACACCAATTTGTAGTGCATATGTCTGATTGCAGGTTGCCACCCTATTGGGTAATGCGAACCTACTAACCATTTTGGTGATCATAATGTTTAAATTTTGTACTATATCTCCTAAATGATCAAATACTGGGTTTATTTGCTTGATCAATTAGTCTTGAATTTTTTTGGTACACAAACCGCTGGTGTGTATTGAATATTGTTGGCTCTTGGAGCCATTAGAACATTCAAATTATGATTAAGAGCCATTGGTCCCAACCCTTGAGTTGTTACAACCATTATCTGCTATGAAGTAGTAATATGTTGGCTGGTTGAATCAAGTTCACCAATATTTTATGTTATGTCTTTACTTCGACGTGTCCTAGCCATTTATAACCTTAACACAACACCGGGGTCCCATTAGGTTTTCCAAAAATATGTTTAGGTATTTTCACTTGGTTTTGATGAATAATTAGGGTTCCGAGCATGCCAGACAAGACTTATGGTCTTTTCAATCAAATATCTTAGCCTATTGATAATATCAGGCAATCGTATTGCGTTCAATGCCTCAATTAAGGGGACTTATGCTTCCATTAGGGAAGACTTTGATGAAAGTGCAAAATTATGGTAATTAATTAGGACAAAAGAAACTCTAAATTGCACAAACTAAAAGAAAAGTAAAGTAAAACTTTGGAATGAAAGCAATATAAATGCTCGAAAGTAAAAGATTATACTACGGAATTTAAAGCAAGAATGTAAAGGAGTTTAAAGAAAGAAAGTGAAAGAAATGAATGTAAAGGCAATAGACTTTTAATAAACTTAAAATAAAGTTACAATCGACCTTACAATCTATTTAGAAAGGAAGAAATAGAGTAAATAACGAAAAAAAGAAAAGAAAAGAAAAGGAAATAAGGGATAAGAGTATGTAAATGCATTTTTAGTGAGGGAGTCCTCTATTCCTTTGTGGGATCATTGCTTATTTATAGGATTTCTTACCATGCAACGTAACTTTTATAGTAACTACTGAAAGGTTATTTATCCAATTGGATTTTTTCGCTTTTAGGTGCACTAACACCGATATTCAAATTGTCTCAAATATGTTCCTAACTACCACGTCCTAGTTATGAAAAGTGTCACGCATGCATATTGCCAGTTAAATTACTTTTTATATCATAGTTCGTCTATTATTACCTATTTAATGACTTACATGGTAACACCTTATTGGGTTATGATAATATGGTGTAAACAGTCGACACCAAAACATTAACGAAATTTGGCTGGGGGATGTTGATGCAGCAAGCAATCCGACTAGGCATGGATATAGAAAAGTCTTTGATAATCAAAACGACTTCAACTACGATGTGATTGGCAAAACGGAAGTATGGCTACAACCCATTGCAATATGTTTTTAAGTTATGATAGGTAAACACTATACAAACGTAATATGCATATAGTAACATACTTACAAAGGAAACTTTGTAGCTCAGATTTAGGAGATTACATATCTCCGCCAAGGTTGTGTGCACGAACTTCATGTATTCGTAGTCCAACGTCGTTGTCTAGGGTTCTTTGGAGAAATGGTCTTCATACTCGGGCTCGACGAGGCGTTATCGGATGAACTACTGTGTAAGTGGAGGTGTACTTATTGGTTTTGCGACCTCTTTTTTTCTCAGCGCCTTTTGAACCTTACCTGCAAGATCAGGTATTATACAATCAAAAGGATCATTTTTTCTTCCTTGTACCTGGTCAATGTACCGTTGGAAAGATCATTCGGAGGATCATTCGGAGATGGTGATTTTTCTGAATTCTTTGCCTTATTTTTCTAGACGATTCACTATTATACACCTTTTGTTTAGCATTGTGAAAGTGGTAAGAGTTATAGTGGAAATATGTGGATGTAGCTACAAATACTTAAGCTCTTATAGAGTTAAATTGCCTAATGGAGTTGGGGACTACTTGTAATTTATCAGCATTTCGAATTCGCGGTTAGTAATTGCAAATTCAATTAAAAATCATTTAACTGAATTCGCGGTTTCTTAATAACGAATTTTGTAGAAAATGCGGTTACCTAGATGGCTTAATGACGGGGGCTACATAATTAATGATTCGACCAATCCAACCTGAATTCGCGGTTGGCAACTGCGAATTCAATAAGAAAACGCGGTTGGCAACTGTGAATTAAGGAAGTGCAATATTTTTATTAATATGTCCCGGAGTGCATTATTTATTTATAAATATGTTATTTAAGTGCATTTTTAAATAAAAAACTCCAAAACATCTCCATACATGGGTGTGAACGAGCTCAACAATAGGATAATCAAGTTTGGTTTAAATTTTTTAACTAGCTTAAAAATGTGTCCAAGCTTGACCTTTTTACTTCACGAGTCGAGATTAAACGAACTTTTATCCGAACGAACACAAGCCGATTTCAAGCAACTTAATTTTTTAACTCTATTTTTGTATGATTATTTGTAGTTGAGCCGAGATCGTTGCACTAACGAACTTAAAATTGTATTGAAACTTGGTTTATTTACCTTACGAGTTGAGATTGAATGAACTTTTATCCGACAAAGTGTTTGTGACACCCCGACTAATTAAATACCGGGTAGCTACTCCTTTATTAAATTAATTCAAAATGCCAAGTTGATCCAGTTAATAGCATCACTGTCGAAAATATTTTAATGATTACTAACCACCTAGTATTTAAAAAGTAAGTGCCAAATTTTAATTAAAGTCTGATTAACATGCAACAAGTGTAATAAAGAATAATAATACCATTCACCATACTGAAGAAAATAGAATAACCATCACAAGCGTAAATAAAGTCTGGAGGAAAACTCCTCACTACAAATCCCACAACTGATAAGTAAACTGAAAGCTAAATCAATACAAGCTAAAGTCTGAAAACTGTAACGTAAATGTAACTCTAATAGAAATGGACAACACGCCCTACAACTGATAGATAAAGAAGCTGGAATCCAAATGAATAGAGGCGTCTACAAGCAAATCCATGTAGCTTCCACAAACAGCTACAGCTCGTCACCTGAATGAGTATCCTATGCTTGGTGTCCTTGTGGATGGGCACCTAAAATGGTTTTACAAAGAAAAGTAGATTTGAAAAGCAAACGGGTCAGAGCCCGAATGTGGAGTTATATTTTAAAAACCTGCAAGTGCTTTAAAAACATTTAAAACATTAAATGCAAAGTACATGTTAGGACGTGCACTCACATTATATTCTCACCTCTCGTCTAACTGTGCACTCCTAACGGAAGTACCCATCTATAACGACACCACCCACTAGCTAAGTGACATCATCTCTAGCTAGACTATCATAGATCCTACCCATATTACTCGGTTCTATTAACATTATAACGCTCGTAATTAAGTAGGGGTTTAACGTAACTCAGATGTTCAATATGCCATATATATAACTATCAGTTAACTCGTTATATTTCTCGAATCGATACCGTAATTATATTCACAACATTAACATAAAGGTTCCCATTAATTAAGTGTATATTATTCACATCATAAATATACAATACAAGCACCCCGAGAACTAAGCTGCGGTGCACACATACTCTGCTATCCATCCTGGTACATCACGTACATAAGGATTACATATTCCGAATCTCTCAGGAATAGTTCACAGATAACAACATCACAAGTAATGGAGGCGAACACAGTCACATCACATAGGTCACGCACCTACCTACGCTCCTACGATCAGCGGACTTATTAATATCCCAATAAGTCTTTCTATGACCTATGTTCATCAAGGTAACCAGTCTAAATCCGGACAACACAAGGATTAGAGGGCCCTAAGCGAACGCAAACCTCCCGTGATAGCAAGTATGGTAGGTATGTCATACACACAATTCATATACCAATACTAAGTAAACACACATCTTAGTAATCCCGTAGTTTAATCGTAGTACATATCGCTTTCTCGTACTAACTTATAATATCTACACTTATATTATTCCGGTTTATCATCATACGCGCCATAATCTATTTTCACGTCGTAGTATACACTCACGTTTCAACCCAAATGGTTCATTGAATTAAATCTCTCGTATATAAATTTACTCCTCGTAATAACCTAAAAGTCCCAAATATATCCTTACATCATCAAAGGAAGGTTATCTATACCCTCGAACAAGTTTACGGGACTCCAAAAATCAAAACAATCCAAAAAGGATCAAATTGTCAACTCGTTAGAAGTCTCGTTCGAACGAGACTGTTCGAACGAGATTCCTCTGCCAACTCGTTAGAAGTCTCGTTCGAACGAGGCTGTTCGAACGAGATTCCAGTTCGTTCGAATGAACTGTACCTTCTAACGATATCTTCGTTCGAACGAGATATCGAACGAAACCCCTTCTCGTTAGCAGCGACTGGTCAACTCGTTAGAAGCTCGTTCGAACGACTTCGTTCGAACGACCTGGGTAGGGGCTTCTAACGAGCTGCCAGATTCGTCCCAGATTCTCTAAGTTACGTTTCTCACCATTTTTAACACCTCAATCCTTCTCCAAAGTTCGTTCTAACAGATTTTTAAGTCCTCTAATCATACTATAACATGCTAAGGTCATATACTAACATCTCTTAATACATTAATGCATCCTAAACATCATTAAATCACAAGATTTTATACTTTTCCCCAATTTTATCAAGAACATGAACCCTAGGTTTATATCATCATCAAATCCCAGAATTTAATTCGTTTTAATTTCTTCTAATCACAATTATTATGAGAGAAATCATCTACCTATCATTCTACATGCAATTCTCTTCAAAATTTCCAAGTTCTAAACTCCAAACTACATGGGTTTTCATTCATCTTTCAAGAACAATTAAAATTCCTCAATTTCTAACATGGAAAAGACATTCTCTGAAATTAAATGGAATAAAGTCACTTGCCTTGGTTCGATTTATGATTTTGGTGTAGGTTTGATGGAGTTTTTCTGCAGAATTTCCTCTCTTCCAAGCTCCTTCTCCAATGGTGGCTTAAGGTGGCTAGGGTTTTCTTTAGGAAGATTGTAAAACCTAATGTTAGCCTCCGTAGCTTAAAGGGTTAATATGGGTTGGTTAATGGGTTTAGTGGGTTAAATCCACATCAGATTTACATCTCCAATTTTCGTCACTTTTAATTCCTCAAAAAGTAAAATTACCAAAATACCCTTTATGATGCCGGTATGGCCTAAAAATACCCCGGGACCCAAACTACACCCCCGGCTAGTGTTTTCTGACTATCTCGACCCTTCCGGACGCGTTGGCGCACTCAAAACGACCATACGGTTTATAGATTTTAAATTCACTTTTATTATCAAAATATTATACCGTGACGCGGCAGTCCCACGCGTCTCAACAAAATTTCTAAAATGTCGTATATAAATCTCACGACAAATTTTATAATACCAAGTTCATATATAATCATATATGCACATAATCAAATACCAACTCGCATCTCGTAAGTATTTTTAACCCGGATTAATTTCCGATTAATACGCATTTAATTAATTAATCCCAAAAATAAATATAGCCAAAATTACGGGGTATTACATACTTCCCCCCTAATAACTGAATTTCGTCTCGAAATTCGAAACTAGAAAGTACCTGCTAAAAATAGCTCTGGATAACGTTCGCGCATCTCATCCTCGCGCTCCCATGTGGACTCCTTGACATTGTGATGTCGCCACTGAACACGCACTAACGGAACTATCTTTGACCGCAGTTTTCTCTCACTTCGGTCCAAAATAGCAATCGGCCCCTCCTCGTAGGAGCTATCCGGATGGAGATCGATGTCCTCCACAACAATATGAGAATGAGCCAAATTATCTCTAAGGTATTTCCTCAACGAGGAAATATGAAACACATCGTGAATCCGATGTAAATGCTCCGGTAGTCCAAGTCTATACGCAACCGGTCCGATCCGCTCAATAATAGGAAACGACCCCACATACCTCGGTGCCAACTTCCCCTTCTTCCTGAATCGCATAATCCCCTTCATCGGAGATACCCTGAGCAAAACCTGGTCCCCCACTTGGAACTCCCTGAAAAATCTCTTCGCATCAGCATAACTCTTCTGTCTGTCTTGAGCTACCCGAATGCGACTCCGAATCAACTCAATCCTTGCCCAAGTATCCTGAATCACTTCCGGCCCAAGCAGTTTGTTGTCCCCCACCTCTAACCAACATGCTGGGGAACGACAAGGCCTACCGTACAACGCCTCAAACGGAGCCATGCCAATAGTGAACTGATAGGAGTTGTTGTAAGCAAACTCCACCAGTGGAAGGTACTGCTCCCATCCACCCCCAAAGTCAATAATGCACATGCGTAGCATGTCCTCCAATATCTGGTTTGTGCGCTCAGTCTGCCCATCAGTCTGCGGATGATAAGCCGTACTCAACCGCAATTCCGTGCCCATGGCCTCCTGGAAACTCTCCCAAAACCTCGAAACAAATATCTTGTCTCTGTCAGACACGATATTTAGGGGCACACCGTGAAGTCTTACAATCTCTGAAATGAAGAGCTGGGCATACTGTCCCGCAGTGTAGTCTGTCCTCACGGGTAAAAAGTGAGCGACCTTGGACAACCTGTCCACAATTACCCAAACGGAGTCATGACCCCTCTGCGACGTAGGCAACCCCGTGATAAAGTCCATGGATATGCTCTCCCACGTCCACACCGGGACCTCCAATGGCTGTAGCAATCCTGCCGGTCTCTGATGATCCACTTTTATAAGCTGACAAGTGGCGCATTTCGAAACAAACTCAGCGATATCTCTCTTCATACCGCTCCACCAATACTGGCGTCTCATGTCTTGGTACATTTTGTCCCCTCCGGGATGTACCGCGAACCGTGAGTCGTGCGACTCTGCCATCACATCGTGTCGCAATTCCTCCCCTTCCGGGACTACCAATCTCCCATTGAAGCACAATCCCCCGTCTGAGCTAACGGTATAGGACTCGGCTCCCTCTGCCAGTAACCGAACTATCTGCTCCTGACAGAACGAGTCATTGGCCTGTGCCCGTACTACCTTCGTGACAATCTGCGGTGTAACGGTCATCACAGACATGAAAGATCGGGCCACTGCATCCTGGTGTCCCAATTCCTTCCACTTAGCCTTCCACACCTCTGCCACCTCATTCTCTGGCCTACGGCTCAACGCGTCTGCCACCACGTTAGCCTTACCCGTGTGGTACTGGATGTCGAACTGGTAGTCTTTCACAAACTCAAGCCACCTACGCTGCCGCATATTCAACTCCTTCTGCGTGAACAGGTACTGTAGGGACTTGTGGTCCGTGAACAGTTGGAACTTTTCCCCCAAAAGATAGTGCCTCCAAATACGTAGGGCAAATACCACTGCCGCTAACTCCAAATCATGCGTGGGGTAATTCTTCTCATGAGGCTTAAGCTTACGGGAAGCATAAGCTATGGCTTGTCTCTCCTGCTGCAATACACCTCCCAGTCCTTGCAAAGACGCATCGGTGTAAACCAAATACTCAACTCCCGGTCTCGGCAATGCTAACACAGGTGCTGAGGTCAATTTGTCCTTCAATTCATCGAATGCCAACTGACAGGCATCACTCCAGATATAGGGCACAACCTTACGAGTCAGATGTGTCAAAGGACCTGCTATCTCCGAGAAACCCCGAATAAACCTCCTGTAGTATCCTGCTAGACCCAAGAAACTACGAATCTCAGTTGGTGTCATGGGCTGTCCCCACTCCCTCACCGCTGATACTTTCCCCGGATCAACAGATATTCCCTGGTCGGAAATGATATGTCCAAAAAACTGGACTTCCTTCAGCCAAAACCCGCACTTCTCATATTTTGCATACAACTCGTTCTGACGAAGTGTCTGCAAAACCTGCCTCAAATGCTCGGCGTGCTCCTCCTCTGTCTGGGAGTAAACCAGAATATCATCAATGAAGACAATGACAAACTGGTCTAGGAAATCCCTGAACACTCTGTTCATCAAGTCCATAAACACAGCTGGAGCGTTGGTCAAACCAAAAGGCATAACCCGAAACTCGTAAGAACCATATCTCGACAAGAACGCGGTCTTTGAGACATCCTCCTCCCGAATACGTAACTGATGGTATCCCGATCTCAAATCAATCTTCGAGAAGAAAGAAGCTCCTCTCAACTGGTCGAATAAGTCATCGATTCGAGGCAACGGATACTTATTCCGTATCGTGACTTTATTCAACTCTCGGTAGTCCACACACAATCTCAGTGAACCGTCCCTCTTCTTCACAAACAAAACCGGAGCGCCCCAAGGTGAGGTACTCCTGCGAATAAATCCCTGACCTAACGGCTGCTCTATCTGATCCCGTAACTCTCGCATCTCAGCTGGAGCCATACGGTACGGTGCACGTGCTATAGGTCTCGTACCCGGTAGCAAATCTATAACAAAGTCTATCTCTCGACTGGGTGGTAAGCCTGGTATCTCCTGAAACACATCCGAATACTCCCTGACAACTGGGATAGAATCTAAAGGAATCACAACCTCCTTAGAGGTATCCTCCTCTAGGTAATACAAATGAGCGGTCGATCCTCCCTCTGGGCGAGGCATCGCCACTACAAACATCTCTTGCCCCGGAATGGCAAAAACAATGCTCCCGCTGAAGCAATTAATCATGGCCCTATAAGCTACGAGCCAATCCATACCGATGATCACATCGTGAACATGCATATCTAATACCAACATATCTGCAGGTAATACCAGACTACCAATCCCTACTCCCACTCCCCGGCATATAAAGAAAATAAGTGACCCACTCCCCAATGGTGAGTTGACACACGTCACTGTGCTCTCTGCCGTAGCTAACAATCCTAAAGCTTTCGCGAAGTGTGTAGCTATAAAACAGTGTGTAGCACCCGTATCAAATAATACCCGACCCATAGTGCCATGGATAGGAAACGTAACCTCAATCGCGGGCGGTGCCTATGGAACTGCAGCCTGGTGAACGTTGTAGACACGTCCATACTGTAGCTGCCCCTGCTGAGCTGGGACTGCTGGAATGGGTGGCAATGCTGCCATCTGTGGCGGTGCGGGAAGAGCGGCGGGAAACATAGGCCTCTGTGGCTCCTGGCGAGCACCCTGCTGCTGCTGCTGCTGTGGGGCCCTGCCCCTATCAGGACAATCCTGTCGCTTATGGCCAGTCTTGCCACAAACAAAGCACTTCCCTGGAAAGTTCCCTCCTCTCTGTCCCTGCTGTCCCCGACCCTGGTGGCCGTTACCGTTCCTCCCTTGGCCCTGCTGGCCCTGGTGAAACTGCTGCCCATTCTGCCCCTGTTGGCCCTGATGGCCGTTTGGACCCTGATGGCCCTGACGGAAACCTCCCTGTCCCTGTCTGTAGTTCCCTGACCGGAACCTCTTATTATCCCCCTACTGGGAGCCCTGCTCATTCTGCCTCTGCCCCTGACCAGATTGTTCCCCGCTAGCACCATGTCCTCCAGTCCTGCCCTGATGGCTAGACTCCCCCGACCTCTTGCCCTCGGCCATATGAAAACGATGGTCCTGGCAGTGCAACAATGCAGCATTAACCACATCAGAATAGGTGGCCAACGATAGGTTCCCTAGCAGATGCTGACGGATCCTCCAAGTCAACCCGTCAGTGAACTTCTCAATCTTCTTCTTCTCTGTTGGTATCTCATCTGGAACGATATTCAACAGATTCGTGAACTCGGCCTCATACTCGGCCACAGTCTTGCCCTCCTGCCTCAAACTCATCAGTCTCCTCCTCTTTTCCGTATGAACAGCTGACGGAAAGTACTTGCGGTCGAACCGCACCCAGAACTCCTGAATCGTGAGAGTATCCCTCTCCTCCAAGGTGGTAATAGACTCCCACTACTGTAGTGCAGATCCAACTAGCTTGAAAGTAGCTAGCACCTGCTTCTGAACCTCCGTGCACTCATACATCCTTAAGTGCCTCTGCATGTCCTTCCTCCACTGGCTCGAGACTACCACATCTGAGCTACCTGCAAACTCTGGCGGATGCGCTTTCTGAAAAGCGTCACGTACACGCTCCCAAGCAGACGGGAATGCATTAACCTGTACTGGTGCGGCAACCGGCGCCTGAGGTAGTGCCTGCTGAACAACGGCAATGGCGGCATTTACCGCTTGGGCTACTATAGCTGCAACCTCAGCGGCGTTCATCATGCCCTGAACTGGAGCGGGCTGGGGTTCGGGCGTTGCATTCCTGGGAACTCGTCGTGCACGTCGTGGAGGCATCTGAAATAATAACAAAGTTTATAAGTTCGCTGTTTATAAACTTAAAATAGCTGAAGAACGAAGCATACACGAAAAGAGTACAACAGTCCTAAAATATAGGGCTCTATATCAAAGAAACTTAGCGGAAACATAATAAGCCGTCATATCCTAAAGGACACTAGAACCTGATGCTCTGATACCACCTGTGACACCCCGACTAATTAAATACCGGGTAGCTACTCCTTTATTAAATTAATTCAAAATGCCAAGTTGGTCCAGTTAATAGCATCACTGTCGAAAACATTTTAATGATTACTAACCACCTAGTATTTAAAAAGTAAGTGCCAAATTTTAATTAAAGTCTGATTAACATGCAACAAGTGTAATAAAGAATAATAATACCATTCACCATACTGAAGAAAATAGAATAACCATCACAAGCGTAAATAAAGTCTGGAGGAAAACTCCTCACTACAAATCCCACAACTGATAAGTAAATTGAAAGCTAAATCAATACAAGCTAAAGTCTGAAAACTGTAACGTAAATGTAACTCTAATAGAAATGGGCAACACGCCCTACAACTGATAGATAAAGAAGCTGGAATCCAAATGAATAGAGGCGTCTACAAGCAAATCCCTGTAGCTTCCACAAACAGCTACAGCTCGTCACCTGAATGAGTATCCTATGCTTGGTGTCCTTGTGGATGGGCACCTAAAATGGTTTTACAAAGAAAAGTAGATTTGAAAAGCAAACGGGTCAGAGCCCGAATGTGGAGTTATATTTTAAAAACCTGCAAGTGCTTTAAAAACATTTAAAACATTAAATGCAAAGTACATGTTAGGACGTGCACTCACATTATATTCTCACCTCTCGTCTAACTGTGCACTCCTAACGGAAGTACCCATCTATAACGACACCACCCACTAGCTAAGTGACATCATCTCTAGCTAGACTATCATAGATCCTACCCATATTACTCGGTTCTATTAACATTATAACGCTCGTAATTAAGTAGGGGTTTAACGTAACTCAGATGTTCAATATGCCATATATATAACTATCAGTTAACTCGTTATATTTCTCGAATCGATACCGTAATTATATTCACAACATTAACATAAAGGTTCCCATTAATTAAGTGTATATTATTCACATCATAAATATACAATACAAGCACCCCGAGAACTAAGCTGCGGTGCACACATACTCTGCTATCCATCCCGGTACATCACGTACATAAGGATTACATATTCCGAATCTCTCAGGAATAGTTCACAGATAACAACATCACAAGTAATGGAGGCGAACACAGTCACATCACATAGGTCACGCACCTACCTACGCTCCTACGATCAGCGGACTTATTAATATCCCAATAAGTCTTTCTATGACCTATGTTCATCAAGGTAACCAGTCTAAATCCGGACAACACAAGGATTAGAGGGCCCTAAGCGAACGCAAACCTCCCGTGATAGCAAGTATGGTAGGTATGTCATACACACAATTCATATACCAATACTAAGTAAACACACATCTTAGTAATCCCGTAGTTTAATCGTAGTACATATCGCTTTCTCGTACTAACTTATAATATCTACACTTATATTATTCCGGTTTATCATCATACGCGCCATAATCTATTTTCACGTCGTAGTATACACTCACGTTTCAACCCAAATGGTTCATTGAATTAAATCTCTCGTATATAAATTTACTCCTCGTAATAACCTAAAAGTCCCAAATATATCCTTACATCATCAAAGGAAGGTTATCTATACCCTCGAACAAGTTTACGGGACTCCAAAAATCAAAACAGTCCAAAAAGGATCAAATTGTCAACTCGTTAGAAGTCTCGTTCGAACGAGACTGTTCGAACGAGATTCCTCTGCCAACTCGTTAGAAGTCTCGTTCGAACGAGGCTGTTCGAACGAGATTCCAGTTCGTTCGAATGAACTGTACCTTCTAACGATATCTTCGTTCGAACGAGATATCGAACGAAACCCCTTCTCGTTAGCAGCGACTGGTCAACTCGTTAGAAGCTCGTTCGAACGACTTCGTTCGAACGACCTGGGTAGGGGCTTCTAACGAGCTGCCAGATTCGTCCCAGATTCTCTAAGTTACGTTTCTCACCATTTTTAACACCTCAATCCTTCTCCAAAGTTCGTTCTAACAGATTTTTAAGTCCTCTAATCATACTATAACATGCTAAGGTCATATACTAACATCTCTTAATACATTAATGCATCCTAAACATCATTAAATCACAAGATTTTATACTTTTCCCCAATTTTATCAAGAACATGAACCCTAGGTTTATATCATCATCAAATCCCAGAATTTAATTCGTTTTAATTTCTTCTAATCACAATTATTATGAGAGAAATCATCTACCTATCATTCTACATGCAATTCTCTTCAAAATTTCCAAGTTCTAAACTCCAAACTACATGGGTTTTCATTCATCTTTCAAGAACAATTAAAATTCCTCAATTTCTAACATGGAAAAGACATTCTCTGAAATTAAATGGAATAAAGTCACTTGCCTTGGTTCGATTTCTGATTTTGGTGTAGGTTTGATGGAGTTTTTCTGCAGAATTTCCTCTCTTCCAAGCTCCTTCTCCAATGGTGGCTTAAGGTGGCTAGGGTTTTCTTTGGGAAGATTGTAAAACCTAATGTTAGCCTCCGTAGCTTAAAGGGTTAATATGGGTTGGTTAATGGTTTTAGTGGGTTAAATCCACATCAGATTTACATCTCCAATTTTCGTCACTTTTAATTCCTCAAAAAGTAAAATTACCAAAATACCCTTTATGATGCCGGTATGGCCTAAAAATACCCCGGGACCCAAACTACACCCCCGGCTAGTGTTTTCTGACTATCTCGACCCTTCCGGACGCGTTGGCGCACTCAAAACGACCATACGGTTTATAGATTTTAAATTCACTTTTATTATCAAAATATTATACCGTGGCGCGGCGGTCCCACTCGTCTCAACAAAATTTCTAAAATGCCGTATATAAATCTCACGACAAATTTTATAATACCAAGTTCATATATAATCATATATGCACATAATCAAATATCAACTCGCATCTCGTAAGTATTTTTAACCGGATTAATTTCCGATTAATACGCATTTAATTAATTAATCCCAAAAATAAATATAGCCAAAAGTACGGGGTATTACAGTGTTCATTTTCGTCCAAAGGTAAATTTCATTATCATTATTTGAGTATGTAACCTAAAAAATAGTTTCACGCTCATCTATTCGAGATAAATTGGAAGCCTTCCCTTCAAAGACAAACCAGTAGGGTAGTAAACGAACAGATACGGATTGGATACCATGTTTTCCATTTTCGTATCCGCCATCTGGATGCACTATCTGTATCCGTATCTGCCGGGATAGCTAAAACAACTATCCATATCCGTATCCGTTCGGACACCTCAGATTCGGATAATATCCATATCCGTTTACATTGTTTAGCCATCACAAAAAATAACTATTGAAATATCCAATATAATGAAATCTAATTCAACCCAAATAAATATACAACAAAATTACTACCTCCTAACATTAATAATTACGGCTTCTATAATATTAAGTAGCATTCCATAATGATAATATGACTTAAATCTATCCATACTTTACAACCATATAAGCTTAAACCCATCCAAAAAATATAATAATATAACAGTAACATTCCATAACAGTAGATATAAATATGCACCTTGCAGATTCAATCAAATTTATTGAGAATGATAACCTCATGGACCTTTTAGTCTTCAAAACGTACTCATATTTTTATTTTATTAAGTATGCATTTTTATTTTCTATATAATATACCTGTTGTTAACTTCAGTTCTCATCACAATAAAAACCATCTATTTATTTTTTGTTTCTCTCCTAAATTTATTTATAATTAAGGAAACTAATGAACAACCACATGAATACTATATAAATACAGTTATATATTTGTATTTTTATTTTGTATGTACTTGCTGTTGCTAACTTTCTGTTGCAGGAGGAGGGATGCACAGCGGCGAAGCGACGTAGTTGATGTGCAACGGAGGGATTGATGATAAGCGGTGGCGGGGTTGATGAGCAGCGGCGAGCTGATGCAGCGGAGGGGGAGGTGGCGGTGGCAGAATGATGTTTTTTTGTGGAGTGAAATGAGGGTTCATTTTCTCTTATTTTGTACGAAAGAGAAATGAAATGAAATTAGTTTTTTTGATTTTTGTTTTGAGTGGAGTATATGTTCTTTATTAGGTGTATATTGTGTGTGATAGGGTGTATTGTAACTTTAGTGTAACTCCGTGATAATATACCAAATAAAATTATAATACATGACATTTTATAATTTACCCAATAAAATAATAACTTTAGTGTGTTTTTGTTTTGAGCGGAGTATGTGTCTGATTTGTTTTAGGAAATAAACAATTAAGGTTTTTATTAATATTATTTTATTAGCAATACTAATACTAATATTATTAGTAATATTTTAAACATATGTTTGATGGATACGAATATCCAATAAAATGAATATTTCGCATCAAATACGAATTATTCGTGTCAAATATTAGTACCATCCATATTCAATATTATTTTCTCAAATATATATATAGAATATTCATATTCATATCCATTTTTATATTTTCAGATAAATATTCGCAAATTGTAATTCAAATATCATACGCATGCGAATTTTCAATCCTTACAAAATAGTCAAGAGCGCACGGAGTCAAAATCTACTTCTCAAAGCCTGGAGGGCTAATATCGTCACCCGAAAAAATGAACTGTTTTCGCTTTTCAATCAGTGTCAATTTGGTCACAATAAAATCACCCTATTCCTCCATTAAGCGTATATAGGAAGAGGAGACTGAGTTGAGAGTGAGTGAGCGACAAGTAAACTGAAACTGAACTCGGACATGGATCAAGATGGCAAACACGATCGCATCGCTCGAATTTCATCTGCCATTCGTATTATTCCTGATTTTCCTAAGCCCGGTATACACATATACATCTCTCTCTCTATTTATTTATGTGTATATGTGGGGGATTTAATTTGTTTTGGTTTTTGCAGGAATTATGTTTCAGGATATAACCACGTTGCTTCTTGACCCTCAGGCTTTCAAGGACACCATCGATCTCTTTGTTGAGAGGTATAAAGACAAAGATATCTCTGTTGTTGCAGGTAATCTATCTTTCACATTCCAATTGGACGGGTCGTTAGCACTCCGATGACCTATGAGTTACTAAGTAAATCTAGCAATGTTACCCCACAAATTATGGCACAAAAGATATTTGTTCAACTTTAAAGAATTATTTAACCAGCAAAACTTATTTTAAAGGTTACAGTATTCTAAAATATTCCTGTTTGTCGCCTTATTGCGGAAAGTGGTTATTGAATCAGTGACCAACTTAACATCATCTTCCAACTATGTCGTCTCTAATTATGTGATGCTAGGAAGCCCTCTGTACCAAGCGTCCAAATTTTCCTAACTAGCTAGGTGACCAATACGCGGGTGCGGTGAAGCGTCAATTTTCAAATTAGTAGGATTTGAGAGAGCTGCCAAAGTGTTTATATATCTATATAAAATTTGATAATTATATATAAATTTTACGGTCAATTTGAATTTAATACATTAGTAGTCTTCGATTTTAGACTTAAATACCATTTTGTTTAAAAATTAGACTTTAATATAAAATCATCAATAGAGGGTCAAAGTTAACTGACACGCGGCATTTTTAAATCTAAAATACTTATAAGTGAACTAATAAGCCAAAAAATCTCTAAAAAATAAAAATAAAAAAATAGAAAACTAAACATAAAAAATTTGAAACAAAAAAATCTGGGAAAAAAAATATTACCAGCGCCACACTTGTCCAGTATGGTGGAATTTGTCGGAAAAAAAAAGTGGAGTACTAATTTGGAACAACCGAAAAAGGAACAAATTACTTTTAATTCTTGACGGAGGGAGTATTAAATTAACTTTTCAAGCTTATCAACTGCATTCACCCTGTCCTACACAAGCAACCCCACATCCTCTTCATTGGCATACTTAAGAGCTAGCAATTTTTTCTCCTTTTCCAGTTAGATACTGCCAGGCTGACCTAATATGATTGACCTGATGGAGATCAAGTTCCTTATCTGGAGACTATCTGAAAAAGTAACATACCTTGGTCATTGAAGCTACTAACTTGATGCCAAAGATATGAGAAAATCCAATCTCCCAAGAAAAGTTCCATGACAATCATACTACTTCCTTGATTTTTTAGAATTTTATTTAAAATTTAAGCTACTTTCCTGGAGTGGCTAGAAAAGTTCCATTGAAGGTAACAATGGCAAAAGGTATATTCTACTTGCTTTCCTTGGCAAAACTTTGATCGCTCACTAACTTGGAGATGGAGTGTCACATGGCCAAAAACTGGTTATTCAATGGTCTATGATTCTATTTTGTAGGGTAACAATATTCTTCATTTATTAATAATAGTTGTTGAGTAATCAGGTATCAACGTGTTCACTATTTTCTAAAACAGTTTCAGCAGTACAATGACCTTTTTGTTTTATTCACAAGAGTCGTATAGACTTCAAGACTGATTTTCTTCACTAGTTTGTACCTTTTCCCCCTCCACCAGCTAATATCTGGCTTCCTACAAGAAATTATTCTGAAGTTAATGCAACTTTGTTGACCACGGTTGACAAAAATAGTTTAAACATGTATGCAAATGAGCTAGCTGAGTACTAAAATGTTTGAACTCGTTTATCACGATTCAATTGAATTCGATTTTGTTTGGTGTGCTAAACGAGCTCGAGTCTGAGATCATAATATATCTTTTGGTGAGATGAGCCTACTGGTTAATGAATATAATTTATATATTTGTCGTTTAGTTATAGGATTGTTTGAGCTGTTTCATGAATCTAACCTAATTGATCATATTCTAGTAGAATCATGCCATGTTCGCGAGTGTACTTGAGCAAAGCTGATATCTATTCGAGCTGGGTTCGTTTATTAGATGAGCATAAACACAAGGTTGCAGCTAATTAACTTGAGAAACGAGGGGGAACGAGCTATAGACAAGTTGAGTTGCACTTCTTCATGGACACCTCGATTTATTTACAGTCCTAATTAGGGTTGAACAATTCTTTCCTATGTCTTTTGCGGAAATCACATCTAGTATTTTTTTGATTCTATATACTTCTGAAGTCTCACTTCGGAAATGTGTTCAACTCCATCAACTGCTCGCTTGCTACAAATCTATTGCCCAACCCTACCTTAGCACTTGGGCAGTTGGACCTATTTTCCAGGGCTTTGTACAACAGATTTTAGATTTTGGGCCAATAAAAGTACAAACAATTTATGTGGACTCAATTTTGGGATCCGACAAGTGCCAAGTTTTGACGTGCATTACCTTTTGGGTTTGCGTTTTTGACCATTTCAATTCAGGGATTATTACCCCTAGAATTTGACCTTAACTCGCCAAACCACAATTTGAGAGCAAATTTGCCACAAGCCTATTTATTTATTTATTTGTTATTGTATAGATTAATGATACACTCAATTAAGGGCCAAGACCAACGCTTGTCCACTATGGTGGAATTTGGTTCGTTGATTATGATTTAAATTGGGAGACTTGGAGGCTACTTTTAGCACATACCTGGCGTTTTTGTTATTTTCTCTATTATGATGTTCTTTTCTTTTATTGTTAGTTTAGTTGTTATTATAGGAGGGAAGTATTAAAGGCTAGTAAGGGCATAGATGTAATTATGACCTTTTTTTATAGTCCAAGTTAGATCCTTCCACTTCCTCCTATCAATACTCCTCATGTAGCCTCATTTGAGGCGTTCGTACATTTTTGAGATACTGAGAGAGAGTTGAAACGAGAGTTAAATCATCTTCTTATTTTCCATTTGACGCTCATTTACGTCAGATTACGTTCAAAAAAGGAAAGTGAAGTACTAATTTGGAACAACCCAAAAAGGAACAAATGACTCTTAATTCGGATGGAGGGAGTATTAAATTAATTTTTGAAGCTTATCAAACTACATTCACGCCGTCTTACACAAGAAGCCCCATATCCTCTGCATTGGCACGTTGAAGAGCTAGCAATTTTGCTCTCCTTTTCCAGTTAGGTCTGTTCCTAGGGATGACCTAATATGATTTGATCTGATGGAGTTCAAGTTCCTTATCCGAAGACCATTTGAACAAGTAAAATACCCTGGTCATAGAAGCTACTAACTTGATGCCAAAGATATGAGAAAATCCCATCTCCCAAGAAAAGTTCCATTATAATCGTACGACTTCCTTGATTTTATTTAGAATTTAAATCTACTTTCCCCAAGAGACTAGAACTCGTGGAAATCTATTTATTTATATTGGAGGTAACAATGGCAAAAGGTACATTCTCACTTGCTTTGCTAGCCAAAACTTTGATCATTCTCGTACTGACTTGAGTGTCACATGGCCAAAACCTGGTTATTCAATGGTCTATGATTCTATTTTGTAGGTAACAATATTCTTCGTTGACTAATAATAGCTGTTCAGTAATCAATCAAAGGTATGTGTTACTATTTTCGAAAACAGTTTCAGCAGTACAAATTGACCTTTTTGTTTTATTCACAAGAGTCGTATAGACTTCAAGACTGATTTTCCTCACTAGTTTGTACCTTTTTTCCCCTCAACCAGCTAGTATTTGACGTCCTACAAGAGATTATTATGAAGCTAATACAACTTCAGTGACCATGATTAACAAAAACATTTTAAATACGTATGCAAATGAGCTAGTTGATCACTAAAATGTTTAAATTAGGCCTTATTCTAGGTTTATTTTTGTCATTTTTTTTTGTATTTCTTTATTTTTTTTATTTGTATTTTCCTTTACTTGCTTTGTTATTTAGAGGTTAGGAGTAGTAATAACATTTTTGTAATTAGTGACCTAGTTTGGAGCTTAAGCTACTCCTTCCATGAAATACCCATGTAGTCTCCATTTGAGGACAATTCTCCATTTTGAAATATAAGAAATTATTTGATTTTCTCTCTAAAGTTAGGTTTGTTTATTTTTTTGGCAATTGATGTGTAGTTTATATCAAATTGATATCAGAGCGAGGTGTCGCTTCCCGATTGGTATATTGGTGTGTAGTATTAAAATCGTACACTACATCAATACCTCCCCCAATAGATCCAAACAACAACAAGATGAGAATATCGAATTGATACAACAAATGATGAGGTTGGAACAACAAGTGGCTCAACTCCTTACGGCCCAAACAACCCCCACCACTTTTCACCCAAGTGGCCTAAACTAGCCCCCATATTCATGATGCCCCAACCCAAAATCCCAAACCCTGGCCACCACCCTCCCAAACCCTGCTGCTGCCCTAACTGCAACCCAACACTCAAACCCTAGCCCTACCGCCTTCGCCACCAGCCCCCAACCGTTGGCTGAGGCTGTCGACCCCCCCTCCCCCGTCGTTCATCACCCCCGAGCCTCTGAAACTACCCTAGGGCTGTCGGCCGAAGCTTTAAACCCACTAACTCGGGTTAGCCCCGCCACCCCTCCACTGCCTCGCCATACACCACCAGCCCCTCCGTACCCCTTCTGATCCCTCCCCCTTCGCCCACTTCCCTCCCGCCCGTTGCTCCACTCCCTAGGTGCTGAAACCTAGTCCACCCCCAAGCCAGCCTTCAAAAATGGTCCCACTAGATTCGAACCCCTAACTCGACCCCCGACACCTACCTCTAGACTCAGAAATTCAACCCCATTACACCGGACCCAACCCACCCCCGTTCTTGGGGCCATCCACCTCAAATATGCCTCGCCCCACTCTTGACCCTATTCGATCTTTATTTTTACCCTACCCGCATCAAACCGACCAAAAATTTGTCCCCCCTAACCCCTCGAGTCACGGGCCAGCCCTATACCACGACCCGACTAATCTTTTTGACGCCCCCACCTCTGTGCCCCACCACTCTGTGGTTCTGACCCATCATATGCCTACCTATCTCCCTCTCCCCGGATTTCTCACATATCCTGGAGCTACTACACATCATATGACGACCCACAACCTTCAACCCACCTCCGACTCGTTACTCCCGCCCCCATTTATGCACCTATGCCCACCTCCCCCACCATCACGCCATACCCCTTCCTACCATGACCTCTTCCTGCCCTACACGGATGCGTCTTCATTTACCGACACCGGGGATACTCACAGCAGTATCCTCGAGTAGATCCCTCCCCGCTTCGGGACCGCCAGTGCTTTTATTGTAGAGAGTACGACCACCTGATTGGCACGTCCCCTGCACCTCCCATGGTTCCACATGCTTATCCCCCTCATCCACCACTTGTTTAGCTGCCACCGATCCCTGCTGGTTTTGCTGCACCAGGTGATGTGATGGGCCTCGAGCCTCGTCAGGAGAGCGACCACCTGTCAACAGCACTATAGTTACTATCTCGGAGTCTTCAGGGAGATATATGGGTCGACATTCCCATGTTTGATGGACAATTTTCCCTGGATGCTATGGTGGATTGGTTAGCGGCGATGGTGACAGTTTTTTATTACAAGTGGGTTTAGGGCCGTTCATGCATTCTCCCGACATCCACCAAATTTCAGGGATTCGTTCGGATTTAGTGGAATGATCTGTGCTATCACCGAACAGCTGCAGGACTACCTCCCATTCAGACTTGGCACGAGCTCAAGGTCGCTCTTCAGGCGACATTCGTACCGCCGACCTATGAGCTTGACCTATTTGACCGCGTCTAATCCCTTCGGCACGGTTCATCTATTGTAGTGGATTACACAGTAGTTCCAGCTCCTCTGCACCCGAGCTCGCCTCCCTGAGACAGAGGACCAGCGGATCAGCCGCTATAACCTGGGACTGCAGCCCCACATCCAGCACAACCTCGGGTTGAGGGAGATACTGACCTTTTTGAAAGCGGTCGAGTACGTGACCAAGATTGAGCCTATCACACGTCTGCAGCAACTCCTCTACCCTCTCGAGCCCCACTCGCCCCAGTCTCCGCTCTTGCTCCTCCAGTATTGGCTTCAGTCCCCATTACCACCACTGCGTCGCCACCTCCATCGGGTCCTACATTCAAGTTCTACAACTGTGGCATTGTTGGTCACCGAGCTTCTGATTGCTCCCTTCCAAGACGTCATACCCTATTGGCAATGGAGCATCCACCCGACTATTTGAACGCATCCGAGGAGCTTCCCAGCATGCCCTGATTACTGTTTTGGAGGGCGACTCCATGGGTCTCTCATGTGAGCTCGCTTATGTACCTACTTTTGTAATTCCCTCACAATTCCCGATTTTTGGCTCTCGCGGATGTGCTTCGTCTTAAGAGGGGGAGAGTGATGGAAATGGGCCCTATTTGAGGTTTTTTTTGTCATTTTTATTTTCTTTTGTATTTCTTTATTTTTTTATTTGTATTTTCCTTTACTTGCTTTTGTTATTTAGAGGTTAGGTGTAGACTTGTACTAATGACATTTTTGTAATTAGTGCCCTAGCTTGGAGCCTAAGTTACTCCTCCCTTTAAATTAATGCTCTAAAAGGTGCGCCTAGGCTTGAGGCTAACGCTCCACCTTAAGCTTTTTGCGCCTTATTCTTGGTCAAAGGCTTAAGATGCACTTTTTTTAAAAATAAAAACGCTTTAGTAAAACGATATCGCCTTTTAAAGATTTAAAAAAACCCGGACCAATGTCTCATTCAAAACAATCAAAAGAGAAATGGTATCCCAAACCTCTCTGCCTCTCGTCCAAAAAAACTCCCGTTTTTTCTTTCGTTTTCCTTTATTTTTTATTTTTTCTTAGTATTTAAAAAAAATAGTACTTTAGTTTGCATATATTCAGACATATTTTAAGATATGTACCATTTTAGTATTTTTAATAGCCTTGTTATAGTTAAAAATGTTAAAACATATTAAAAAAGGCCTAAATGCCTCTTCACCCCTTTTTACACCTAAGGTCCGGTCCGCCTAGGCTTCTAAGGCTTAAGGCTTGGCCTCCACGCCTCGGTTACGCCTCGCGTTTTTCAGAACCTTGCTTTAAATACCCATGTATTCTTCATCTGAGGACACTTCTCCATTTTGAAATATAAGAAATCATTTGATTTTCTCTCTAAAGTTAGGGTTTGTTTATTTTCTTGGCCGTTGGAGTGTAGTATACGTCATATTTTATCATAATTCAATTGAGTTTCGATCATGGTTGGGGTGCTAAACGAGCTCGAGTCCGAGGTCATAATATATCTTTAGTGAGATGAGCCTGTTGGTTGATGAATCTAATTTATAAATTTGTCTTTTAGTTATAGGATTATTTGAGCCATTTCATTAATCTAATCTAGTTGATCCTATTCTAGTAAAATGAGGCCATGTTCGCGAGTCTACTTGAGCCAAGCTGATATCTATTTGAGCTGGGTTTGTTTATTTAATGAGCCTAAGCACAAGGCAGCAGCTAATCAACTTAAGAAAAGAGGGGGAACAAGCTTTGGACAAGTCGAGTTGCACATATTCATGGACACCTCGATTCATTTATCCTAACTAGGGCCTAATAAAAGAAATCCCTTTCTATGTCTTTTGCAAAAACCACATCTTGTATTTTTCAGGCTAGTTAGTTGGATAGGTTCATTATTAAAAGTCCCAGCCCCAAGCAAGGGCTTTATGCACAAGTTGAGACATGGCTTAATTATTTTCTAGTGAGAATGTTAAAGAGGACAAAGGGACCTACATGAAAAAGTATTCAGGAATCGATATTGTCATCTATATTTGTTTACGAATGTACCTCCAGGGTAGGTGGCATAGTGTAAGAACAAATTGAGCTTTATTCCACGAATTTTGGGGACTAGTTCTTATTTAATAAAATTAATAATAAAAACCGAGGATCAAATCTTCACTCGAGTTTGTACTTGGCCACAGATTTTTTTTATAGATAAATACTATCATTGATTATTTTCTTAGGGGATCGTGTGGAGGGGGTGAAATATGAGTGCTTCGATTATATACATGAAATACCAATTATGGTATTTTATTAGCTCTGCTCAACCATTACCTATCCACTATGTTGGCTCCTTGCCCTCGAAAGGCACAAATCATGGGATGTGATTGGCATGGGCATGAGGAGGTTGTACCTTGGAAGGTCCTGTGATGGCGCGTGGCTTAACACATGGTGGCTTCTTCTGCCATAACACGAAACTTGTGGAACCATATATCTCGTTGTCTAGGTGAAAGTATGTGTTATTAAGATTACCCTGAACGCAGGGGTTTCTTTCACAAAAGATGATTTCCACGCGATATTGAGCATGCTCACTTTGGCTCCCACATTGTTTGGCATGCGTTGAAGGATTATGTCTGTAGTGGTACCCCTTTGGCGTGGGAGTGTTCAAACAACAATTTCGTAAATTTGGCATACACCTGATAGCCAATTGACACTATACTATATCATGACACTTTGAACCTGAGAAAAATGACCCAGATTTTTCCCTAGGAGGAATTTTTGTTGAGGAGGAAAAAGCACTTAATTGTGTGATCACATCACATAATATTCTATATAAATGATTAAAATTCGTGTGCCAACGTGAACACATTACCAAATTTGAAATGTAACCATTCTTTCAGTTATCTGTAGTAAAACTAGTTCTAATCATGTGATTTGTTTTGATATTGATGACATGATGCAGGTATTGAAGCAAGAGGCTTTATATTTGGTCCTCCTATTGCATTGGCTATTGGGGCAAAATTTGTGCCTATGAGAAAACCCAATAAGTTGCCTGGTATATTCTTTCACCCCTTTGTGCAATGTTTACATGAAATTCTTTCGTTAGAACATTTTGGGCAACCATAAATTTTTTATTATTAGGTTGAGCAATGCAATGTGGTGCAACCCTCTAATTTATATCCATTATTCACAAGTTCATATCCTTTATCATTTCCCCCTAAAGTTAGATGAGACCACAACGCTTCTTTAACTACATATAATAGCAAGCTTTTTATTTTTAATTTTTTTTAATGAAAAAGCCATTTCTTGTTATCAATCTTGCTCATTTCTTGGAGCATATCCTTTATAACTTTTTATTATTGCTCATTTCTTGGAGCATTTTTTTCTTGTTATCAATCTTGTGTAGAGAAAATTCTTAATAATTTGTCCTGCATCAACAAACGTCCTCAATCTCTAAGTCCAATGTTCATAATAGTTTTTAAGGCTATTAGCCTCGAGGCCAAGCCATGAGTTGTCATAACGAGGCTATAGTCTCAAACCTTAGAGGCTATAGTGCCTTAAGGCTATCCAATGCTTAAAACTTAGTTTACACTTTAATACTTGCACTATTTAAAATCTAAGGCTGTAATATGTATATTTAAATCAAACATACATGTTATATACTTATTTATACCGACTTATTATGGTGACAAATTATACAATTTTTATATTATATTATAATCATTTATGACTTACGATATGATGATAGCTTTTTTACTGTTATTGTGATGGGGTATTGGGAAATGATAAACTATTTGTATTTCCTTTAATGGACTCTTTGTGTTGATTGATTATTTTTATCATATATTATTATTTTTAGATTACCTCTTCCTCGAGACTATATGGCCTGCCACCTCATCTCGCCTCGCCTGGGAAAAACCCTTCGTTGTCGCTTTTAGCTTTTACGAATTTTGTCTTTCCCCACAATATATTCTTATTTGACGTTTTACATGAACAATTCCAATATACAAAATTTCAAAGGTGGTAGAAACTTGTGCATCGTAACTATAATAACTGTTTTAACTTTCGAATCAATAGTATTTTGAAGTAATAAAATTAATTAAATAATACAATCTACGTATGACCTACCCCCATCTTATCAAACTTTTAAAGTTATATGGTGTATTGTGTTACTGCTTTTGTTCTCGTTCCATGTACATAAACTATCTTTGTTCTAGGTAACATTGGTCACATAAATTAAATCTTCAATGGCAATTTAGAAAGACACTCAAGTGAGAGAGTTAACACTCAATTTTAAGAAGCGCAGAATGATTTACTACATTGGGATAAAATGATATTTATAAGGGAGTGGGAAGGATCTAGAAGGGTAACATCAATACCCTAATTAGGGAAGTGCGCCTAGGCCCATGTGCTGTTACTTGACCTAGGTGCACCCCCTTTACATCAAATTTGTGTAATGCCTCTTCTAGCAGGCTTCCCTATATCCCTATAATACAAGCACCAAAACTTGGCAAAAATAAAAGAAATTAATAAAATAAAATACTAAAATTACTAAAATGTCGTTAAACCTTCATCGATTTTCATCACTCTTTCCTCCATAAAAAGAGTTCGACCTCCTCGTTTGGAGGCTCCGATTCATCGGTCACAAGCAAGGTCCTCCTACGTGCCTTGGGGCATTCTGCTACTCGGTGGCCCACCACACCACAATTGAACCATTTCATAGCAACTGGGGGCGTGTTAAAGGCTCGAGGTGGGGTTGCCGTTGAAGGAGTGGATCGACGAGTTGGTACGACAGGAGTACGGTGATAGGCCTCAACCGTGGTCGCGTACTCAACCGCCTTGACGAAAGATCATATCTCGCACAACCCCAAGTTATGCTGATTATAAGGCTGGAGCCCCTGAATGTAGCAGTTGATCCGTTGAGTCTTGGACTCACACAGACGTGCCTTAGTGCAGAGAAGCTGGAACTGCTCGGTGTAGGTGGGGAGATAAAGGAGGTGTTCTGCCTAAGGCCTTGGATCCAAGTGTAGAGGTCGCGCTCGTATGTCGATGTGATGAAGAATGCTCGCAACTCTGTCTTCAACTGATTCGAGGTTTGGATCGGAGGAAGCTCGGAGGCTACTTGACGCTGCACAATATCATTCCACCAAAGTCGGGTAGTTACTTGAAATTTTGGTGGTGGCTAACTGAACACACTTGCTCCCCTTGATGCGCTTATAGTCGAATACTGTCTCCATCACAACGATCCAATTCACAAGGGCATCCGGGTCCAAATACCTGTCAAACGTAGGCACATCCACCCTAATATCACCTTGGAGGCTCTTGGAGAGAAGGCGTAGTGCTAGAGCAAGGTTGTCATCCCCTGGTGTCGGGTCCTCGTCCTTGTCCACATCCTTAATAAACTCCTTCTGAACAAGTCGTGCGCGAGGCTGGGGCTTATGAAACGGAGATTGCTCAACCGGATCAGGGGCATCATCATAAATTAGATTCTTGGGCTCCTCAGGAGGGTAGTATGGACAATCATCCATTAAATGGCCACGCTCGTAACAGAGAAAATAGTGGCGATCCTCAATCGACATGAAGGGTGTGACCTTGGGACTGGAGAGGTATCGGTGCGCCATTCTTCGAGCATCGGGACTCTACCATCCCCATTATGGTTCAAACTATTTACCGAGTTGACTCGGTATCGGTCGAGTCAACTCGAAATCGGAGGGTGGCGATATGATACCGAGAGACGTATAAAAAAAAATTGAATTGTGTTGTCTCGCCGAGATATTGATTGAGGCAACCGATTCCGAGATAACTATGTTATCGGCCGAGACAACCGATTCAAACGACACATTATTTGTAAAAAAATGTCAAAAACAAATGTTTTGTAAAATATTTCCTTGAGTACATTTTTTTGCAGAACATTTTTTCGTACAAAAAAATAAAAAATGCCGAACAAATTGTTGCGACATTATATAATTTTCCGGAGTAACATGAATTTTTTTTTGCGTCATTATTTGATTATTGTGACATTTTCTTTTATCTTTTGATAGAATTTTAATCTTTTACCATATTTCTTTGTTGTTGAAAATATATTATAGCATTTACAGAAACACCACCTATATAAGTTTGTACACAACATATATATGGTAAACAATTTTACACACTAAGATTAAACTAAACAATTGCAATAAAATTAAAATGTCACTAATATAAAACTAATAACATTCACCGTACATGATACTATTTGAATTTGGAATAAAATATCCTATCAAAATATAATCACATAATGATATCTAAAAATGGAAGAGACAGAGATTGGGGAAAAAAAGAATCTCCATTAAGTCTAGTCTCGTCCATCAAGATCAAACATTCTCTTCCACTTACATAAATTAAAATAAACAATTAGTCACTAATACGTAATTATTTAGAGATTTTAAGTAATTAAAAATTAAAATGAAAATTAATACATTAGCAATATGCCAAGTTCGTTGAGCTTCAGTATAACTAATTGTACAATGCAATGCATATTAAATGATCGTTTGAACGTATCTAATTGATCCACATATTGTTAAATCTTATTTTTTTAAAATTTTCTATATTGTTTTTTGGAATTTTTTGCGCTCTCTAGATAGCTATACCACAACCTTGTTGAAAATCGGGTGTCCAATACCAGGACCGATATCGAGACTTTGAACCATTATCCACATAAAGAGATGTAGGTTTGTGTGGGGGAGCTACCAAAATCATATTGCCCGAATTGCATATGTGGGCAACTGAAGATGGGGGGATTAGTGTAACCATTCTTCGGCCAGTCAACGACAATCACGAGCGAAATCGTGGAGGTTATTTAGTACAAACATAGCTGAACGTGTGTCCCACATCGGATTGAGTTGGGGTACTCGTGTATGGTGACGGAGGAGTCGGTTTTCATTAGGTATTAACTCAGTTGGGTTTGGTAAGGGAGGTGGTTCGGTCCTGTAAACAACCCTGGTGGGCGTAGCCTTGGCTAGAGGCAGGTGGTTCGGGTATCGGTAAGGGCTGGGCTTGTTATGGTGCTCTGGGGTCTGGTTATGCTGAGTCGAATGAGGGTATGAAGGATCGGGTGGGGTCAAGGGCGGATGGATCTGCCTAGGTTTTTGAGCGGGAGTTTCAGGGTAAACGAGGCTCGGAGGGTTTTGGTTTGTAGGTGGTCGGAGTTGACTTGACTTGGGGTTGGAGAGAACCGGGGTTTTCTAGGTTCCCGTCGGTAGAGGGAGGCAGGGTATTCGGGTTCGCTAGGTTGTGGGGGGTTTAGAAATGGAAGGGGGTGAGTAGACCGGTGGTCAGGGGGGGATGAGTAGGTCATATCTGGGGGAGGGTTAGGGTTGCGAGTGCGCCTGAGGCTGGAGGGTGCGGAAGTGTCGGGATGGTTTGGTTCCGACACCGAATTGGTAGATCTGGTGGTGCAAGGTGGTGGGATGGTCGCCTGAATTTCGGCTGACCAAGGGTGTTCAGGGTCTACGGGCGACTGCTGGTTGACGGAACATGATGTTCGGGTGGAATGGGAGGTTCCATGATAGTGGTGTTCATGGAGGAGAAGGTTGACCTTTTGGGTTAATATTTCTTCTTCTTCTTCTTCAACTAATAATAATCGGGCGTTTCTTCTCTCGGCATTGGTGGGTTTCCTCAGTGCCACTGATTGCTTTATATTACGATTTTGATTATACAAGAACAACTAAGGGTGGAGAATTATTTGTCTCAACCCTAGGACACCACTTATTTGTCTTTGTCAAAGAAAAAAATAATCTATATTTGGGACCGAGAATTATTTGTACCTTTTATTTAGTTTTAGTGCTTAGATTTTATAGTTAGGTTTTGAGCTTTTCGACGGTATGATTAGTGTTGTTATACATGATAAATCATAACAACTCATGGTTAGCTAACACACCTTTGATAAGGTAACAATAGTGTTGTTATACATGATAAGTCATGATTACTCATCATGGTTCAAAGTCGCGGCATCGGTCTATGACTCGGACACTCAATTTTTGACTCGGTATCGGGCTCGGGCGATACACAACTATACACTATTTAGAGAACTCAAAAGAAATTAGAAAAGTCTAGAAAGATAAGAATAATAATATGGCTTAATTAGACAAGTACAAAATCATCATTTACTATGTATAACATTGTATAATTGTTTTTACTGAATCATCATTTAGTATGCATAACATTGCCTAAATCAATATATATTTAGTAATATATTCTTCGTGAATGTTATAATAGTACCTATTACTAATTAAGGATATATATAATGTAAATAATCATACACTTTAAGGATAAATGAATAATGATACATTTTAATACAAATTAAGTAAATACAAAAAGAATGTTAAATGGAGATAATCCCTTTAGTAACACTACAAGAAAAGAAATGAGATATTCAACATAAAAAACTCGATTTGCGACAATGAAACATCGTATAACTTGTACCGAATTGAAAGCGATTGCTCCGATCGTGACATGGATGCAAAATCGAGGTTCAATTTAGTGAGTTAAAAGTTGAGATAGAGAGATTGATGTTTAGTAACTTATACCATCTCGGTCGATATATCATCGATATGGTTCGATACTACTGAGATATCGTTGATATGGGCCGATTCTACTGCGGTATCACCAATACTACCGAGAAATTGACCAATAATCGAAAACTCAATTTGTAACTCGAAATCGGATCGGTGGGTACTGATACCTAGTCAACTCGGTCGTATCGTCGCGGTATCGGCCTTGACTTTGCACCATGCTACTCATGCATGACAACTCATTGCTAACTAACACCTTTTAGCTCACAAGCCCCATAAATGTACTCATTCCCGCATTTGGGGAGGACGCTGCTACTTTAGAGATGATGAATAAGAAAGATACTTCTTTTATTATAGTTGTTTAGATTAAATCGATTTCGCTCTGATGTGTAGCGAAAGTGATTTAATCTAGACAAGCGATTTAATCTAAACAACTATAATAAAAGAAGTATCTTTCTTATTCTACATCGTCATTCGCTCCCCTTTACATTATCTTTCTTATCCCCACTATGCATCCCCTATACTCCTGAAAATTATTTGGGTTCCCATCCCTGTTCTGAAATATACAGCATAGCTCCTGAACTTACTAAAATTCCTAAATCTACCTCGGGCTGGTACGACAACGATGCCCTCTACCCTATCACACATGATGATGACTTGTTAGAGGATGTCGAGGAATTTTTAAAGGATGGTATGGATATCCTGTCTGGATGAACGAAGAAGCACGTCCTCTTTAAAGCCTTACTATTATCTTACACCCTCAATGTTTAAAAAGGCGGAAGAGGCGTACGCCTCGAGGCGAGGCGCTGAAAAAAAGCCTCGAGGCTTAAGCCTTAGGGCTGAATTTGAGGCTTACGCCTCAATGCGCCTCGCCTCACGCCTTTTTGCTGAGGTGCGGGGGAAAAAAAAAAAAAACCTTTCATCACATAGTTTGTTTTTATAAAGGTTAAAATTCTTCATTTCTCTAAAATTGCACCTAACTTAAAAAAATGTTGTTTTAATCTACTAACTCTTATTCTTTTTTTATTTTCGTTTAGTTTTAAAGTTGCACTTAATTTTGTTTTTCTTTACTAATTTGTTTGAAATAAGTGTATAGATTTGTTTGAAACTATATTTTGTTACAAATATATAGTTTGTTTGAAATAAATGTACAAAATTAACTTCAATATGACTTTTTTTTAAAAGGTTTCAATTTTTTGGTTTTCAACTTAGATTAATATGTTTTCTTTAACTTATACTAATATATTTTAAAGGTTGCTGTTTTTTTTAATAAACTTAGGTTAATATGTTTTTTTTTTTTTTTAATAAAGTTGCTATTTTTTTAATCTTAGCTTGAAAATCAATGTTTTTTTTAATAAATTTGCTTGTTAAGTTGCATTGATTAATTTATTGTCATATTATAAAAGAACCAATATGTGAATGAAGCTAAAAAAATGATTTTGCCAATACGATTTTGCATTGATTAATTTATTATCATATTTAAAATAACCAATATGTTCAAATTGATTTTCTTTTTCTAAAAAGTTATATTGGGGGGGAACAAAAAAATGTCAAACTATGTGAGAAATCCCTCAAGGATGTTTTTTTTGTAGTTTTATTTTATATTGCTTTGTTATTTTATTTTTATGGTTTTATTTGTATTTTTTTAATATTATTTTGCTCTTTTTTTTTCTTTTCGGTGAGGCTTACGCCTCAAACGCCTCGAGGCTTACGCCTCGCCTCGCCGCGACTAAAACGCCTCGCCTCGCCTTTTTAAACATTGTACACCCTCACTAATAAAAAACAATAATCCCTCCCCATATCGTTTAAGGTTCAAGTAATAGAAGAGAAGGAACGTAAGGAATAAAGGTGGTTGATGTTGGCGTAAATGATGTCAATGGGAGCAAGAAAAGATAATTCTCTCTCAAACTCTCTCTAATCAAATCTCAAAATATGGAAGCATGACTCAAATGAGTATATAAGGGGTAGTTATAGGAAGAAGGAGGTTGCTTGACCTCTAAGCTAACAATCTAATTACAATTATGCCCTTAAGTGCCAATTAACCTTCCTTCTTCTAAATACCAAAGAAAAAGAAGAATACAATGAATGCTCAAAATAAAAGAAATACTAAAAAGAACTAAAAAAATGATAAAATGACGACTACGTTCCTGATTCACATCACTCTCCCCCCTTGAAAAGAGTTCGTCCTCGAACTTAGAGGGGAAGGCCTTCGGTGTCACCATCAAGGATCGTGATGAGAGCTAGCTGGGATGGTATCTCCGGTGCCTCCTCAATGTAGTTAGGTTCCCCAGAAGCTAAGAGAGCGCGACGGTGCGGGAGAGAACAATTGGCGGCGCGATGACCCATCACCCCGCAATTGTAGCATTTGAAGGTGACCGGATGAGCTGGAGCAGGAGCAGGAGGAGGAACCGTGGCAGCAGGAGGTGCAGTGGTAGGAGTCCTAGTAGGTGCCGAAGTCACGGGTGCTGGAGGAGTAGGCGTGGAGCGGCTACTCAGTGGAGGGGCAGTTTGGTGGAAGGACTCAACCTTGGTGGCATACTCCACCGCCTTGGCAAAGGAGGTGACCTCACGCAAAGCAAGATCGCGCTGGATTTAGCCCTGAATGTCGTGAATATATTGGCTAATGCGCTACTCCTCACTCTCGCCTAGGCGGGCGCGAGTACATAAAAGCTGAAATCGCCCAGTGTAGTCCAAAACTGTGGAGTCCTGGTGAAGGGACTGAACTCGAAGAAATAAGTCACGCTCATAAGTGACTGGGACAAAAGCGGACATCAACTGTGCACGGAGCTCGGTCCAGGACTGGATGGGGGAAAGGTCCTCAATGGCACGACGCTGCTCCAAGTTATTCCACCACACATTGGCGTAGCCGTAAAACTTGGTTGCTGCCAGAAGAACACATCTACGACCCTTTAGCCATTTATACTAAAAAATTTGCTCCATGGCGGCAAGCTAATCAACAACGGCATCAGGCTGTAGGTGGCCATCAAACATGGGAGCATCCACTTTGATATGACCCTGCATGCTCCTGGATAATAACTGAAGGGCCAACTGTGTGAAAGCATCACCACCGGGAAGAGCAAGGGTATCGTCATCTAGATCATCATCGCTAGGCGGAGGCTCGGTAAGTAAGTCTCGCTGTGGGTGCCTCCGAGGCGGTGGATGAGGAGGGTCAGGAGGAGCTGGTGGACGAAGTGGGGCTGCAGGAGAAGCGGTATGAGGTGGAAGAGTCTCATGAGGCGGGGAAGGAGGAGGTGGTGGAATCAATGGCTGGCGGTAAGGGCATTGATTCATTTGGTGTCCTTTTCTGGTGGCAAACAAAGCAATGGCGATCAGAGATGGGGATATAGGGGGTCACCTTGGGGTTGAGGGAATCAAAGGGGGAGATATCCGTGTGCCACTTGGTAGGAAGGGGTGGCTCAAACTCTGGAGCGGAGAGGGGACGGGGGGAGGGAGGGACATCATGAGGAGGTAGGGTAATCCACTCCTGTACCTGCTCTTGGGAATCAACGGGTACGGAGTGAAAGGAACAGGTGTCCACGGAGGTGGATGATGCGGGACGTGGAGTGGGTGGCCGGGTGGGGGAGAGGTATGTAAAATAGGTGGGGGTGGAAGTGTGGGGGAGGTGGAATGGGGCGGGTGAGGGTGTGTGGTAATGGGTGGGGCGGGGGGTATGGGGGTATTTGGGGATGTTCAAGGTGTTTTTGCGGGTGGTGTTGAGGGTAAATGGGGATAGGGGGCAACGAATGGTCATGATGGGGTGGGGTAGAATATGTGGGTGAATATGGTGATGGGGAGTGGGGAGGGACAAGAATTCGGGGTGGGGGAAGGGGTGGAGAGGGCAATTGGTGGTGTGTTGATATGCTTGGCGGTGGAGGGGGGGTATAGGGGGTGGTGGTGAATTTTGGTGGGCAAAATTATTGGGAATGTGGGAAGATGAAAATTCTAGGGTTTGGGGTGCAAGATTGGGGATGAATGGTACAAGGTTTGTTATATTAGGATGTATTTGAGGCGGATTTGATTTTTTTGTGTGCCGAATGTCACGGATCATTTCGGCAATTGTCGGAGAGCATGTTCCGATCAATGGTGGTGCTAATTGAACACATACGGGTGATGGATTTATCGAATAATTTTTGGAAGGCACTAGAGATGGCAGTTGACCCTCGGTAGGGCAGTTTGACTGTTGGAAATCATGTCTCGACCTATTAGAAGGTCATGGAATTGTTGGCGGTGGTGGGTGGTCAACGAGGGAGGGATTGGCGGTCGAACGGTTCCGGAGAAAGTAGCCGGATGAGGGTTGGTGTGTTTCGGCCAACAACAGAGGATCGCGGTGCAGCTTGGAGGTGATTTGAGGGTCGGTCCGGCCTTGGGAGGGGGCCGACTGTTCTTGGATCACTGTCGGTGGTGGGAGTGAAGGGCCGGTTGGCTTTTTTTTGGGTTTTGGGGCTTGCGTTGGGGCTGTTTGAGTGGGTAGGGTACTTTTTTGTGTGGGTGGGCCTGCAGATTGTGGTGGTGGGGCAGCCACATCAATGATGGTGCTTTCTTGGATGTTTCTAGGGTTAGGGTTTTCAAGATTAGGGTTTCTTTGTGGCAGTGGTGTAGAATGGGTGGATCTTGGGGAATTAGGGTTAGTGTTTTGAGATGTTACCGGGGCGGTGTGGGGCGGTCCATGGTGGTTTCAGGTGGTGGAGTCTGAGCGTTCATGTCATCCATTTGAGCCTTCAATTGTTGAAAAGCTTTCATGATTTGCTCGAAAGGGTTTGATGCGGAGTTGTTCATCTTTCTTGGACCCACGTGACGTTGTTTACGAGTTTTTGTCTACCCAACAACAACAACAATTGGGTGGAGCGACGCGGTTTTGATACCAATTGACGTAAATGGCGTCAATGGGAGCAAGAAAAGATAATTCTTTCTCAAACTTTCTCTAATCAAATCTCAAAATATGGAAGAATGACTCAAATGAGTCTACATAAGGGGTATTTATAGGAAGGAGGTTGCTTGGCTTCTAAGCTAACAATCTAATTACAATTATGCCCTTAAGTGCCAATTAACCTTCCTTCTTCTAAATACCAAATAAAAATAAAAATATAATGAATGCTCAAAATAAAAGAAATACGAAAAAGAACTAAAAAATGATAAAATGACGACCACATCCCTGATCACATCAAATGCAGTTGCTTGTATTTTTCTTTTTTTTTTTCATTGAGATTGGATTGGTGTTCAGTGTACAATATCAAAATTTTCCTTGTGATTTCTTCATTTTTGAGGACGATTGTACAAGGTCAATAAAAACTAGAAGTGAAGGAACGCAAGGAGTAAGGTTGTTGATGTAGTAGTTTTCCTTTTTTCAGCGAATTTGGGTTGTAGTTCAGCTTACCGCTCCGTGTGCACAAGATCAAAATTTTCCTTGTGATTTCTTTTTCATTTTTGAGGATGGTTGGATCATTCGTACCCTTTTCCGTAATTTGGAGGTTTTTGAGCTGAGACTTTTTAACCATCTTCGGGGATGAAGAGGTTGAATTAGTGGAGGATTTTTTTGACGTCATTGTGGAGGATTATTGAGTGACTCGGATGCGGTTCAGAGACGCAGAGGTCTTTGATATTAGCGGTTTTATCCCCTCTTCATAGAGGAGGATACCGGGTTCTTTATCAAAGATTGCTTTGATATTTTTGCTGAGATTGATTGGGTGATACATACTCAGTAGTGGGAGGTGGATATCTCACTGATTTATTCCCTCTTTTCGAAAAGGACGATGAGGCTGGTGAGCTTTTTACTAGGGGGGTAATCGTCTTGAGATCGTTTCGTTGCGGGGTTGGTCCTTCCCACATCGTTAAGTGTGTTGTTTGCGTTGCGGAAAGGTTCGGGGCCGAGTTATTGCCCATAGGCCACGGATGGGCTTTATTTCTACGCTCCATTACCTATTTGCTAGCTGGTATGCTGAACGTGTTGATGATGACTCTCCTTTCAAGTGGGGTGTTCATTGGTGGTAATTTTGCTCCGTTATTGTGGGTCCTTTTATGCTGTGGACGAGCTTTTTCGGGGGAGAATGATGTACATATGGGCTCAAAAATAATTTGAACCCTTTATATTTGTTGTAGTACTCAAATAATTTAGTTAGGATGGGATCTTCTAGAAGGTATTTTTAGTGTTGTCTTGCTTGATAACTCATGACAACTCATGGCTGGCTAGCATCTTCTAGAGAGCTCTTCTAAGGTCTATAAATGTGCTCGTTTCTCTCTGGCGGGGGGTGGGGTGGGGGGGGCTACCACTACTACTTTTAGATGATGAATGAATCATAATTGGGGGGGGGGGGGGAGAGAGAGAGAGAGAGAGACGTCTTTTATTAAAATGTTGTGTAGTTTAGAGTAAATTGGAGAAGTACATTGTTTAGTTTGTCAAGAAAACAAAAATACATTTTCAGTAGCCTTTTTTTTTTATTTTTACCTTCGAGTAACAGTTACCCAAAATTAAAAAAATTGAGAAATACACTGTTAAACTTGTCGAAAAAAGTAAATTATCCTGTAAAATTAGGGAAGTTACATTACCCTTTGGCAATTATACCTTTAACCTGATAGTGAATCAAAAATTGAGCATTGTTCTTTTACCTTTTCTATTTTTTGCAACCTCTGTGTGTTGTCTTAATTTTCTTCTAATATATGTGGCATTTCCTACGCTGGCCTTAAATTTAATTTCATCACTTTGCATATTTAGTGCTAGATTCTTTTTACGCTTTTATTAATAAAATCTTTTCGAGACATTGACTGCTGAATGATCTAATCATTTGTCAGGGAAGGTCATTTCGGAAGAGTATTCCTTGGAGTACGGAACAGACAAAATAGAGATGCATGTAGGAGCTGTAAAATCAGGAGAACGTGCCCTAGTGATAGATGATCTCATTGCAACTGGGGGAACCTTGCTTGCTGCAATCAGGCTACTTGGTAATGTGTTAATGTTTAATTATATCTGAAATTTACTCACGAATGTTGATAGCATTAATTATTTATTTATTTATAATGTTCCACATGCTTTAAATACCCTTCCCCCATCTTTGTAAAGAGTGTAGTTAGGTGAATGAGGGCAGTCCATTTCATTTCTTGTGGGACAGGGAGACCTTTGCTTCTCTATGGGCTATGGAGCACGGATACTTTGTTAGGGGTTGTCGTAGAAGTATTGGATACATATCAGATACGCCGATACACGTATGTATGGCTGATACATATACGAGGCGTATCTAAAAGTAAAAAATAAATCAGGATATATGGAGGCGTATCCCATACATATTTACGTATCCTGATATTTTTTGGGTATGGCGAGCGGGGATATGGTGAGATACTTGAGAGATATCATCGGGGCACTCTTTTGCATTTAAGCAGGGCCATTTCGTAATTTAATATTTGTTCTTTTTTTTATCACAGAGCGTGTTGAGGTGAATGTGGTGGAGTGTGCTTGCGTTATTGAATTAGCAGATCTGAAGGTAACTTCCCTAAATTTCAAATGAGAGTCTGTATTTAAAGCATGTTTATAAATCAAGCTTGTTGCCAAATTTTCTGATATAAGGAATTGTCTTATGTGTTCTTTTAACATGTATTCACTGGGTAGCATATGGATTTGTTTTGGTGGGTGCAAACAGGATATAAATATCATATGGACTGTAGATTAAGATCTCGAACGTACACACATATGTTATTATGTAGGTCTTGATAGGCAAAGAAACCATGTTGACAAAATAAAGAAATATTAAAGATTGTAAGAGCACAAACACCACAGTTTATCAGATTAATAAATTAGAATAAGTTGTCTGTTATCTTGTTTCTACAGGTTATCATTATGCATATGGTTGTCTTAACATTAAGTTTAAAATGACATCCAAATTAGCAATGGATGCAGAAATTCTGAATATTCTAAGATAATCATATAATTGTAAAATTATTTCAAATTCTATGATGTAATTAATGTTGCGGAAGCGTAAAAGAATTATTATCTACACAACAACAACAACTAAGGAAAAATGAGCAAGGGTTTATTATTTCTCTCTCCAGTGTCTCAATATCAAAATGGTAAAAGTGGTACAAATGGGAGCCTTCCGGCTATTTATGTTAGAAGGTACAAAAGGATAAAATAATAAAAAGAATGCTAAAAAGATATTTCCCTATGCTCCTGCATCATTCTCCTCCCTTGAGAGGAATCCATATATGCCGAGTATTGCCGAAAGAAATCGGGATCAACATGCTACAAAGTGGCCTTGGTAATCCAAGAGTCTTCCGTCTCGGGGTGTCCAACCGAATGAACCAAGTAACTGGTGTAGTCGCTTGATGAGGAGGAGAGAAATGCTAAATCGAGGATGCCTTCAATACGATTGACATGTGAATGGATCGGGGTGGGTCGAGGATGAGGGAAGGGGAATGGGTGGGGGTGGGTGCCTCGAAATGGAGAAAGATCCGTCACGTTAAACGTGCGGTGCATACGAAACTTAGGCGAAAGGTCAACCTCGTAGGCGTTCGGCCCACAAGCTCGGTTAATAGAAAAAGGGTCAAAGCGGCGCATAAGGAGCTTGTTGCCTTGACCTAACCGATGCGCCCAAATCACCGGACTGGAAAGAAACAAAACGGCAATGCTCGTCAGCCGCCGCTTTGTAAGAGGGATAGGTAGTCTGAAGGCGAGTTCGGATGTCAGCCTGGATGGAAGTCAAGTGTGCCGCAATTTCTTCCGCGGAGGGATACGTAGGTACTGTCGGTGGAAGCTCCGCGACATCAATGGGCATAGTGGGAGACTGACCCAATACAATCTGAAAGGGAGAGAGACTCGTAGAAGGGTTGATGGCGTTGTTGAATGCAAACTCGGCCTGCACGATATCCCACCTACAAGGATGCTCCGATGTCAAATACCGTAAAAGGTCACCCACACTCCTATTGACTACCTCGGTCTGGCCGACTGCCTGGGGGTGAAAGGCAGTCTGCAGTCGAAAACTGAAGCTCGGTCCTTAATAGACGTCATAATATCTGTCAAAAGTGACCCGTAAAGCGCACATCTCGGTCAGACGTAATGTTGCGGGGCACCCCATGTAAACGGACCTCACAAAAGTACAAGGACGCGACATGTGAGGCATCGGTTGTACGAGTACATGAGATGAAGTGAGACATCTTGAAAAACTGATCCACAATGACGAAGATGGAATCATGCCTGTTGAAAGTACGTGGGAGGCAATAATGAAATTCATAAAGACATCCTGCCACGGGCACCAGTAATGGAGTGTATAAGCCAGCATTGGTATGTTGTCCCTTGGCCATCTGACACGTGTAGCAACGCCTAATGAAGGCGTTAGTATCCCACCTCATAGTCGGCCAATAAAAGCGGACTCGCAACATCGCGTGTGTGCGTGCTTGTCCCAGGTGACCTGCTAGCCGCCATCGTGAACCTCAGATATGATTTTCTCCCGTAAAGGTGAAGAAGGAATACACAAAGTTGTCCCCCGATATAAAAATCAATCCTGTACGAGATACTCACCCGACGCACCGTTGCCCTGCTGGCATGCGGCGAAAATCGAACCTAACTCCACGTCAGTCGTGTACAAGTCTCGGATCTCATCAAACCCAAAAATCTGACTCCTTAAAGTCACCAAAACATGAGCTTGCCGACTAAGTGCATTCGCTACTAGATTTTCTTTACCGGGCTTGTACTGGATGTGGAAGGTGTAACGCTATGAAGAAATCGCAACGCTTCATGGGCGGACTTATCACAAACTCCTTATGTAGGAGGTAAGATGATCAAAATTTCACTGCAATCACGACCGCATAAAACTCCAAGTCATACGTAGAATAATACAATGCCGCTCCTGTCAGCTTCCGATTGAAGAATGCGATGGACTTCCTGTTCCGACTCAGCACGGCCCCCACCTCTGTCTTGCAAGAATCGCAAGACAACTCAAATAGCTGGTCAAAGTCGGGTAAGGAGAGGATGGGAGCATTTGTCATCAACTTCTTGATACGCGTGAAGGCCCGCTCGGCGTCCACAGTCCACCTGAACTTGACGCTCGTAGAAGTGCTCAACAAGTCCGTAATAGGGGGTCATAACGATGCTGAATCCAACTATAAATTGTTGATAAAATCCGGGGAGCCCGTGAAAGCTGCGAACCTAAGTCATAGAAGTGGGTGTAGGCCAATCCACTGTCGCCTGAATCTTGGCGTCTTCTTATAGGACTGGACTAGGGAACAACTATCCCACACCGAAGGAATGGAAACACCTTTTTAACAAGCAAGATACGCACCTTTGAGTTCTCGAGGTGAGGTGTGAACTAGTTCCCGAGTAAGTAGCCAAAGCAAGAGGGCAATCAAGCAAGCGGTCGTAGGTACACTAAGTAACTTGTTATATAAGCAGATTGGTGACCCCAAAGGCGTCTGTCGATATTAAATACCCCAAGAAAGTCACTGATGGGACCATGAAGGCGCACTTTTCCAATGTGAGGAAAAAGTGCTAGGTTCACAACACCTCCAAAACTTGGGTCACATGTCCAAGATGCTTCTCCTTGGACCGACTATAAATCAAGATGTCGTCAAAGTAGACCACGACGAACTTGCTCAAGAAAGGGCCCAAAATCCGAGTCATCACCCTCATAAAGGTGGAAGGAGCGTTGGAGAGGCCGAAAGGCATCACCGTCCACTCATAAAGCCCGTCCTATGTTTTAAACGCCGTCTTCCACTCATCCCCTGGCCTCATGCGTATCTGATGATAGCCACTCTTCAAGTCAAGCTTGGAAAAGATCGTGGCTCCATAGAGCTGGTCCAACATATTTTCGAGACTAGGGATAGAGAACCTATACTTCATGATGATTTTGTTCATGGCGCGACTATCTACACACATACGCCAACTCCCATCCTTCTTGGGAGCTAATAATGCGGGTACCGCACAAGGAGACATGTTCTCTCTAATATAACGCTCATCACACAACTCGATGACCTGCCTCTGTAACTCCGCGTGATCTGTAGGTGACATGCGATACTGGGGTAAATTTGGGAGCTGCGTCTCGGGCACAAGGTCTACAGCATGCTGTATGTCACGAAGGGGTGGGAGGTCATCGGGACGTGTACGTATTCACGTACTAGTCTAACAGGGCTGGACAAGTGGGGGATGGATGCCTCTGGAGTAGTATTATGACTGATAAAGGCGTAGCATAGTCCCGTTTCCGCGGTCTCTGTAGCCAATTCCTCATGTGATGCTAACAATGCGGAGGGTCTTGCTATAGGAAATGGTCTCATGGGACGGAGGAGGAAATCCCTCTCCTCATGTTTGAACGAGTAAGTGTTAGCTCGCCTGTCGTGTATACTACGATGATCATATTGCTAAGGCCTCCCCAAAAGTAAGTGGCACACCCTCATATCCACCATGGTACATACTACCACATCATGGTAGTCTCCTATCGTGAAGGCTACTCGATATTGTCGATTCGGAGTAATTGCGGTGCCATTGCTCAACCACCCAATTTGACACATGGTGGTTATTGACTCCGTAGGAAGCTTCAATTTGTCTATCATTTATTGGGCCACCAAGTTGTCGCTAGCCCGTCGTCAATGATCACCGTACAAAGCCTCCCTCTCGCTGTACAACAAGTAAAGAAGATACTCGTGTGGATCTACGCGTCGTCACTAGGAGATGCTTGGGGGTCCACCGAAGTTGTCATCATGACAGTGTGTGTAAGCGGTTGAAACATCGGCAAGCCTTGCTTGAACACGACAAAAAGAGTCACGACGTCGATAAATGGATTGGGTAGTAGATAATGGTACATCGGTAGGGATGGGAAGAATGCCCAATGAGGCGCACCCTTTGTACAAAGGATTAGGGTTTTTTGGTGGGATAGAGTTTAGGGTTTCTTGCGGCTTGGGTAAGTATGGTTTGGGATTTGTTTTATTGGGTTGAGATTGATTAGGGTTTCGGTGAGGCCAAGTTTCAGATAATTACAGATGACTCTTGAATGGCTCGGCGTCATAAATCTTCGGTTCTTGGTTAATTGTAGGGATATTTGATGTTTTCGACATGGTTGGATGGGATGTAGGGTCGGTCGGGGGTGCAGCTACCTGATTCTGGTCGGAATGGTCCTCAGGTGATGAAACAGAGGAGTTTTTGTCAGCTACGGGTTTGGATCTGTTCGTCGGTGAACTTTTCGGTTGGATTTCTGACGGACGGTAGACGTCAATCCTCGGGGGCTGCTTGACGCGCGCCCTGGGTCTTGGTTGGCTCCGATTGGGGCAACCATGTAGGATCATTCAGTGGCGGCTGTCCGACCATCGCAACGGTGGTTCGATTGGGTCGGAGTGGTTCTGCCGGCATGACGTTGGCAGTGGTAGAGCTGCCGCTAGGGTTTGTCCGGGTAGTATACGGATGCATCCAATTTAAATTTCAATCTTCAATGAACATGGTTGATCCAAGAAAAACTACGCTCTGATACCAATTGATGTAATTAATGATGCGGAAGCGTAGAAGAATTATTTACACAACAATAACAACAACTAAGGAAAAGTGAGCAAGGGCTTTTTATTTCTGTCTCTAGTGTCTCAATATCAAAATGGCAAAAGTGGTACAAATGGGAGCCTTCCGGCTATTTATACTAGAAGGTACAAAAGGATAAAATGATAAAAAGAATGCTAAAAGGACAATTACATCCCTGTGCTCCTGCATCATTCGAAGCAGTGCCGGATTCAGGATTTTTGTTCAGGGGGGAGCCTAACTTTCGAGTGGTTGTCCCGCCCTCGAGGTGATTTTTTTTTTGTGGTTAATTCGAGCTTTATACGAATTTTTAGGGTAGATTTGGTGAATGTTGTGATTGTTCAACAAATTGATCTTGTAATTTGACATTATAACAAATAAGTATACAATCTAGTTTTTAATAGAATATTTTTGTTCTACTTTCCTATTTTTTTTTTTGGGATAATTTGACTATATTTATTTTATATATGTAATCCATACAATAAAGTCCATAAAAGTATAACACGTTTCATAAACAGGTATAAAGAATTCAAAATGGTGAAATATCTATGTATATATAAAAGTATGTGTAGAACAAGTAATAATACCAAACCTTGATTTTTCGGCTGGTTTTGGGGAAGTTGGCAGGAAAGCAAGGGGCGGAGACTTCTTCTGATGGATGGCTCTTAGTTTGGAGAAAGAGGTGAAAAGAAATGTGTGAGAGAGAAAGAGAAGAAAAGAAATGTGCCAGCTCTTAGTTTGTATAAGTGGTGGGTAGGGTTTATTGTTTTAAATTATTTACAATTTTGACCCCAAACTTCTAAAAACATTAACTTTACCTTGACCTTTTTATTTTTACATATAGCACACCTAAAAAAAATTCTCGGTAATTTTTTTACAAAATCTCACGGGGGGCCCCTCCCCCCCCCCCCAAATCCTCCCCTGATTCTAAGTGAATTGTTATGTCACCGATCAGTCATTTGAACTGATACAATATGGCTATTTGTCCTATATTTTTAGTACTAATTCTGATTTGTCGATGATGCGGCCTCCTTAGGGACGTGTGAAGGGAGGTGGTGAAGAGATAAAATCAAATAAGGGAATTTTAGATTTCTTTACCCCTAGAATATTATTAGGAGAACAATTGAGTCCCGTTGAGTTGAGTTGTGTTCTGAAATAGCTTCAATATCAAAAACACTTTATATAGCCAAATCTGAGAGAAGAAATTGGGCATTTGGAGAGGCACTTATGCAGTCCAACCAGACTCTCTAACAAACTCATCAAACACTCCTTCAAAAAACCTTATAGCTACTGTAAGAGGGTACTTTAGATTATAGATGGAGGCGTAACCCCTGTTTGAGTATGGTAATGATAAGCTAATTGGCTAAAGCTTTGGATTAATGATAGGACACACAAACACAAACCCAATGAAGATAAGCTCAATATAAAATCTCAAATCTCTCGTGTATAACTCAGAAAGTAGTAATGAAACTTAGAAGTAACTTGGCTAGAGGGAGAGAGAAGTAAGCACCCTAGATACACCTTGGCAGATAGGTATAAGCACACAAGAAAACCCTCAAGAATCTCTGTCAAGCATAAAAGCTTCGTAATAAATAACAATGGCGAGTGAGTAAATCCCTCTGGTTCGCAATAACTCTCTCTGAGTGTATATTTTCTCTAGTAATAACTTCTGAACTCTCAAAATATCATCCTCCTGAACTCTCAAAAAGATCCTCCTCCCGTTAAAGGTGGTTGGGGTCCTTAAATAGCCCCCCCACACCACTCCCGAGGCAACTCAGTCATTTAAGACTATGAAAGACATCCCTCATACTTTATGTCACAACATTAAATGCCTGATGCACTAGTTGTCTCCACGTTATAAACATTAAATGCCAAGACATGCCTTTTGCCTAACCACTGTGTCAGTGGGCTGTTGTCGCAGAGGTGGCTCACCAACTGCCTGATAGCCCCAAATACCACGGTGGTTTACTCGAGTGCAGGTCTGACATTGTTTAGCTAGCTAGTGACATCACCTACAGTAGATGTGACATTAAGTAGAGGGCTGTTTGGTTCACAGGTCAACACCCGATGGAACTCCAAGCTGCTTCGCCCGAGGTTTCACGGTCAGGGTTCTTCGGTGTTATACCAGGTGTATCTAAGATGGTCAGGAGAAGCCCCAACGGTGCCTCACTTCTCAATCCTCCAAACCAAGCCCCCCTAAAGTTCCCACAGTGAGGTCATTCGATAGAGCATGAAAGCTCTCCCAGGGCCTGCCAAGCCTGGTCTCTCGCGAGTACCGTTTGACCTCACACTAAAACTCTTTATTATTCTCGTTACATGATTACAACCGTTATAGCGTATAGCCAATATAAATAAAGATACAATATGACTAATACAACAAGCTAAAATACAAGTTGTCACGCAGAGCTGCCTTGCTTGAGCTGCCACGCTGCCATAATCCCAAAACACTGTTGCTAATGTGGAATTACTTTTAATTTCAAAATTACCTTCAAGCGCCCTCTACAGCTACCAAGGAGTTGCAGGCCACAGTGAATGAAAACCCCCGACCCGGCTGAGAGCTTCACTGCAAAATCCACAGGCGAAGCGGCTAACCATGCAGCTGCTGCCACAGCTGCCAGCTTGTTCAATATCACCACTGCTGTTCAGCAGCATGCAACTGAGAAGGTTGCCAGAAAAGACCGGTTGTAACTCCATCCCCTTGTGACACCCCGCCTAATTAAATACCGAGCGATCACTCCTTTATTAAATTAAAATCAAGGTGAACAGTTGGTTCATTCTTAGCATCACTGTCGTAAAAATAACCTTTTCAATTTAAACACCCTAATTAATTAAAGCTAAGTGTCAAAACCATTATCTTTTTTTTTTTAAACATTACTTTACAAATTTTATTTTAAAAACAAAGATTTAATTATTTACAACAATTCAATATTAAAGAATCACACCACAATAATCCTGGAACATATAATTCAAATAATTTAAACATTCAACAACTAAATCCCAAAATTAAAACTTAAAGTAAAACATCCGAACAGTAATAAATCCCTAAATGATAATACTAGAAATAACTGAATCACAAAGTCCAAATAAACAACTGAATAATGGAAAGGGCGACACATGCCCCATTAAATGAATATGCTAAGAGTGGAGTCAAATAAATGAAGTCGTATAAGCAAGAGGTCTGCAACTCCCACCTAAGCTGCAACGCGTTCCTTCCAAGGGATCCTACGCAAGACGCCCCTGTGGCTGGGCACCTGTAATATATACATATATATACAAGAGAGAAAGAGAAATAGAAACGGGTCAGAGCCCGATAGTGTAAATGATTTAAAATTCGTTTAGCAAGTATTTAAAATGCTTACAGGCCAATGCAACAACATATTAGTGCGGCACTCTCTTGAGAAATTCTCACCTTTCTTCTAATGTGCACGCCTATCGTACTAACCTTCCCAACGGATTATCTTATCTTTTATCGCACTAAACTTCCCAATGGTTTAACTTATCTTAAGTTACTCGTAAGATTTAAAACTGAACAATATAATTGTTTAAAAGAAAAATTTCATTTAGTAACAAAGCTCTCATTTTAACTTTATTTATAAATAAAGTTTCCCAGTGTCATATTATACTTTTTCAAAACAAGTATTTCCAAATTTAAATTCAAAATTCATTTCTTACTTACCATAGCACAGTAGGCAGTTTCAAATTTCAGAATTTCATATATATATTAAATACTCGTATAATATATATATTCTAACAGCACCCCACATAAAAACTATGGTGCGGGCATACTCTACTATCCAATTCCCGTATCACTCGTACTAAGGGAAATACAAATTCGGAATCACTCTCGAACTGTATTAACACATACACAAACAATATTGAGGCGAAGCATAGATTTCAAGTCTCTAAGAGGATAGCACATGCCCGCGTCTCTTAGGACCGTCTGAACTATCAATTCGATAGCCTGTACCAAGGATTTCTATCTTCTAGGGTATGAGTCAATATCCCCCATAAAGGTCCCATCGAGATAAGACTGTCCAGCGCGGTAACCTCAGGGATAGCAAGTAGCGCGGGCACGATTTTCACACATAGATAGTATATGCATAAATACAGTCATATAACTATGCTAATATTACCATATCAATTTAGGTACATTTCAAATCCCATATTTACAACATTTGTCCTCATATCTCATTATTTAGTTCTCACGTATAACCGTTCATTTCTTACTTTGATTCGAGGGATTTTTCCAACTTACTACGTAATACTCATGGACTCTATCCTCCCAAGTGTAGAATTCAGTAGGTACTCGTCTAATTTCCAACGTAACCATCTTACGCGTCTCTCCCCTTAATACATAATTTTATCGTCCCTTATATGTAAATATCCCAAAAATACAACTCTTGTCTTACATTAAAGGTCCCATAATTATTTATAAGTCCTACTGGTCTTCTTTATCTCCCAAAACATTTTAATAAGGGTGTCCAAGGATTATTTGTCATTAAATTGAATTCAACTAATTTAAAAAGGGGAAAAATATGAGTGCCAGAAGGGGTCGATCGATCGAGGTCTGGGGTTCGATCGATCGAGGTCTGGGGTTCGATCGATCGAAGCTCTTGGCTTGCTCGATCGATCGATCAAACAGGTATGGCGAAATCTGCAGTTAATCAGTTACGGGTTCTATCACATAACCTCCTCCAGATCCAAACTTTTCATTCCCAATCGCCCAGAAATTTGTACTACTAACATTATAATCTCATTTTATGTATCTTCTACGTAAAGCATGTAAATTTCCGTCACTAATCATGGATTTATAGGCAAAAACTTCATAAAAATCTCAAGAACCCTAGAATCTCTTTAACATGGTTCTAATCAATCTTTTCCAGAAAATATCAATCTTCTTCTAAAATATCAAAATTTCGTGGTTTAATCCTCTACATGTGAAGGGGTTTCCAGATTTACATTCAAATCATTTCTACATGCGATTTCCTATCTCAAATTTGGGTTTTCTTCCATAAAACTCATCCTAATCATCCCTAGACTAACATGAGTGATGCATTAACGAAAATAAGCAAGATAAACACTTGCCTGGGATTTTCAGATTTCTGTTTTGCGGACGATTTTGGTGTGGTTGCGTTCCCCGTCGCGCGATCTACGCGTTGGTGGTGGTGGCGGTGGCGGTGGCGGTGCAAACGGGTGACTTTTTGGCCTTGGATTGCTTTGGAAGCTCTCTCCTTCCCTCTCCTATGGCCGTCACTTATCTTTGGTTGTTTTAACCCTAGAGGGCAACCTTAGACATCTGATATATCCCTTGAAATTTCGTGGGTTTAATTACCCAAAAATGTAAAATGACCAAAATGCCCACCCGGGGTACTAATTAAGCCTAAAAACGCCCCGAGACCCAAACTAAGCCCCCGGGTACACTTTTCTGACTATCTCGACCCTTCCGGACACTTTGGCGCACTCAAAACGACCATTCGAGCGACTTATAATATATTCACTTTTATTCATCAATATTTAGTTCCGACGCGACACGGGCGCGTCCCGACTCAAATTTTCAAAATTGTCATTTTATTCACTCGTGACTTTTAATATAACCAATATTATATATTAATGTGTTCATTAGTAATATTCAACAAATTTCCCATAATTACTAACTCTCATCACGTTAATAATTATAACATAATTAATTTCTGAATTTATATTAAATAATTAATTCACATTAAATTTAATAAATCCCCAAATTAATATAGCATAAAAATACGGGGTATTACATACTTCCCCCCTAATATCGGAATTTTGTCCCGAAATTCGAAAAATAAGGCGTACCTGGTAAGAATAAATCTCGGTATCTCTCACGCATATCTGCCTCGCGCTCCCAAGTGGATTCCTCCACATTATGATGCTCCCACTAGACCCGTACAAGTGGAACTACCTTCGACCTCAATCTCCTCTCGCTATGGTCTAGGATAGCCACCGGTCTCTCCTCGTAAGAGCTGTCAGGCTGTAAGTCTATCTCATCTATCGCAATGTGGGTATGGACCATATCATCCCGAAGATATCGTCTCAATGACGAGATGTGGAATACATCGTGAATGCGATGTAAATGCTCTGGCAGTCCCAATCTGTATGCTACCGGCCCAATCCTCTCGACAATGGGAAATGATTCCACGTACCTCGGGGCCAATTTCCCTTTCTTCTTGAACCTCAACACTCCTTTCATAGAAGATACACGTAGTAACACTTGTTCCCCCACATTAAACTCCCGGAAGAACCGTTTCGCATCGGTGTAACTTTTCTGCCTGTCCTGGGCTATTCTAATGCGACTCCTGATCATTTCAATCCTCGCGGAGGTTTCCTGAATTACCTCTGCTCCTAGCAACTTGTTATCCCCTACCTCGAGCCAACAAGTTGGGGAACGACAAGGCCTGCCATACAAAGCCTCAAATGGAGCCATGCCAATCGTGAACTGATAAGAGTTATTATAAGCAAACTCTACCAGTGGAAGATGTGGCTTCCAACCTCCTCCAAAATCAAGAACACACATGCGTAGCATATCCTCCAACATCTGATTAGTACGCTCTGTCTGTCCATCTGTCTGTGGGTGATAAGCTGAACTCAACCTCAACTCAGTACCCATAGCCTCCTGAAAGCTTTCCCAAAAACGCGACACGAAAATCTTGTCTCTATCTGACACAATATTCAGGGACACCCCATGTAATCTGACAATCTCAACAATGAACAACTGAGCATACTGACCCGTGGTATAGTCTGTCCGCACCGGCAGAAAATGAGCCACCTTGGTCAAACGGTCGACAATCACCCAGATAGAGTCGTGACCCCGCTGTGATGTAGGCAACCCTGTAATAAAATCTATGGAAATACTCTCCCACTTCCAAGCGGGTACTTCCAATGGCTGAAGCAACCCTGACGGTTTCTGATGGTCCACCTTTACCAGCTGGCCTGGTAGGTAGAACACTTGGACACGAATTCAGCGATGTCCTTCATCCCACTCCACCAATATTGCCGCCTCATATCCTGGTACATCTTATCTCCTCCAGGATGTACGGCAAAACGGGACCCGTGAGACTGGGTCATAACTGCATGACGTAATTCTGATCCTTCTGGAACTACCAATCTCCCATTAAACCTCAAACCCCCATCAGAACTAACAGAATAGGACTCAGCACCCTCAGCTAAAAGTCGTACAATCTGTTCCTGGCAAAACGGGTATGCGGTCTGTGCTTGTATCACCCTCGTAACAATCTCGGGTGTCACTGTCATAACAGATATGAAGGAACGGGCTACTGCGTCCTGGTGGCCTAACTCCTTCCACTTTTCTTTCCAGACGTTTGCTACCTCGTCTACCGGTTTACGGCTCAACGCATCGGCAACTACGTTGGCCTTCCCCGGATGGTACTGTATGTCGAACTGATAGTCCTTCACAAACTCTAACCATCTGCACTGACGCATATTCAGCTCTCGCCGAGTGAACAGGTACTGCAGTGACTTGTGGTTTGTGAACAAGCGGAATTTCTCCCTCAATAAATAGTGCCTCCATATCCTCAATGCAAAAACGACCGCTGCTAACTCCAGGTCGTGGGTGGGGTAATTCTTCTCATGCGGCTTAAGCTTGCGGGAGGCAAAAGCTATAGCCTTCTCCTCCTGCTGAAGTACTCCCCCAAGTTCCCGTAAAGAGGCATCGGTGTAAACCAGGTACTCCACACCGGCTTAGGTAAAGCAAGAACTGGTGCTGAAGTAAACTTGTCTTTCAGCTCGTCGAAAGCCAATTGAGAAGCATCATCCCAAACATATGGTACCCCTTTGCGAGTCAGGTTCGTCAATGGACCCGCTATTTTGGAGAATCCCCGAATGAATCTCCTGTAGTATCCGGCTAACCCCAAGAAACTACGCACTTCCGTCGGTGTCGTGGCCTGTCCCCACTCCCTCACCGCTGACACTTTACTCGGGTCAATTGCTATCCCTTGTTCAGAAACAACACGCGCCAAGAACTGTATTTCTCGCATCCAGAGTCCGCACTTTTCGTACTTAGCATACAACTGATGCTCTCGTAGAGTCTGAAGAACCTGTCTCAAGTGTTCGTCATGCTCCTCCTCGGAGTGTGAATATATCAAAATGTCATCTATAAAGACGATGACAAACTGATCCAAGAACTCTCTGAACACTCGGTTCATTAAGTCCATGAACATGACTGGAGTATTTGTGAGGCCAAATGGCATCACCCTGAACTCATAGGACCCATATCTCGTCAAGAAGGCAGTCTTTGAAACATCCTGCTCCCTAATACGCAACTGATGGTACCCCGACCTCAGATCTATCTTCGAAAAGAAAGTTGCTCCCCTCAATTGGTCGAACAGATCATCGATTCGAGGCAACGGATACTTATTCCGTATCGTGACCTTGTTCAACTCCCGGTAGTCCACACATAGCCTCAGTGAACCATCTCTCTTCTTCACAAACAAGATTGGAGCGCCCCAAGGTGAGGTACTCCTGCGAATGAAGCCCTGACCTAACAACTGCTCTATATGATCTCGTAACTCTCGCATCTCTGCCGGAGCCATACGGTATGGAGCGCGTGCTATCGGTCTAGTATCCGGTAATAAATCTATGACAAAGTCTATCTCTCGGTTGGGGGGTAGGCCTGATATTTCCTGAAATACTTCGGAATATTCACGAACAACTGGAATCGAGCCTAAGGGAGTCACAACCTCCTTAGAGGTATCCTCCTCTATATAATATAAATGAGCGGTCGAGCCTCCCTTTGGGCGAGGCATCGCCACTACAAACATCTCTTTCCTCGGAATGACAAAGACAATACTCCCACCGAAACAATCAATCATGGCTCTGTACGCTGCGAGCCAATCCATACCGATAATAACATCGTGCTCATGCATATCTAAGACTAACATGTCTGCAGGTAATACCAAGCTACCAATCTCTACCCCCACTCCCCGGCATATAAAGAAAATAAGCGACCCACTCCCCAGTGGTGAGCCTACACACGTCATAGTGCTCTCTGCTGTGGCTATCAATCCTAAGGCCTTCGCAAAATGCGTAGCTATAAAACAGTGCGTCGCCCCAGTATCAAATAAAACTCGACCCATAGTACCATGGATAGGAAACATACCCTCAATCGCGGGTGGTACCTGTGGAGCTGCTGCCTGGTGGACGTTATAGACACTTCCATACTGTAACTGCCTCTGCTGCACTGGAGCTGCTGGAATGGCTGGTAGGGCTGGTACTTGAGCTGGGGCTGGGAGGGCGGCTGGAAAAAAAAAGTGGCCTCTGTGGCTCGTTACGGGCACCCTGCTGCTGTGGGGCCCTATCACCTTCTGGGCAATCCTGGCACTTATGGCCATGCTTATCGCACACAAAACATCGGCCTCTGAAGTTACTCCCCCTCCGACCCTGCTGTTGTCGGTGTCGGCCTTGCTGGCCTTGCTGACTTGGGACTTTATTCCTCTCTGGACAATTCTGACAATTATGGTCTGTCCTGCCACATCGGAAACACTTCTCTCGAAACTGCTTCACTTCACCACATTGTTGACTAGCCTCGCTTTTTCCATGGTGTTGTTGGCCTTGAGGGGAAATTTGCGGAAAGACTATGTCAGGGTGAGGACAATCCCTCCACTTGTGACCCGGCTGTACACATTTATAGCAGAGTTCCGAAATTCTTCGCTGGTCGGATTGTAGTTTATCCCCAGTCTGATTCGGACAAGATTGACGTTTGTGACCGTCCATTCCACAACTCAAGCACCTCTTTATGAATTCTGAATCTGTCTTCGTTGGCCCTGACACTTTTGGCCCTTTTCATAAATTTTGTTACTTCTGGAACTGACTCGGTCTTGGGTGGTTTGTTGTCGCAATTTCGGTGTCTTCGCACAATTGTCAGCTTTAGTCACATGCATTTGGTTAACCTCTCTAGATCTTTTGCCTCCTCTAAGCTGTATGCTGCGTTCTTGGTGCTGTAAAACTGCAGTGGTAACTGCTTGTGCGACAATGCCCGCAAATTCGGCGATTGGTACCCTTTTCGGAGACACCTGAGGCGTGAGTTGTCCTTGTTCATTAACTTCCCCAATGGTATTAGTTTGTTCTTCCTGACGGGCCATCTGAAAGTTTTAAAATTACATCAGAATAAGTTTAACATCCGTGTCGACAAGTCGCAGAAGCACGAATTTCCAACGCATAAAGACGAATACAACATTCCTAATGTTAGGGCTATATAGCAAAAAATGTTAAGTTGAAAGCGAAATAAGTCGTACAGATCCTAAGGACACTAGAACCTGATGCTCTGATACCACCTGTGACACCCCGCCTAATTAAATACCAGCGATCACTCCTTTATTAAATTAAAATTAAGGTGAACAGTTGGTTCATTGTTAGCATCGCTGTCGTAAAAATAACCTTTTCAATTTAAACACCCTAATTAATTAAAGCCAAGTGTCAAAACCATTATCTTTTTTTTTTTAAACATTACTTTCCAAATTTTATTTTAAAAACAAAGATTTAATTATTTACAACAATTCAATGCTAAAGAATCACACCACAATAATCCTGGAACATATAATTCAAATAATTTAAACATTCAACAACTAAATCCCAACATTAAAACTTAAAGTAAAACATCCAGACAATAATAAATCCCAAAATGACAATACTAGAAATAACTAAATCACAAAATCCAAATAAACAACTGAATAATGGAAAGGGCGACACATGCCCCACTAAATGAATATGCTAGGAGTGTAGTCAAATAAATGAAGTCGTCTAAGCAAGAGGCCTGCAACTCCCACCTAAGTTGCAGCGCGTTCCTTCCAAGGGATCCTACGCAAGACGCCCATGTGGCTGGGCACCTGTAATATATACATATATATACAAGAGAGAAAGAGAAATAGAAACGGGTCAGAACCCGATAGCGTAAATGATTTAAAATTCGTTTAGCAAGTATTTAAAATGTTTACAGGCCAATGCAACAACATATTAGTGCGGCACTCTCTTGAGAAATTATCACCTCTCTTCTAATGTGCACGCCTATCGTACTAACCTTCCCAACGGATTATCTTATCTTTTATCGCACTAAACTTCCCAATGGTTTAACTTATCTTAGGTTACTCGTAAGATTTAAAACTGAACAATATAATTGTTTAAAAGGATTTCATTTAGTAACAAAGCTCTCATTTTAACTTTATTTATTAATAAAGTTTCCTAGTGTCATATTATACTTTTTCAAAACAAGTATTTTCAAATTTAAATTCAAAATTCATTTCTTACTTACCATAGCACAGTAGGCAGTTTCAAATTTCAGAATTTCATATATATATTAAATACTCGTATAATATATATATTCTAACAGCACCCCACATAAAAACTATGGTGCGGGCATACTCTACTATCCAATTCCCGTATCACTCGTACTAAGGGAAATACAAATTCGGAATCACTCTCGAACTGTATTAACACATACACAAACAATATTGAGGCTAAGCATAGATTCCAAGTCTCTAAGAGGATAGCACATGCCCGCGTCTCTTAGGACCGTCTGAACTATCAATTCGATAGCCTGTACCAAGGATTTCTATCTTCTAGGGTACGAGTTAATATCCCCCATAAAGGTCCCATCGAGATAAGACTGTCCCAGCGCGGTAATCTCAGGGATAGCAAGTAGCGCGGGGACGATTTTCACACATAGATAGTATATGCATAAACACAGTCATATAACTATGCTAATATTACCATATCAATTTAGGTACATTTCAAATCCCATATTTACGACATTTGTCCTCATATCTCATTATTTAGTTCTCACGTATAACCGTTCATTTCTTACTTTGATTCGAGGGATTTTTCCAACTTACTACGTAATACTCATGGGCTCTATCCTCCCAAGTGTAGAATTCAGTAGGTACTCGTCTAATTTCCAACGTAACCATCTTACGCGTCTCTCCCCTTAATACATAATTTCATCGTCCCTTATATGTAAATATCCCAAAAATACAACTCTTGTCTTACATTAAAGGTCCCATAATTATTTATAAGTCCTACTGGTCTTCTTTATCTCCCAAAACATTTTAATAAGGGTGTCCAAGGATTATTTGTCATTAAATTGAATTCAACTAATTTAAAAAGGGGAAAAATATGAGTGCCAGAAGGGGTCGATCGATCGAGGTTTGGGGCTCGATTGATCGAACCTTCGATCGATCGAAGCTCTTGGCTCGATCGATCGATCAAACAGGTATGACGAATTCTGCAGTTAATCAGTTACGGGTTCTATCACATAACCTCCTCCAAATCCAAACTTTTCATTCCCAATCGCCCAGAAATTTTTACTACTAACATTATAATCTCATTTTATGTATCTTCTACGTAAAGCATTTAAATTTCCGTCACTAATCATGGATTTATAGGCAAAAACTTCATAAAAATCTCAAGAACCCTAGAATCTCTTTAACATGGTTCTAATCAATCTTTTCCAGAATTTTCTTCTTCTAAAACATCAAAATTTCGTGGTTTAATCCTCTACATGTGAAGGGGTTTCCAGATTTACATTCAAATCATTTCTACATGCGATTTCCTATCTCAAATTTGGGTTTTCTTCCATAAAACTCATCCTAATCATCCCTAGAATAACATGAGTGATGCATTAACGAAAATAAGCAAGATAAACACTTGCCTGGGATTTTCAGAATTCTGTTTTGCGGACGATTTTGGTGTGGTTGCGTTCCCCGTCGCGCGATCTACGCGTTGGTGGCGGTGCAAACGGGTGACTTTTTGGCCTTGGATTGCTTTGGAAGCTCTCTCCTTCCCTCTCCTATGGCCGTCACTTGTCTTTGGTTGTTTTAACCCTAGAGGGCAACCTTAGAAATCTGATATATCCCTTGAAATTTCATGGGTTTAATTACCCAAAAATGTAAAATGTCAAAAATGCCCTCCCGGGGTACTAATTAAGCCTAAAAACGCCCCGAGACCCAAACTAAACTCACGGGTACACTTTTCTGACTATCTCGACCTTTCCGGACACTTTGGCGCACTCAAAACGACCATACGAGCGACTTATAATATATTCACTTTTATTCATCAATATTTAGTCCCGACGCGACACTGGCGCGCCCCGACTCAAATTTCCAAAATTGTCAGTTTATTCACTCGTGACTTTTAATATAACCAATATTATATATTACTGTGCTCATTAGTAATATTCAACAAATTTCCCATAATTACTAACTCTCATCACGTTAATAATTATAACATAATTAATTTTCGGATTTATATTAAATAATAAATTCACATTAAATGTAATAAATCCCCAAATTAATATAGCATAAAAATACGGGGTATTACACCCCTCACCTGTTTTAACCGAGTCCCAGGCATATGTAGTGGATCTTACTAACGGCGAGTCCTACTGGAAATTCCTGGGCAGCAAAACCTGCGTGATATGCTGTTGAGAGTTCGCCATCCTCTTGATCAAACTATCAGCAAAATCGGCACCGGTAGATTGGAAACATGTTGTATGCAACAAGCCCAACTCGCGTTCGTGATTTTACATGTATAGTGTTGAAGGCATCAAGGGTTGCAAATTAGCAATGCGCCATCCAGTTTATGGTGACAAAAGAAGCTGATGAGATGGTATTGCGTTGTTAATGGGCTGGCCCACTTGCAGTATAAAACGCCAAGTGGTTCACGCACAGCACACTCGCGTATAATGCAACAACTAAATAAACCAGTAAGCTGGCTTATCACCTTGGATAAGTACAAATGATATAGTCCAATCACGAGTGGTGTACTTATATCTCCCCATAAATAGGCACGCCCCCTTAGCTGGGCCACTATGAAGCATGGACACGGATACGGGTGTCGTGTCCGACACGTCACGGATACGGCAAATCTAAAAAAACTAGGACTCAACACGGCTGACACGACAGAAAATATATATATTGAAAATTATACACACACACACACACACACACATATATACATATATATATATATATATATATATATATAGATAGATAGATAGATAGATAGATAGAGATAGAGATAGAGATAGAGATAGAGATAGAGATAGAGAGAGTGTGTGTGTGCTCAAATAGTTGAATTTTTAGCTGGTCCTATAAATGACATTGTTTTACATTAGCATGTTTTTTTCTTCAATTTAATGCAAAACGACGTTTTTGAGGAGTCCATTTTAAATTTCACTATTTGAGTCTGCATTTGATCGGTTTTGTGTATATATATAGTTGTTAAACTAATTTATCAAATTAACATGGTTAAATATTTTATAATAACAATTAAACCGTTAATTAAAAGTATGCATTGAAACCGAGTTAGAGACTAACTTCATTCTTTTTTAACTTTAATTCTTACAATGTATAAATTTTAAAAAGAATTACTTTTTACATGACACTAAAATTTATTAAAGTTAATCAATTTTTGGCGATCAGACGTGTCCGTGGAGTGTATTAGTTGTGTCTCTGAAGTGTACGCCTTCTTTTAAATGTCAGATAAGCCTGACACGCCACGTGGAGTGTCGGACATGTGACCGCGAAGCGTCGTACGCGTGTCGGAGTGTCCGACACGGGTACGTCACCTCCGGAGAAGTGTCTGTGCTTCATAGCGGGGCCATATGAAAATTGATTTAACGAACCTATGCTCCATTGTAATCTCTCTCAAAATTAATAAGAACGATTCTCTTCCGCCATGAACGTAAGCATATTGCCGAACCACGTACGTTCCGATGTTTCTTTGTGTGGTTCATTTTTATTATTCCTGCAAACTATTACTTGAACGAGTTGAATACTCCTTTGCCATTGCGGGCCGGGATCAAGGCGATATGTGGAGATTGTTGTAGATTTTAGAGAACATGCATTACGACGTCCTGAACTTTGATTGGATTAATGATCCGGGTATAGATTGACTGAACTCCATCGAGAAAGTTTTTGAGTACAAAGGCGTCACCGGTGTTAAATGCGTGACTCGTAGGATGGAAAGATCCAATAGCCCTTTGGGCTGAGATGAAAATTTCTATGCAATGCTTTCGTTCTGAAACCTGCAGTTTACCCACCCCCATTGTCTCCAGAAAAACTTGCCTTTTGTCACCATCTACTTCGAACAAGTTCACTTTCTTTACACTGAGGCCAATCTGAATGAAACAGAGGTGCAAGGGCTAGTGAAATTGGTGGAATATGCTCTAAATTTGGTGTTAGATTTCAGAGTCGCCAGAGCAGCACAATTAGAACGTACCTTGGTGACACCTGCTCTGCCAAAGACTAGCGGACTGACACCCATTACTTTTAAATGCTTTGTTTGCAGAGTACGAGGACATGGGCAGCAGAGTGTCCCAACAAAAGCGTTGCGTGGTCCTTTCCAAGATGTGGTATTATTGTTGTGGTGGTGTTTTTTTTTTTTTGGATGGGGTGGGGGTGGGGGTTAATGGGAGCTTCTTAAGTCGGACTGAAGGGAGGTGGTGAAATGATAATTTGGAGTTATTTTAGACAATAATATTTTAGGAATATTCGATGGGATATTATCTTTATTCACCTATATTAAGTATTTCCTTTTTGTTGTTTTGCTGAGCGAGGACTCTTAAAGTCTTGGCTCTATAAATTATTAGCTTGGTGGGCTATTGTCTAGGGGTGTAAATGAGTCGAGCCGAGCTTAAGGTTGCTCAACTTATTCTGTAAATGTTCTAAAAATATGTTCAAGCTTCGTTCATTTATCTTACGAACGAGCTAAACAAACGAACATGAGCCGATCTTGAGTAGCTTAGTTATTTTACACTAGTTTAGTATAAATATTGGTGATCGAGCCAAATCTGATTCGATCCCAATAAGATAATGAGTTTAAAAAAGAGCTTGACTCGTTTATTTTACGAGCCTGTTTCGAATGTGTTTTTTTCTTTCTTAACAAACACGAGCCGAACTTGAGTAGCTTGGTTCTTTTTACAGACCTACTATTGATTTTGCAATTTTTTGTTGCTTTTGCTAATTTACATCAAATTCACTCCTAGTTTACATGCTTGTCTTATTTCAGGGTCGAGACCGGTTAGGTGACAAGCCGCTGTTTGTGCTTGTAAGCTCAACTTGAGTGTGTAATTTGATTATCCCATTAAACTATGTATTTCAATTTGAGTGTGTAATATGAGAGAATTATCTTAAAAGGCGGAAAACCTGTTGCAAGAAAATCTGATTGAAGAGGAGAATTTTATTTAGGAATGAAGGGTTTTCATTGGTGGATTGAAGTGAGCATTAATATGGCTTTTAGGTTGGACAGGGCGCTTATTTATTTTGAAGGCTATGCCATTCTTCAATGTCGATTGTTAAATAATTTTATGGGATTCTAATTTTATTTCAGAATCTACTAATAACATTTTTATGTTGGGAAATTAATCGCCACAACTCTCTCCGTTTCAAAATTATAGAGCCCATTTAAAAGCCAATCTTTAAAAAAAAATCGATATTAGAGATCACTTTAATGTCACATGCTTGTGATTTGCTGCTCTGTTTAGCATGCAAGTCCATTCGAGAAAAATACATGTTGCCTTAGAGCACCACTTAACAGGACCCAAACACGGTATGAAAATGATCTGAACGTTGAGTTTATTTATTTATATATATATATATATATATATATATATATATATATATATATATATATAAATTTTATTTTATTTTATTTATACTATGTGTAAATAATGGATTGAGTAGTCAAATACAAATGAAAAACAGTGATACGAATCTTGTTGTACATGTTTGAAAAAATGTGCCTACGCATTTTAAATCATTTTTTGTTGAATTCATTTGAAATAGAAATTAGATTTTAAAACAACAAATCTTAGTTTAAATTTGTGTAGTCCGAATATATCAATGTTGCCCATACCTCAATCTGTCTGCGTTAATGCCCGGTTTGTGATGAAGGGTGTGATTACCTAGGTTGCATGTATTAGGACTCAAAAGATTTAAAAATGGAAAAAAATCACACCATGGATGGAGTTTGTTTTTTGTATGCTTTTAAAGGACAAACGATTAATATATTTAAAGCTAATTGAACATGTTGATCTTGTAAAATAAAAGGATACAGAGAATTTTGAGGGAGAAGAAACTCTTTATTTCATTGTATATTTTACTCAATGAGTACCACTCCTATTATAACACAAATCATGGTATTTCAAGATACCACCGGATATCTATATAAGTACATATTTTATAATCATCATTCAATGATTGTTGATTCATTAAAAGAAAAAAACGAAGTGAAGAAAAAATAGTATAATTTTTATATTTATTGAATCGGGTGTTGAGACGCGCTTAATGTTGCCTCGTTAAAATCTTTTAACTAACAAATCTAATGGAAAAAAAAATCAGTTAAGGGAAAAAGAGTATAACGTGCATATATTCATAAGGAAAATGTTATGTGTCTCAAACAACTCTTCCAAATCATCCTCCAAATAGCTTTAAGTGTTATACCTTATGGTATGGGTCCCGTCAGGGCACAACTCATCAATGCTATTTGAGAGAGATTTGGGGGAGTTATTTGGTACCCATAGCACCACTCTATTCATAAATATCATGTTTTCTCCCGGTGAAGCTCCCCTTTATTAGATATCCACCTCATTGTGACATTTATCTCATGATTGAGTCGACGCATACCAATATCATACATAAGCTTTTGAAAAGTTGTTGTCGACAATGACTTGTTGAATACGGATAAAAAACGCCACTTTATATGATCTATTTGATTTCAATTGTTTAACTCTTTCGGTGTTTAGAAAACTTGACATGTGTTGGTTATATATCCCTCAATGTAGCCTCTTTGAATTTGAGTTATATATAATTTCCTTCATAGTCAATGGTAGTCATAAGTGCATTTATTGTTACTTGTGATGATCACAGAGATAACTTGCATCTATATAACTAACTAGATACAAATTATTAGATATAAAAATATCACATAATATGATTGATATTAGTCCCATACTTTGCAAGTCTTGCAAAGAGATTGATTGCAATTATTATGTTCGGTATACTAATAACGACATATATGTTACTTTTGAACTAAATTTAACAATGTAATAACAACATGAATATATATATAGGCAGACTTATGTGAACACTAAGTTTACACATGTGCTGGCGCACACTAATTTTTTTAAAATATTAAAAAAAAAATTGAGTTGATTTTTTAAGTGAAATTTAAACATTTCAATGGATCCATTTAAAAAAAATCAGTTCAATTTTTTTTTTTTGTGTTATTTTTAAAAAATTAGTCAAACTTTCGCAGTTTTTAAAGTGCTTAAAAGCAACGAAAGTTTGACCGATTTTTTAAAAATAACAAATTTTTTTGAGTTGATTTATTTATATGGGTCCATTGAAATGTTTAAATATCACACAAAAAAAAATCAGTTCAATTTTCTTTTTTACTATATATATATACATATAATGCTCTTTTTTCGAACTCTCCCGCATTTTAACAGTGCGAACTGTACATGTATCATTTGGCGGTGACCCTAGAAATTATCCGCTAAATTATATGCACTCTCTTTCTTTTCTGGAGTCACCTCCAGGTAACACATATCCAGTCTGAACTTAAAATGCGGGATAATCCGCACAAGAGCAATATATATATATATGTGCACTCTCTCATACATATCAACTATACATACTTGCTGACGCAAACCTATTTTTTTAAAATATTAAAAAATATTTTTGAGTTGATATTTTTTATGTGATATTTAAACATTTCAAGGGACCGATATAAAAAAGAGTGAAAGTTTGACTATTTTTTTTAAATAGCAAAAAAAATTATTTTGAGTTGATTTTTTTATTTTGGTTCCTTGAAATATTTAAATACCACAGAGAAAAATTCAATTAAAAAAAATTGTTTACTATGTTAAAAAATCGGTATGTAAACTTGGTAAGCCTCACTCTCTCTCCCTCTCGTGTAAGGACTCCTTATGATGCAGATCCCGGTACATACCATTTTTTTAAAATAGTAAAAAAATGAATTTTTGAATGAAACTTCATGCATATAATCTCCACGGTGGGAGGATCATATCCAATTTTTTTCATCAAAAAATTTATAAAAAAACCGTTGAGATGAAGTGATAAAAAAATGGTATAAATATGCATTTTTGACCGTTGAAATGTTGGCGATCATGTCATCTACTTTTTGATTGAATTGCTTGATGAAACTTCATGGATATGATCTCGATAGTAAGAAGATCATATCGATGAAGTTTCATAAAAAAAATCAATCAATAAAGCGGCTGGCGCCGACCCAACATTTCAAAGGTTGAAAATGCATATTTATACCATTTTTTTACATATCACATCATCTCAACAGTTTTTTTATCGAATTTTTTGACCAAAAAAATTGAAGATGATCTTCTCACCGTGGAGATCATATCCATGAAGTTTCATCAAAAAATTCATTTTTTTACTATTTTAAAAAAATGGTATGTACCGGGGTCTGCATCATAAGGAATCCTTAAATGAGACTCTCTCTCTCTCTCTCTCTCTCTCTCTCTCTCTCTATATATATATATATATATATATATATATATATATATATATATATATATTTCTCATCCTATTCAGGAAGATATGGATATTATAATATCTAAAGACCGAAGACAATGGGTATATAAAATGTTGTTCTTAATATTTGCTAAAGTATTGCAAAACTTTTCAATCCATTTAATTTATGGATCGATGTATAGCCAAAATTATTATCAATATGTAGGTCGAGACAATAACTAATTATCCCAAGGTCATTCATTTTTGAGTTCCTTATTTGAGTATTTTAAATTTCAATTGAGCTCTTCAGGAGCACATACTTTTATGGATATTTATATATTGGCAAATTGACATATGCGATTGTTTTCATACATTTCCTTCGACAAATATTTACTCAGTCGGTTGTACCTATATACTTTTGGATTGCCTGCTGTACAATGAACGCTTTAGTATATTTGAGTACGTACTCCTTATCTTTGCTTTAGGCAAAGAAAATCTTTCTAGGATTTTTATACGTATTCTTTGCTCAAGTCTCGTGTAATAAGTAGTTACAGTATTCACGAGTCTTGTATATAATATATTTCAAAAACTACTAAGCATGTCGGATATTTGAAAATTATTTACCGCCCTTACGAGATGATATGTTTATTTATAATCAATATTTGGTTTCTACATTGTGCATTCTTTATTGATTTTCCCACTTCTCTTTCTTATAAACGCCCACTTGTAACCTTCAAGTTTAACATCTCATGGTTTGTACTATATGTTCGAATACACCATGTTTAATTAGAGACTCGAATTATGCCATCATAATATTTTCTCATTTTGATCAATATATTCTTTGTCGACATTCATTTATAGTATATGAATTTGTAGTATCACTGCCACTTGATCTTTATGTAGCTACAACATATATAATTATGTCATCGATGATCATCTTTGGCGATCCTACCTTTCTCTTTTATATGTATAAAACATAGAGATCTCCTTTAATATTAGGTACCTTTGCCTACTTCAAGGGATTTCTAGTCACTTCAGGGACTTGTACTTTTTATAAACAACAACCTTTTTTTGAGGTTTTAGAAAAGTGAATCTTTAATTAATAACCTATTTTTGAGCGTTATGTATAACCTCTTCTAGAGACTTATTTCATCATGATTTTATATGACCTCTACTACAAGGGAGACAAGTAGTTAGTACCTATAGGTTTGCATGCTTCCGACGTGCAATAAATTTATTTGCCGTCGAATTTATTTTGTTCTTCTTGGACAATAATTTTGGTAAGCACATTTGCAACTAGTCCATGTGACTACACTAATATTTTAAGTTTTATAATCATTTGATGTTGCAATATCATTATTCACTTTATTTTCTCATTGAGCGATATGGGGGACTAAATGATACTAAGTGGAAACATTCCACGATAATACTTCCCATTCTTCTTGAACATACCATTCTTTAAGAACAATTTGTACTTCAGGTATATTCGATCCTCCTCCTAACATCGAAAAAAAATGTCTCATCAATAATAAAATTTCACACATACTCTTGCCCAGATAAATACCGAAGAGGGGGTGAATTGGTTTTTACAAATTTTTTGAGTTAAATTTAATATTTAAGAAAATATTTTAATTTAATGCCGTTAATCAAATTTCAGATTAATAAATCTTTTAATAAATAAACAAATAATTATCAAATATAAATAATACCAAAAAATCAAATGATTTAAATTACAGGTTATAACTCCCCAATAAATAAATAATCATTTTCAAGTTTAATTAAATAATTAATATTCTGAAATTAATTTTTTACTTTAAAATAATTATTTTTACTTTAAAATTATTTCACCAATTTTCGGAAATAATTTATTTGCAAGTTTAAGCGATGAAGATATAAAATCAAGCAAGCATGTAAGAGTGTGAACATGCCCGACAAGGATGGTTATAATAATAAAATTCTATTTTTATATTTTTGTTTTCAATTTAATTCCCAACGCATACAAATCCAAGTTTAGTCAAATTTTAAACTTTGATTAAATTAGGTGCATGCAAATATGTGTTCCAAATATATAATTACAAATATCAAACCAAACATGAAAACACACAACGCTGAGGAAAAAACACTTTCCAGGGTAAAACCTATTTTTCAGCATTTTAAAATGTTTTACAAGACTATCGACTTATAGACTACTTAGACTGACAAATTATAACGCATAGTGTCTTCAAAACCTTTAAAGAAAACGGCTCAGTCTAGAGTCGTCCATGGGCAAAATCAGCATTAGAGAATCCTCTCCACAAGGTATATGTAAGATACAAAAACTTTCTAGGGTTTCAAAACGATTCACAAAATATTTGATGATGTAAAGTTTGTGAATCAAAAAGTGTTTTAATAACACAAAATACGAAAACTTTTGTAACACGTATGCAATTTTCGTTCTTTAAAAAATCCCAATAAAAAAAGGAGTCAAAATAAGTATTTATGAACTTGACACAAAATTTGAGGTGGTGGCTCGTTCGAACGAAAAGTCATTTGAACGATAATAGCATCTTGTTTGAATGAAAACCTCAGTTCGTTCGACCGAGACTATAATCTCATTTGAACCAACTTCTAACGAGTTTCTAACGAAGTGAGATCTGCTAGGCAGAAAATTCTCGTTCGAAGTTCATTTGATCCTCTAATCGAACGAGAAGCCAAAGTCGTTCTAACGAGTCAAGAACTCATTCGAACGTGACTAAACAATTATTTTTAATTTTTAAATCTTAAAAATTCATCCTCAGTTTTTTTCTAAAAACACATCCCAAATATAATTATGAACTCCTAAAAGATTTATACCTTCATGAAATGTAGAGGATTCTTGAACTTGGAGATGTTGGAGCTCAATTCAACGTGATGGTACGTGTCGATTTGTAACGAAAAATGCTAAATATGCCAAAATACAAATAAATACAAATGAAAAGCCTAAGCTAAAATATTTGCCCTTACAAAGCACAAGTAAATAAACAAATAAAGTGCGAAAAATAAATGACATCAAAATTTAACGTTGTTCGGCCAAAATTCGACCTATGTTTATGCGCCTACATCTTTCATCTCCTTGCGCTTCACTTCCATGATCCACTTACAAGTAGGATCAAATCACCTTATACAAGTCCATTACAACTAAAACTCGAGTTACACCGGTAGTCTCCAAGTAGCTAAAATAGAGCTATTTAATACACTCCCTGATACTCTCTGAGTAACTAAAACAAAGCTACTTAGTACACTCAGTGTAACCAAAGACCGAGTTACATCGAGCTTCAATTGTTTCAGAATGTGTGTAGAAAGTAAAGATGAAAGATAACTCAAAATAATACAATTTTGAATATGAGTTTCTTTCACAGCGAGAAGACTTGAATCTAATATGGATGTTGGCTCTTATATTTCTAGATGAAGAAGAAGATTTTCTTCAAAAATCTTTCTTGTTACGCAAGTATTTGCTGATGTGTGCCTTTGAATATTTGAGCAGAATATCTCTTTATAAGCTCTCATATGTGCGAAAATAAATTCTAGTTTTCTTGGCTTGTTTTTCTTCTTTTTTCATATCTTAGATATTGTGTTTATTATACTGTATCTTATTTCTCTTGGTCTGGTATTTGTAGACACCAAAAGAAATATATCCATTAGAGAAGAAAATGAGCTATAGTCCACATCATGAAAGAAAATGATTATGCAAGAGGTGTTATGTACTAATGTCTTTTCAGATGTTGATACTATTCCATTAAATCTACAAAACAAGTATTAGTACGTATATAAACAAAATATCACACCTACATCTATATAGCATAGACTTTCGACTTATTAAAAAAATATAAAGGATAATGGCATAAAGTATATATAAAAGGTGTGTCAGAGGGTATATTAGCCACGATATACTGTTTTTGCACACATCAAGATATATAACAATTTTGACAAAACAAACAAGGCATGGGATATATAAAAAAATGACAAAAGAAATAACTCAAACCCATGCGGGTTCTTTCTCATGTGAAGCCAATAGTCAAATCAAGATGGGATATATAGAATATGTTGGCTTCTTATATCACCATTGTGGATGCTCTTATGACAGTGGCCGCATGAATTTAAGGAACCAACTATGTTTAATACCATCCACCATAACAATATATCTATATATAATAATTATATAAAAATAAGGCATGGGAACAGGGTCGGCTCTATAGTTTTCAGGGCCCTAGGCGAAAAATCAAAATGGGGCCCTTTTGTATAAAAAAAATTAAATTAAAGAAAATGTGTTCGTATCGCATTTTTCGATGCAAAATCAATTTTTATATAGAAAATCAATTTTAATATACTAATGTCTAATCCCATCAATAGAATTCTCATCAAAATATTTTTTTCTATAAATATTACGCTTTTCACAAAATACACGTTCAATTTACATTTCTTTAGCAATATCTATAGACATATTCACACAACACAACACAACAACAAGTGTAATTTTCTAGTAGACATATTCCCAAAACACAACAAGTGTAATTTGCAAAAACAAAAATTAATCACACAATCACAAGATTCTCAATAAAATTGACAAACCATATTAAAGAAAAATGCTAAAGATGAACAATAAAACCTGATTTGAGTGCCAATTTGAGAGCAATCTCAAATTTTAATTTGTAAATGCCCAAATAATATTTTGGAATCTACAAAAAAAAAATACAAATATTAGTAGTAACACAAATAAATTTATATAGTGGGATATAACAAACTAAATGAATAATATATACTTACACAAACAAGGTTTAACTAATCTCCAATCAAGCGCTAACTTTCTGAAATTGAAGAAATTGAAACTCTAGATTTTTAACCCTTATTTTGTTGAGGTTAGTTCAAGAAAAAAAAAGGGGAGGGGGGAAGGGTGCCGACAATTGCTTTTTTTGGGGTGGGTGGGGGGTGGGGCAGTGGTGGCTAAGGGTTTTGGGGAGGTGGGGTGGGTAAGAGAGTGTTTATTCTTGCTTTGGTTAGTAGATAAATAGAGTAGTGTGAGTGAGAGAGAGGAAGAGAGGAAGAGAGGAAGAGAAGAAGAGTGAGAGAAGAAAGTAGGTGAGAGAAATGAGAGAGTTAGGGTTAGAAGAATGAATAAGTAAATGAGTTGGGTTGGGTTGGGTTATGATGGTGGGTTTATTGTGTGGGTTTATTTTTAGTGTGTGGGTAGGTTATTATGTTGTTGTTGGATTTAGTGTATGAGTTTATTTTAAATAAAACAAATTTATTTTTGGGGGCTTCTTTTTAAGTGATAACTCTAATTTTTTTCATAACTAATTTTTTTTGGGGGATTTTTTTTTACAACTAATTTTTTTTAAACATATTTTTTTTTAATACCTAATTTTTTTTTTCCCGGAAGGGGCCCTAATTAATTGGGGGCCCTAGGCAGCGGCCTAACCCGCCTATGCCTAGAGCCGGCCCTGCATGGGAGCCAAAAGAGAGTTTCTGCTCGAGGTGGGAAAGTATGGAACACTAGTAAGACCCCATTTTTATTTTACACTTACAAATCCTAACAAACCTTTACAAAACCTTACAAACCCTTACAAAATAAAAAGGGTTTGTAACTCTCGGATGTTTATCACAGTAAGGGATGGGTTCAATTTCGTATGTTCCAATTTCGGGCTCACTTGTTCACTACCCCCACTGAACCCTCGTTATCACTTGAGTTTCCAAAAGAAAACCCTCCTCTCTATAGACATTTGATTACAAATTCTAATTTTATATTTTTCGTCTTAATTAATATATGTATAAATATCATATTTCTGTTTATAATTGATGTACTTTTAAATGCTACAATACATATTGTTTTTACTATTTTTTCTTTTCAAATTGTCCAATTTTTATCTGGAACTGGACATTTTGTTATTCATTTTGAATTCTATGTCTTGGTTCGAAAGTTTTTTTTCCCTACACAACATTGCACGAGGACAAGAAACCCCCAAATTGGTACATATTTCAGTTTGCATTGAAACAAGTAATCTTGCCCTTCTTTAATTTTGGTAACACGGTTTACATTGTTTGTATGTGATTCATGAATATGGGAAATTTCCATCCATTGAATAATCAGAGACCTCATACGAAAGTAGCTATGAAAACTGTTATATAGGTTTGAATGATCTTTATATAGTTTTTATTTGTGGTTTGGATAGTTGGGATTGTAATTAGGTGGTTTTGTTCTGGAGTGTTGAAGTCCCAAAACTGTTCTTTACTTAGTGGTTTGTTTCTGATTGTGCACATTATTTTTTTAAATCTCTGTGATTTATTGATATGATTGTTGTTGGTGTCTAATACATATGTCATAAAATCAGATTTGGCAGTGGTGTTGTGTATTCGGCTTTGTATCGTGCGAATGAAATTACTAAGAGTAATTCTCTCTCTTAAAACTGAAATGTCTTGAATTGATTCTTGCCTTGTTGTTTTAGATTTTTCTTGAACTAATTAGTAGTCTATAAACATAGGAAATCCATTATAATCCTTGATATTTATCTACATCAACATCTTTGTAGAACCTCAATGCCGAGAAAAAGCAGATTTACCGTACAACTTCTCAAGGTACGTTGTTTGTTATTATCTTGTTGTGTGTTCCGAGTTTAAGATGTATTGACATTTCCATATATGCTTTGTTTTATATCAATTAAGGTCTGAAAAGTTAATGGTAAGCAAGTCAATTTAGATTAAATAGTGTTAATTTTTGGATTAAGTGTAATTATCTGAATAGTGGGACCATATTCATTCATACCAATCCATCCAATGAACATTGTTAAATTCATTATTTATACATGTGGATTCTTTCTTTTTATCCCCCGTCCTCTCTCATCGAAACATGATTTTTTCCTATTATGTAACTTTTGTATTATAATAGAATTTAAGGGGATTAATAAATACAAAGTCAGTTATTACTGTGATTGTTGTGGGGAATGGTTTAAGGCCACATCCAGATTGCGATCCTTCGTCCACTAACATGTTGTGTGCTTGTTGTGGGATATGGAGATTGAGGGGGAAAATAATGGTTTATTTGAAAACATAACTTTGTAATTTTTTTTTCTGATTTTAATCTCACTGTTATATAATTCGGCTATAACAGTAGTTGGTGATCGTTATACTGAACAAATAATACATTTATATGATCAACCTATTAAAATGTGAAAAGTTGTAAAGAAACCCCTATGCGTCGTTAAAGACTTATTTTGGCAACACATAGGTCGAAAATTGCAAATAATGGTTTTAAGTACGAGTTATTTGAAGTGTGACGCTTGATATCTACCGTATATTTTAGATAGGATCATTGCTGTAATTTACTAAGTCATAACTGACTGTTTGCACAGATATCAGATTTTGGGCTTGCGAAGCTGATGCTAGAGGGCCATGAAAACTTTGTGACTGCTAGAGTGCTCTGTACTTTTGGCTACTTTGACCCTGAATATACATATAGATTTGGTGCTAGGGCCCGACTCCCTGCACTCTTAACATTTAGTTTCTTGTGTGTTATCCTATCTAGGTGAAATTTTCAATTCAATTTATGAGAAGAGTTATTCTTAAAAATGCGAAGTTTGACATAGTGGAGTCGAATACCATTAAGGTTTTATTATACTATTTTGCATTGTAGTATCTATTCGAATAATACTGTTTGATTACTTGAAAATAATCCACCCATGAAAATGGCTTGCATATTTATAATTCCCACGTCTTGAAAATCTGAACTCACAAACAAAAATTAATGAAGTGGAACTTAGCTTGTGTCATTGAATTATTATTAAAAATAAGGAATCATTTTGGATGTATGTCTAATCTAAATTGTCCGATTGTTTTTACCTTCAAGCAGAATGTCTCCATGAAATGTTGTCAAGAGGCAAAATAGAGTTGTATATGGTTAAATCAACCAGTTCAGTGAACATAGATACCTACTCATTATCACATTTGGAATTTGTCAACAACCACACATAGACACGCATATCATACTTGCATTGAACATAATGCAAAAGGACTTACAAATTTTAATACACAAAACATTATGCTCCAGGGTGATTTTTTGGAAAAATCCTTATTGCCTCCAGCATAGAGCAGAGGTGACGACAAGAGTGATGTGAAATAGGTATTATAGGAGTGTATTTTTCTGTATTTGTAAAGGCCTTATTTATATTGATATCATACCTAATTACTTAGAGTCCTAAGTTTAGTAATTAAGTGAAAGGAGAAACATAGATAAACTAGGTAACAAAAAGACTACTCCTATTTAATCCTAAACATCATAACTTAAAATCAACAACTAAATAAATAGTAAGCACAGTAATAATGAAAATGGTAAGAAATACAATCTCTTCCTATTTTGGAAAATTGGTTAGGTCCTGCACACCCCCACTTAAGAAGATCATCGCAGGCATGGAATAATGGAAAAGACATTATCATCATAGCAATAAAATGATTATCAAACTCCTTTATTTGACAAGGAAGTATTCTAAGAAAACGCTTGGAAAAGAAAATATCAAAGTGAAAGTTGCACAACAGCCAAACCAATGTCGAAAAAACCCAAATGCACTCCTAATATTTACCTTGAAGAGGACTATCATACTAACTCACCAAAGTAAATACCACACCTTGGAAGTAAACATTGTAATACCAACTCAACTTGGGACTCAAAATCATCCTAAATCCACCGTTGGATATTGGTTAGATCTAATGAACATTGATGGATGGATTCCACTTGAGAAAATATCTAGATTAGGCTAAAAAACATGTCCGTTAGAGGTTAAAAATCCAAACCAACTCTCAAACGGCCTTGTAAGAATCACAAACACCTTGTACGAGACCAATGTAACTCATAGGAACTAACCGCGTAGTCACATGGCTCTTGGTTTGAGAATATGATGATAATTTAAAAATATATAGACTTTGACTTAAAAGCATGCTATTAGAGGGTGAAAACCCAAATCAACCCCCAAATGACCTCGTAAGAGGCATGGACATCTCGCACGGGATCAATGTAACTCGTAGAAACTCACTGTGTAGTCACGGGACTCTTGGTTTGAGAACATGATGATAATTTGAAACTATCTTGATTAAGCTTAAAAATAAGCCGTTAAAAGGGTGAAAACCCAAACCAACTCTCAAATGGACTCGTAAGAGGCATGCAGACCTCGCACGAGACCAATATAACTTGTAGGACTGTCCACGTAGTCACGAGTCTCCCGATTTGAGAATATGATGATAATTTGAAAATATCTAGAGTAGTCTTAAGAACATGCCGTTAGAGGGTGAAAACTCAAACTTGCGCCCAAACGGTCTCGTAAGAGGCACTAACATCTCAGACGGGACCGATATAACTCGTAGGAATTGACCGCGTAGTCACAGAGCTCCAGGTTTGAGAATATGACGATAATTTAAAAATATCTATATTTGGTGTAAAAACAAGCCGTTAAAAGGGTGAAAACCCAAACCAATCCCCAAACGGCCCCGTAAAAGGCATGGACACCTCGCACGGGACTAATGTAACTTGTAGGAACTGATTGCGTAGTGACGGGTCTATCGTTTTGTGAATATAACGATAATTTGAAAATATCTAGATTAAGAGTAAAAACATGCCGTTAAAGGGTGAAAACCTAAACCAACCCTCAAACGGCCCCGTAATATATCAAATTGAATCAATAAGAAAACTATCCCTAAGCATGTATAAACGAATTGGAAACCCCGAAAAAAAAGAAAGCCTGTAAATAAATTAACTACAAGATTAAGAAAGAAAGGGACAAACTTATTTAAAGAAAACTTGTAATTCAAACAATAAAAGTACCTACTTGATGGAGAATTGTTTTCTATGGTTTTAAGCTACTCTCCTACCTTCCTCTCTATGAAAAACTAATCAGAACTATCTTTTCTAAGTCATTATAAAGATACAAATACGTTTAAGAAGAGTTTGTAACATATTAGAACTCTTTGGACCAATCAGCATTCAAGTGAAAATTTATGCATCAGGTACCCCGAACCGGTTCTGCATGTACCCCGAACCGATTCCCCCCGAACAGGTTCATTTTGTGGTTCTGGGGAACTTGCTGGAAATTTAACACTTGGAAATATTTTCACGCTTTCTTCTTTTCTTTCTTGGATTTTTTGCTCAACTTCAAATGATCATAACTCCTTAACCGTAGTTGGACCCACCTTCGGGATATTCAACTTTCTAGTTGGCCCCACCTTCGGGATCAGGCTGTAGAATTACGAAAATTTCCTTAAACTTGTCTTCCTAGCCTTTCTTTCATTGTTTTGATTTCTCTTTCGCACCTCTTGCATACTTTACCTGTAAAACACATAAGAGAAACACAAAACATAAAATACTTGCCAACGAAGGTTAGTAGCATAATTAAGAGTTAAATCCATATCAATTGCACCACTCGGGTTCATAAAGGTACCAAAATTAAGGGGATAAATATACAATAGTTATGCCTGATCAGTATGCAACATTTCTCAGAGAATCATCTTCTCGGATTTCCTTCGATATATCTAGATCCAATCGTCTCGTCAAGTCACTGGTTGAAGAATCAAAATTCAGAACCCTGTGAGTTAATAGGACTGTCTTGGCTGGCACCATGGCTCCAGTTCCAAATGCAAGCATGTAAGGTGTCTCTCCAATTACTGTTCTCGACGTTATTGTGTAAGCCCAAAGAAAATAATTCAATTCATTAATCCAGTTTTCCTTAGCTCCATCACGCCTCTTCTTTGGTCCATTGAGAGAAGTTCTATTTGTCACTTCGATTTGACCATTACTTTGAGGATGTCCTAATGCATAATGGAGTTTCTGAATTTTAAACTTGACACAATATGCGTCAAACTCATCGTTATCAAATTGGGTTCCATGGTCTTTGATAAAGGCATAGGGAAGACCATATCTACATATAATTCTCTCCCAAATGAATTGATACACCTTCTCATAAGGAATTTCAATCAACGGCTCTGCTTCGACCCATTTGGTGAAGTAATCAACACTAAATACCAAGTATTTGAACCTGTCTTTGGAGTGGTCCAACCAAGTCGATTCCCCAAATAGCGAAGGGTTAAGGCAAAGTTATGGTGCTAGACCAACTTTGGGTGGTTTATTAATGGTAAATAACTCCTGGCATTTATCACACTTTCTTGAGAAAGCTTTACAATCTGCCCTTATAGTTGGCCAGTAATATCCCTGAGTATTAATTCTTTGGAGCAGTGCCTGACCAGCTAAATGTACTCCACAAGAACCTTCGTGCACCTCTTTAATTAATTTTTCCACTTCCAATGGATGAACACAACGTAGTAAGGAAATTATTATTCCCCTTCGATACAAAACCCCTTTATCCAACACATATCTTGCTGCTTTATAACGAAGATTTTTTGATTCTTTAGCATCAGTTGGTAGGATTCCATCTTCAATATAGGCCTTGATTGGGTACATCCAATAAGGTCCCAAATCTACAGTAATAAAATTAACCATGAAGTCCTCATCGATGCTCTGATTGGCTTAGATTTCTATTGGAATTGTTCTTCTGAGCTCAACTCTTGTTGCTGAAGCTAGCCGAGCAATGGCATCAACTTGAGAGTTAGATATTCTTGGGATTCTGTTAATTTGTATGACTGGAAAATTAATAATAACTTCCATGGCTTTGGCAAGGTATCTAGTGATCAACTCTCCTTTAACTCCATATAAATGAAGCACTTGCTTGACAACTAGCTGTGAATCACTGTACGTCATTACTTGCTCGGTGCCTAATGAATGTGCCAAATTTAGTCCAACTTTCAAAGCTTTATACTCTGCCTCATTGTTTGATGCCTTAAATTGAAACCTGGGGGAAAAGTCAATATCAATATCATCAGGAGTATTGAGTATTATACCTGCTTCACTTCCAGTAACACACGAAGATCCATTTATGTATAGATTCCATATTAAGATGTCGCCGTTAAATCTTTTTATTGACAGTATTCCATGGTGGAATGTCTTCTTACTCTCCTCTGTGTCTTTTTGAGCCATTTCCTGAGTTCTGGATGATTCACATTGATCAGCTGCAACTTTAGCTTGCTTTTGTCCTGAGCTATCTTCCTTAGAAGTCTGCTTAGTAGGCAAGTGTTGTTGGTCGACAACCTATAGATAGGTGAACTCTGTAATGAAATCCACCAAAGCTTGTCCTTTTAATAAGGACCTTGGTTCATACACAATATCATATTCTTCCAGTTCTACTACCCAATACATAAATCTTCTTGACTTCTCAGGATTTTGGAGCGCTTGCCAAAGAGGTGGATCAGTATATACAATTATAGCATGTGCTTGGAAATAGGGCTTCATGCGCCTGGAGACTTCAATGAGTGCTAAGGATAACTTTTACAAGTGTGGATACCTAATCTAGACTCCCCTGAATGCTTTATTGGTGTTGTAAACTGGTTTTTGGATCCCATTATCCAATAGAACCAAGGCCAAGCTAACTGCAGACTAAAAAATAGCTAAGTATAAGTACAAATTTTCTCCCAAAATAGGTCGGGATAGTAAAGGTGGCGAGATTAAATACTTCTTTAATTCTTGGAATGCTTCTTCACATTCTGCATTCCACTCAAAACTCTTCATCACTACCTTGAAGAACGATAAACAACTATCTGTTTCTCGAGAAATAATTTTGTTTAAAGCTGCTACTCTACCAGTAAGTCTTTGTATATCTTTCTTGGAAATCGGCGACTACATCTCTATCAAAGATTTTATCTTTGCTAGATTAGCTTCAGTTCCTCTTTGATTAACTATGAAGCCGAGAAACATTCCTTCCTGCACCCCGAACACGCACTTGGTCGGATTCAACTTCATTTAATGCTTTTCCAACTGGTCAAAAGTCTGACTGAGGTCACTGATATGATTTGAGGTTTTTTTGATTTTTTTTAACATATAATCTACACAAACCTCCATATTCTTGCCTATTATCTCTTCAAATACCTTGTTCACCAACCTCTCGTACGCCCTCCAGCATTTTTGATCCCAAAGGGCATTACGTTGTAGTAATAAGTTCCTCGGCTGGTGGTAAAAGTTGTGTTTTCCCTGTCTTTTGGTTTCATCTTTAACTAGTTATACCCAAAATAAGAATCCATGAAGCTCAAAATCTCATGTCTTGATGTAGCATCCACCAATTAATTGATTCTAGGCAAGGGAAAGTGGTCTTTTGGGTAGGCTTTATTTAGATCGGTAAAATCCACACACATCCTCCACTTATCATTTTTCTTTTTGACGATCACAATGTTGGCCAACTAGGCTGGATACTTAACATCTTCAATAAATTGGGCTTTTTGAAATTTCTCCACTTCTTCCTGGATAGCTTAATTTTTATCCAGACTGAAAACCCCATGCCTCTGTTTGATTGTCTTGGCATCCTTATTGATATTAAGCTCATGACAGAGGAAGTTGGGGTCAATCCCAGGAATATCCTTATGGCTCCAAGAAAATACATTTTTCCACTACCTCAGGAACATAATCAATTCATGTTTAAGGATTGGATCCAGTTTTGAGCTGATCTGTATAGTCCTCTCTGGCTTGTCGTCGTCCAGGATAATGCTTTCAGTAGCTTCCACAATATTCTCTTTGACTAATTCTGTCTCATCTCGAGGATCTAACGTTTCAAGTTTATAATTACTATTGGGCTCAGTGGTATCCACCTGATAAGTGGTGATCTTCTTCTTCTTCTTCTTCTTCTTCTTCTTCTTCTTCTTCTTCTTCTTCTTCTTCTTCTTCTTCTTCTTCTTCTTCAATCAAGTCTTTTTGCTCGGCTGAGGAGTAATAACACTCTTTGGACACCTTTTGGTCATATTTTACACCACCAACCCCAAAATGAGTTGGGAACTTTAAATATTGATGGACCGTTGACGGTACAACTTCAAAATTCTTCAATTCTACCTTATCGAGTATCACATTATAGGTAGATTGAATATTTTTATCCATCATAAAAAAGCACATTTTTTCTGTACGGCTTGCTGGCCATATGCCCAGCAACACTTCTAACTTGATTGTGCCCAATGGGTAAACTTTTTCACCTGAAAAACCTATTAATGGCATATGGTAAGGTTCTAATTGGTTGAGTTTTATGTCTAAACTCTGAAAATGTGGGTAAAATATTATATCGACTGAGCTCCCTTTATGAATCAAAACCTTGGCGATGACGACAACTTGGATTCTGAACTTGATAACCAATGGGTCATCATGGGGGTAAAGTACAACAGAGAGGTAATTCTTGGTAATCCAATAACCAGTTTGACGTTATTGACGTTCCTGGGCCAATCATCTTCATTCAGATTGATTGTCTGGATATAAGAGTAGGCCCGCACTTCATTTAGGTAGGATTTTCTCTCGGCAGTGTGATCTCCTCCCCCTACATCGCCACATATAGTTACATGATAATCAAATGAACCAAAATTGATTATATCTACCTCACGTTATGGTTTCTTATCTTGTTCGACAGTTCAGGATCATCTTTATAACCCTATTCATGGTTTCTTTTCCTGTCATCTCTGGGCTTGTATGGAGAATTTGACCTTCTCCTTGCGTCTCTTCCTTCTTGCTAATTAATAAACTTGTTCAGTTTTCCTTGGAGAATAAGAGATTCCACTTCATTATTTAAAATGATACAATTATCTGTTGTATGGACATGGTCCTTATGAAACCCATAATATTTAGATTTGTCCCTCCTGTTAGGAGGTGGCCTTAACTTTTTAGGCCATTGCAAATTGTGTTTTTTTATTGGTTTCCTCTAAGATATGGTTAATGCTAACAGTAAATGGAGTATAAGTTCCATGCTTTTTGAGCTTGTCATCCTTCGTTGGCTTCTGTTCTTTCTGCTCCTTTTGATCTTTCTTATTAGGTTTAGTAGATGGACTCTATTTTGCGGCCATTGCTTCCTTGACGTTCATTATTTTTCTTGACTTAGCTATGATCTCAGTCATGGTTTTAGGAGGATATTTGGCTAGAGCATAATATAGTTTCTCTAGAAGCAACCCACTCATTAGAGCAGTGATGGTTATTTTCTCTTCGTAGTCAACCACTTTCAATTTCTCGTTGTTAAAATGAGTGATATACTCCCTAGTTGTTTCCCTTACTTGTTGCCTTACACTTAAGAAATTGGATATTCTTTTTAGTGGCTTAGCCCCCAAATAAAAGTTACTGATGACCAGCTTGGTAAACAGGTTGAAGTTGACAATTTATCCTTGGGATAAGTTATTGTACCATATTTGGGTAAAGTCTATAATGGTGTTTGAAAATGCTCTACATTTTATCTCATCATGGATTAAATAAATGTCAGTTATAACTTAATATTATTTAATGTGCAAAACTGGATCAGTTTTGCCATCTTATTTTGGGATGACCACAGGGGTTTTAGACTTAAATGGAGTTGGGAAATCAATGATTGCTTGAATGAAGGGAGACCCTTTAAGAAAAGTCCTCTGCAAGGGATTCTTTTCTTTGTTATTTTTCCTAACCGATCTTCTGATCACTCGATTGATCCGTTGTATGACGAATTGCCCGCTTTAATTTTGTGTGAAGTAGCTTGGTCATCCCGACAATGTGTTTGTGCTGAGCTCTCTTCCTGAGAAGTCTGCTCGATGTGAATAGACCGTCGGGCGCTTGATCTTAACCCGACTGAGGCTTCACAATGGTCATCTGGATACTGAGTGGTTCTGAATAATGCTTTAGGACGGTTCTTATTTTCTCGAGGTCACAAACGATCAAAAGGCGAAGCTCTACTCAATCTTTTCAGGATGCTTAGCTTTTCAAGAGATAAAGAATGTCCATTATAGAACTCTGTTGCTCTAACCGATGAATTGACTCCCGGGTGATAAGTCCTATCATGAGATGATTTGGAATAACTATGTTGACTATGCTTTGGAGGTGGAGGTGACATTTCTCTCCTTAATGAAGGAATTTCTTGCTGCCTGAATAGGGTTGGAGATCTGTCTTGTATTGACCGTGCCAATTATCTCATTATTTCTTGCATAGCATCTTGACCCCTGGCAATATTAGGAAGAATCCCATTTAGGTTGGCTGCTGTAGGCAGAGCAGATGGAACAATTGGGTTATCTTCGTTCCTAGCAGTGGGCTCTGGATTATTCATTTTTCCTTGAGCAAGGATATACTAGATTGAGAACGACAATTAAAAACACGTTCCCACAGACGGTACCAATCTGTTGATGTTAAAAAATGGACTAGTTCCAAATTTACAATCACTGATAAAAATATAGAATTAAAATAAGATAATTAAATGAAAGACATAGAGTTTTAAAGTGGTTCAACTATGTAAGAAAGCCTATGTCCACTATTACTGTATTGATTTTAGTGGTTACAGAAAGCTAGGTACTCTTGTCAATAAGAATATACGAGAATCTGTTCTATCTTTCCTTTGATAAAAGGAATACAATGTATTTATAGTGACCTGAAGATCAAAGGTTGGAATGCTTTTATATATTTAAGCATTTACGCCCGTATATAATGAATGTGACGGTTGGTTGTATGAACCACATGCGATAAGACTTTTGGTTGTACTTCTCGTGTGGTGGATTTTCATTTATATTGATGGTATGCATTCTTCATGTTGGTCGACATGCCTGCCGAGTAATTATCTGCTGACTATGATTTCTGCCACATAGGGAGACATTTGTCCACTTATGATTGGTCCACATAGGTGGATAATTTTTGGTATAAACAGTCACTCAAAGCAACCTTTCGCGCAACATGTCATCATTGTTCAGAAAAACCTTTCGTACAACCTCCTCCATGGTTTCTCGGAGCAACCTTCCGTGTAACCTCGATCATGGTTGTTTGGTGCTGCTTTCCACGCAACCTCAATCATGGTCGCTCAATGCAACCTTTCACGCAATCTTGTATTCGACTTATTCTGAAATATGATTTATTCATATTGTGATATTGATTACATGAAATTTTTTGATATTTATGATTCACCTCCAGGTGACTCCGCATGCTTGTCGATTGTATTATTTTATATATAATTTAACAGACCCCAAATTTTTTGAGTTTGCTCGGCTTTGTAAAATATCAGGGGCATGGGATTAATAGCTTATCAAATGATATGTCTACACTTTATCATTTTATTCTAGAAAAATGAGATTGAAAAATAATGAACTGAATATAGTATTGTAAGGGAAAATTTTCAATTGAGTCAATTTGTAAGTTGAGAAGACCTTATGTGCGATAAAGATTTAAATAGTTTCACAAATTCCAATCGCAAACTTATTTAATTAGAGTCAATTTATGAATCAAATCAATTCATCCCTTAAACTCAAATACCAACATGCGTGCAGTGTCAAACCAACATAAATAAAATATGCGACACAAAGTTCAGGAAAAATCCCCTCAGGGCAAAATCTTTTTATTTCACTAAAATTGTAAATCGCAACCTACACGGTTACAATGAAATACATTTTGACACTCGAATACCCGCAGGGGTCGATCGATGTCGTCAGCAATAAGTTCACACTTAGCGAACCTACATGAACCGCAGTCCAGTCTTTAACCCAGAAAGACCACAACACTCCCTAATGACACGCAGTCACAAAAATCCATCGAGACTCACTCCAAAATATCACACAACCCTAGGTTGTAAAGATCTCCCCACAATATATGAACAATAACAAACTATGTTTTGGTTTCCACAAAACAACTCACATAAAAGCAATTGGGATTGTGAATTGTAAAACAAAAGTTATGAACCCTCAAATGGTTGGAGAATAAATCAAAACACTCAAAATCGTATTCTGTTTAAAACTAGTGTTTCTCCACATGAAAATCAAAAGCTTGGCACCCTTATTTATAATAAAAATCAAGGCGGTGACATGTCAGCAAAAACCTCCGTCATTCGAATGAGGGACGACGTCATTCTAGAGATATCCATCTCATTTGAACGAGATGAGACGTCATTTGAATGACAGTCACTTATCCACAGAAAACTTTAGGCTTTTAAATATCTTGGAAACCTCAAACACATAAATTGTTTATGAAACCAGAAAAGGTTCATTCAAAACTTTTATGATAAAATATTTTTGAAAATAAAAAACCATTTATTAAAAATTCCAAAAATCATTTTAACTTTTATAAAACATATCATAACACTTTTAATATGAAATATAAATGAAACTTAAACACATTTTACCAAATTCATCCTTGTTGGGGTTGAATGTTGAAGTCTTTTTGCAATTCAGACTTGTAGCGGTATATGGCATACTAAATTGATAACGGACAATAATGTCCTTACAAATATTGGATTAATTCCGGATAAAACTATTTGAATTGTAGGATAGAATTTTGTGACCATCAATCCTATGACAATTGAGTTGAAGATGTAGCGGCCAAACCTAAATTGAGGATATTATCATTGCCGATTTTTGTGCCATGTATAAACGTCATCAACCTTTCAAGTTTTTCAAGGTCTCTCAGGTATGAATGCACTTGTTATTTAGAGCCTTGGAAATTTATTTTGGGTGATATATTTTTTAAATTAAGTTGATTATTTTTTTATTTTTTAAAGAAAAATGATATTTTTTTAAAAGTCGTTCTAATGAAATTTGAATCTCGTTCGAACGAGATTCCCAGTCTGTTCGAACGAGATATCAAACAAGGTTTTCTCTGTAATCTATTCGTAGTCTCGTTCGATAAAGTCGTTCGAATGACATTTGTTTCTGCAATCTCGTTCAAACGAGATTTAAAAGTCGTTTGAACAACCGACAATTTTAAGCAGTTTTTTGACATTTTTTTCTTAAAACTCCCCACTACCCTATTTCTTTCTCACTTGAGTTTAATTGTGCGGGAAAACATTTGTTAACTGACTTTTTTCAGAATTTCAAGATCCTTTGAGAGCCAAAAAGTTTAACAAAAAATTCCCTTTCGTTTTTGTGAATCACAATGCTTTAATTTCGAGACAAAACTATTTTACACCCAATAGTTTACTTTGATCCAAGTTTCATCATATATTATTCTTTAAGATCTATTTTGGCATCGAGTATCATTCTCTACCCAAAAAGGAGAAATTTTCATATGAAGAATTCCGTTTTGTTGATTTATGGTGACATACGGAGGCGGACTTCGTATGTTGACAATAGTTGTGCCTCATCGGTGGACTCCGAGACGAGGCTGGATTCCTATGTTGTCGAGTAGGCGGAGGTAGAGGAACGAAGAAGCGCCAAGGCTTGCGAGGGCGTCAGTTTGTTGAGTAAGTCTCTCTGTCGTGTCTTTTGTAAAACTATACCTAGTGGACTTGAGGCTGGGCCGTTTGAGGTTTTTCCCATTGTGGGTTTTCCTCATACATCACGGCATTGTGGTGTGTTTATTTTTATCTTGCAAATCATCACGTAGATGCATGCTTAGGCCTAAAAAGATAAAAAATATTTTAAATCACAACATTTGTTTAAATTGGTGCAAATTTAATTGAGGTAATTATATTTAATTTAATTTAATTTGGCAAAATTGATTTTTGATGTATTTGACTTAATTTCTAACTTGAATTTTATTAATTATTGTTGATGTAAAAAACTAGATTTGATCTAATTAATTAATCATAGATAATATGAGTAAAGAAATAAGACAAGAGATTTTTAAAGTGGTTCGACCTTAATGAAATGGCCTACGTCCACTGTCTTGTATTATTGGGTGTTTTGCCTTGATCTGAATTGCATTTTCTTATGATAGCTTGCCCTGCCACGAGAGTATTACAATGTATTTATAGCCCTTGGGTTGTCAGTGTGAATAAACAATATGCCGTTATTGAATAGGCATATACATCGGTACATGGTAAAGAATACTCATTGAATCTGTCGTTGTCGTTTGATCTTCCTAACGAGTTGCTTGGTACGCTGAGTAGTTATGTTGAGTAGCTCGGTACACTGAACTTATGCCATGTTTGATGACATATGTCTTCATATAATTGGTCCACGTCAGCTGACTAATTTTCGTATCAACAGAAGCCCCTAATGTTTCACAGTGGAGTTTTGATATGAGAGTGTGGAACATTTTACCCAAAATTTTCTCGGGCACATTTCTTACATCTTAATTAATTACAGAATTGTAACACTTGTAAAAGTTTTCCATTTTGTGTAACAATTTTGTGCACGAAATGGAAAATTTGCAAATATTTTGAGTGTTTAACCAACGCTTGGGTAATTGTGTCTTTGTCTTTTGATTAGCCATCGGGAACACAACAGTCGTCATGTGTGATCATTACTTTTCTCATTTTTCGATGCAACATATATAATGGCGGTAAAATCCGATTGTCTTATACTTTTTGCTATCTTGTTTCCAAACTCTTTGTTTTCTCATTTTTCTTCTTACGAACTGTTAATACAAAAATTAGTCAGCAGACGTGGATCAATTATATGAAGACACGTGTCATCTTGCGTGGCATAAATTATATTCACCGAATAACTCATAGTGCCGAGCTACTCAGCGTATCGAGCTACTCAACGCACAGAGCATCTAGCCAAGAAGATCAAGCGACAAAAATAGATTCAATGAACGTTCTTATTATGTACAAATGTATATGTCTATTAAGTAACGACATAATGTCTATTCATATTGACAACCCAAGGTTTATAAATACATTGTAACCCCCCCATAACGGGGTAATCGATCACGTGCGATCCTAATTGAGATTAAGGCAAAACACCCAGCAATTCAAGATAGTGGATGTATGCCATTTTCATGAAGGCTGAACCACTTTAAAAATACTTTGTCTTATTTCTTTATTCATATTTATCTGGGATTAATTAATTATATCAAGTCTTGTTTTTTACCTCAACAAATTGGTTCTGCTCAAATAATCTAAGGGAAGGTTCTGCTCAATCACGCCCTGCAGCTCATACAGAAAGATCCCAAGAGGAGAATTCAGTGCGATCTGTTACTCGAGCAAATAGATCAGACATTGGAAATAGTGCATGGAAGGGCTCCATTCAGAGGTTGGAAGACAGGTCAGGGGAAATGGCTAAGGCCAGAAACCCTCTCCAAAGAACCTTTATTAAAGGATCTCCATTTATACAAGTAATTGTGTAATTTTCCACACCCTCAAAGTTTAAGGCTCCTGTAGTTACGCCGAAGTATAATGGGAAGACTGATCCTATTCTCCACATAGAACAGTACCAAGTTGCTGCAGATATTTATGCGGTCCCAGGTAAGATGAGGTGCAGCGCGTTCTCAGGAACCATCACTGGTTCTGATCAAATATGGTATAACAGTCTTCCTCGGGGGAAAATCACAACTTTCTATTAGTTGGCTAAGCTCTTCATAGGGAATTTATGCTTTGGTGTAAAGACAGTTAAAAGGGTAGCCCATATGTTGAGTGTAAGGCAAAAAGCAGGAGAAAGCACCAGGGACTACATCACTCATTTTAACAGCGAGAAACTGGAGGTAATCGACTACAAAGAGAAGACAACCATTACAACTCTGATGAGCGGCCTTTTACCGAATAAGCTGTATTACACTTTGGCCAAAGATCCCCCCAAATCCATGGCAGAGTTGATGGCGAAAGCAACCAAGATTATGAATGCCGAAGAAGCTGTGGCTGCGAAAAAGAATGTTGAGGCAAAAGCAGAAACTAAAGATGAAGGCATGTCGGAGAGGAAGGATCATAAGCATAATGTAGGCAGTAAACAATCGAAAGGCAAGGACGGTTGAGCACTTGAAGAAGTATGCAAATTATACCCCCTTAAAGGTTGGAATAAATTATGTTCCGAAGGAGATAAAAAACAACGAAGAACTGAATTGGCTGGAGAAATTGAGGACAACCCTCGAAAGGAGAGATAAGTCCAAGTAGTGGGAGTTACAAAAAGACCATGGTCACACGGCCAAGCGGTGCATATCTCTCCAGAATGATATCGAGGCGCTCATTAGACGAGGGAAATTGAACAAGTTTGTTGATCGCCAGAACGGTGAGAAGACCAACAATAGAGCACGGTAAAGGTCTAAATCTCCTCGCTAATTAAGAGATGATAAGAAAAGTGACCATAAAGATGACCCAGAGGATGACCCTGATCTACCCAAAAATCCTGGACAGCCTGAACGTGAGGTATTTTCTATCCGCTTTGGTTTACTTGACTATAATATGATAACAGGTGAAGATATAGGATGTGGGGATCATACCGCTGAAAGGAAATCTTACCTCAATGAGGCCCAAGCTTGCTCCTACATATAGCGGACAAATCTGGTAGAGGATGATCGTCCGAGGAAGGTTAATAAGGATAAACTAGTCATTAGTTTTTTGAAAAGTGATCTGTAAGGTGTCTTGTATCCTCACGACGATCCTTTGGTGATCAAGATGAGGATGAGGGATGTAATCATCTCAAGAGTATTGGTAGATGATGGTAGCTCGACATACATCATGTTCTATCCTTGCTTTAACAGTTTAAACCCGAACCTTGCCCAGTTGGAGATGTACATAGGCCCATTATCGATTTCTCTGGCGAAAAAGTCTTTCCACTTGGGACGATCAAGTTGGACATGCTTATTGGTACCTGGCCTGCTTGCAGAACAAAAAAAGTACACTTTTTTATAATGGATAAAAACATCCAATTAACCTACAATATAATCATGGGAAGAGTAAGTCTGAATAAGTTCGAAGTAGTGCCATATACAGTACATCAATGTTTGAAGTTCCCGACCAACTTTGGTGTGAGACTTGTGAAGGGCGATCAGAAAGTAGCTCGGGAATGCTATTATTCATCTACCGAACAAGAAGAGTTGGAGGATACCAGGAAGAAGACCACCACTTACCAAGTGGATGAGTCTGAAGATTCAGAGATTGAGACATTGGACCCTAGAAATGAATCAGAGCTCGTGAAGGGTCAGGTCATGGAAGCGACGGAGAACATTATTTTGGACGATGAACGACCAGAAAGAACAACTCAAAGCAGTGATTCACTTGATCCAATAATAAAGCAGGAGTTGGTGGAATTTTTGAGGCATAGAAAGCAAGCTTTCGCGTGGAGTCATGAAGATATGACGTGGATAGACCCAACCTTCTTGTGCCACAAATTCAATGTTAATAAGGAGATCGAATGGGTGAAGCAGCGAAGAAGGGTATTTAGCCCAGAGAAGAACCAAGCTATTCAAGAGGAAGTAGAGAAACTGCAAAAGGCCTCTTTTATTGAGGATGTAAAATACCCTGATTAGTTAGCCAATGTGGGGTTGGTAAAAAAAAGAACACTAAATGGAGCATGTGCATGGATTTTACAGATTTGAACAAAGCCTGCCCAAAAGATCACTTACCTCTACCCCGAATAGATTATCTGGTAGATGCTACTTCGGGGCATGAATTGCTGAACTTCATGGATGCTTATTCCGGCTACAACCAAATTAAGATGAAAAAAGAGGGCAGGGAAAATACCTATTTTATCACCCCAAGGGGAATATACTGTTACAATGTTATGCCTTTTGGTCTTAAAAATACAGGTGCTACATACTAGCGACTAATGAATAAGGTGTTCGCAAAGCAAATCGGTAGGAACATGGAGGTTTACGTCGATGACATGCTGACTAAGAGCAAGAAATCTGTTGACAATATTACTAATTTGGGCCAAACATTTGACCAGCTGGAGAAATATCAGATGAAGATGAACCCGACCAAGTGCGTCTTAAGCGTATAAGAAGGCATGTTCCTCGAGTATATTGTGAATCAACGCAGCATCGAGGAAAATCCTGACAAAATCAAAGCCTTGTTAGAATTAAAATCTCCAACTACGAGGAAGGAAGTACAAAGCCTCACGGGACGTGTTGCAGCTCTCAACAGGTTCGTCTCATGAGCAATTGACAGATGCCTTCCATTCTTCAAGACACTCAGAAAAACTTTCAAGTGAAATGATGAGTGTGAGAAGGCGTTCCAAGAGTTGAAGAGATATTTGGGAACACCTCCTTTACTGTCCGAGCCGGTAGTGGGAGAGAAATTATACTTGTACTTGGCTATCTCAGAAAGTGTAGTCAGTTCAGCGTTGATAAAAGTAGACGACGACGTGCAGAAGCCGGTGTATTATACAAGCAAGGCATTTCGAGGAGCAGAGATTAGGTACCTAAAATTGGAAAAGCTGGCATTAACATTGATCGAGGCGAGAAGGAGAATGAAACCATACTTTCAAGCCCATACCATAGTGGTATACACCGGCATGCCACTCAGATAGGCTTTGCACAAGCGAAAAATATTTGTAAGATTGATGTATTGGGCGGTGGAGTTAGGTGAATATAACATTGTATATGAGCTAAGGTCTTCTCTCAAAGGGTAGGCGGTGGTAGATTTCATTGATGAATTTACTTAACCAGATACCTCTGACCAATAGGGGTCTAACGCAGAACAACCTACGAATGTTAGAGGATCATCAAAAACCATCCCCGATCAACTCCCATCAGCAGACTTGTAGGAGGGAATGGTGATCGAGCAACAAGAATCCTCTGATAAAAGCCCAGCGTTGAGGGAAGATAAAAAAAGCACCAAATATTCCATCATGGGACTTTGTCAGATCAAGGGTTTGATAATTGTATCCCCGTATGGAATTTATATGTTGATGGTTCTTCGTGTACCACAGGCAGTGGAGCCAAAATAATTCTTAATTGTCCAGATGGATTGGATATAGAGTATGCTCTGCGCTTTCAATTCATAGCTTCCAACAATGAAGTTGAGTACGAAGCTACGATTGTGGGCCTCAGTTTAGCCAAAACACTAAATGTAGAGCAAGTTACGGTGTTTAGTGATTCACAACTAGTCGTAAATTAGATTCTCGGGCTGTACGTGGCAAAGGGAGAATTCATGTCTAGGTATCACACCAAAGCTATGGAGATTGTATCCAATTTTATAGCGGTCCAAGTGATCAGAATACCAAGACTGGAGAATACGAGGCCTAATGCACTAGCTCGGTTGGCTTCAACTACCCGCATCGAGCTACGAAGAATAATTTCTATTGAGATACTTACAGACCGAAGCATTGATGAAGATTTGATGTTAAAGTTTATCACTTTGGATGTGGGACCTTCCTGGATGGATCCCATAAGGGCGTACATCGAAGATGGCATTTTACCCGTCGACCAGCTTACAACCAAGAGTCTCAAGTTTAAAGCCGCTAGGTATGTTTTAAACAATGGAGTTCTATATAGAAGAGGTATGATAGCAGGTCTATAGAGATGTGTTCATCCATCAGAAGTTAAAAATTCGATCGAAGAAATTCACGAAGGCTCTTGTGGAGCTCATGTAGCAGGTCGAACTCTTTTGCAGAGGATAACGACGCAAGGATATTATTAGCCAACGATGTGAGCTGACTGCATAGCTTATGCCAAGAAATGTGACAAGTGTCAATGGTTCTCTACCATACAAAGAACTCCCCAGGCATTATTAACACCGATTACCTCACCTTGGCAATTTTCTATGGGGGGAATAAACTTGGTTGGGCCTCTGTCTACTACCAAAGGACGATTCAAATACTTGGTAGTCGCTGTTGATTACTTCACAAAATGGGTGGAAGCTGAACCTCTCATTGACATGACATATGAAATGATCTGTCTATTCATTTGGAATATTATTATTTATAGATATGGTCTGCCACATGCTTTCATCACTGATCACGGTACCCAATTTGATAATGAAGAGTTCGGTGTGTACTGTCAATAGTCCAATGTTCAAAAGATTCATTCTGCACCAAGCCATCCCTAGAGCAACGGGCAAATAGAGGTAACCAACAGAACTCTGTTGAACGGGTTGAAGAAACGGTTGGATGATGCGAAAGGAAATTAGATTAACGAGCTGCAGTCTGTGTTATGGGCTTACCGAATAACTCCCCGAACAGTAACTGGGGAATCTCCTTATATGTTAGCCTTTGGAAGTGAAGCAGTGATACCCGCTGAACTGGTTCCACCTACTCATAGGGTGCTTAATTTCAACATTCCAGTAAGTGATTTGATGAGACGCTTAGATTTAGACATGCTCGAGGAAGTTCGGGAAGATGGGCAATCCAAAATGCCGCTTATCAGTAACGGACGTCCATGTTCAACAATAAACGGGTTAAGACATGTGATCTCAAGGAGGGAGATTATGTACTCAAGAAAGTCATTCATAAGCATAATAAGCTGGAGGCTAACTGACATGGGCCTTATCGTGTAACAACAATTGTTCGACCTGACACCTACAGAATATAAACTTTAGAGGGGGAAGAATTCAAAAATGCGTGGAATGCAGAGCATCTGCGCCAATATTATCAGTAATGTAGATTCACATGTGTTCCGTTCTTTCAATATGAATAAAAATGATATTTTCCCCATATTATTTTTAGTTCAATTTTTTTGGATTACTCGTGCTACACACTACACTTGAATTTTGCAAGAAGGCATTAAGAACCACTAACTAAGGTTGGTCGGATATCAACAACCACCAACCATAGTTGGTCGTCATATCAGCAACCACCAACTACGGTTGGTTTGCATATCATCAACCACTAACTACGGTTGGTCGGATATCAGTAACCACCAACTAAGGTTAGTCGGCATCAGTAAACTTAACCAATAATGTTGGCATAACAATCATACAACGCAAGGCCCGTTTGATTATGGGTGACCTCAAGGGGAATCCAAAATTAGGCAAGAAGATGGGTAACCTCAAGGGGCATCCACTACCTAGCACCAATGTAGTCTAAATAAGATTGCTACAACTAAGCAGGACCATGGGATGAAAATAATTCCATTGCTTAAGCCCTTATGGGTGACAAGTCACTACAATTAGGCAACAAATGGGGCAAAGTTCCATTGTCTAGGCAATTAAAACAAAACAGGACAAATTGTCCCTTTATATATATATATATATATATATATATATACAGCATGATAAAAAAAACATCTTATAATCTATTTCGAAGGAAAGAACATTACAAAAAAGATAAACTTTTATTCATTGAATACAAATTTCTTATTCTATTGGTTTTTTTCCTTTCGATTTAGGTACATGATCCATTCCAGCTGGAGGATCATCTAAAGCAAAAGGAGAATTGATATAATTTAAATCTCGCAACGTCCTAGTAATGCTCGAACTTGGTTGGTCAAGTAAACATGGAGGACACGATATCTCAAAATCTTCATAAAGCTGGTAACCACCAAGGTATTTGGAGATCAAACACTAAGGAATGGAACTGCCTGGAATCCATCTAACATCTAGTTTGAAAGGGGGAATCGGAAGATCAAGCAATCCAGGATCATACTAATCCCACAACGAGTTCCCTTTTACAACGTGCATCACAGCTAGAGCATTCGTCCATCCATACTTGTACGCCTCATTGTTTGACTACTTCAACCTGGTATCGAGATGGCATAAATCTTCATTATATCCCCACCATCCAAAATTCTCGTGGCTGCTTGTGGAATTGATACGTCAATCTCTCAACATCTTGATGAAGTCTCTTCATAAAGTTTTCTTTACTCTCCAAAGTAGAACTTTGCTTGGAAAGATGCTCAGTAAGACTTTGGATTTTCTGGGACATTTTAGTCAAGGCTTGATTTTTTGCCTTTAGTTGAACAACTTGATTTTCTAAGGCTTGTTGAGTCCTCTTCTCTTTAATACTGCCCCGACCAGCTCTTATTCTGCCACGCGAGGAAGATATAGGACTGGCTCATTTTAAAGTCTCCAATTCTTCTCTCAATGCAGCCTTTTCAGTTTCCAAAAATGAAAATCCCTCATCACTGATTGGGACTAGAGCTCTAGAGGAAGAGACAGATTTTAGTTGTCTTAATTCTTCTCTCAGAGAAATATTTTCCTCCTCCAGTAGCTTGTCAATGTTCCTATGCTCCTCAGCCTCAAGTTTTAGCACACTTTCTCTCTTCTTATAGGCTAAGAGAAATTTGTCATAACCCCAATCAACACTCAACTGTTGGTACTTTTTCTCATAACCTTCATGCTTAAGAGCAATGGTTTATTTGTGCTAAAGTTGAAGTTCTTCGATTACTCCTTGGCGATCTTCTCCTATTTCATAATAAGCCACATTGTTCCCCATAACTCGATCAAGCAGACATTTTAAATATTGATAAGAATCAATTGCTCGTTCTAAAGCATCAGGCCCGAGAATATCAAGTATTTATGCTTCAGTAAAATTTGCACGACCAACTTTAAATTAATCATAACATTTCTTCATCAACTCTGTATCATGAGCTGACAAGAGTTCCATCCTGACAATAAACTAGTAAGGAAAAGTAAAAATGGATCAACAATGATACAGATCGAGCAAGTAAATGAGAAAACTTAGAATAGATAACAAAGTCCATTTTATTGATCACGGGATGAGAAAGTACAACCAAAGTTACAACAAAAAGGGAAAAATAGAAAAATAACATAATTAAAAGCCGAACAAATATTCACCTTCTCCTTATTTCCTATAACATCTTCAACCGATTTGGATGAAGGAGTTGGTTGCTCGGAAGGCAATTGGCATTGATCGATAGAAGTTGTTGCCTGCTGAACGTGATTGGAGGATTAAGGAATGGTGACAACAGGTGTTTGTTCTATTATCACCATAGAAGATTCATCAGATGCAGCTTCATCATCTTCTTCTTCTCCAATATTAGGAGGAGGTCCATGATCATGTTTCTAAAACAGTTCATAATCATCAGCAACATTCAACTCCTTTAAAGATGTAACCCATCCATCTCTGAAGTATTTTAAAATTGCATAATCCATCTGGGGAGATTCAACAGCCAAAGATTTATTCCATCCTTTGTCCTAGCCAGAGCTAAGGGACTTCTTCACAGCAGCTTTCCTCTTCGCTCTCTCTGAGGAAGTTTTTTACCTAAGAAGCTCTTCAACAGACTTCAACTTTTCCTCAAGCTCTTTCTTACGCCGTTCATCCTTTTCAAGATTGCCATCAACTTCCAGTTTTCTAGAAATAGCAACCTTCAATTTTTCCTCCAACTCCTTGGATGCATTTGCATCCTGATCTTGAGCTATATTAGCTTGTTGACGAGCCATCTCAGCAGATTTGAATTTATTCTCCTATGAAGCTTTTTCCTCTTCATACTTCTACCAAGATTCCCCTAAATATTTTGAAAACCCTGCAAGGGCTTCCTCTACTCCACTGGATGAATTTGAAGCTTTGATGGCTTCATCCTTCTCCATAATATTATCGAATACATCAAAAACAGCAAGAAGAAGAAAGGCAAGAATCAGAGTACGAACATGGCAATGAAGAATTAGAAAGATAAGTATAATGATTACTTACTGATGCAAGGTGTTGGGCTGCCAAATCCATAACCTTATCCCGAGGAGTTGAAGTTTCAGCATCTCAAAATTAGGGAGAGTCCCGAACTTGATCAATTTCTTGGCCAAGCCAGGGGTAAGGACGGATGGAGAACTATCCCTCAAAGAAGCAATCCTAACTCCAGTAGGTTGGGCAACAACATCCACTGACCTTTTAGAAAGACCCCTCCTCAATCTCCTCAAAGGATCACCTTCAATCACAGGTGCTGTCTCTTCTTGAATAATAACAGCTTCAATACAAGGTGCTGCTTCTTTAGGGGCAATAAGGGGCTTCGTGCTAATATCTTTGGAAGGAGTAACAACATCCTTTTTCTTAGTTGGATCTTTGTCTTTGATCTTCTTCCCCCTTTAGTAACAGGATCAGATTTGACAAAGAGGTCAGGCACTTTCCTCTTCTTCATCATCTGGTCAACAATAGAAGTACCCAAGCAAGAAGAAGATTCTTCAACAGTTGCTGAGGATGCAGGTGTTTGGTTATGGTCAATCACCAAAGGAGGAACAAGAGGATGAGAAATGAAATAAGAAGTGGTGATTGATGCAAATACTTTATATTAATATCACTTTCTTTTGGAGATTTCCTTTTACCGTCAACTGAAATAAGGAAAAAAAAGTAACACATTTTATCAAACAAAAACAGAGCTAAATTGAAAAACTAAAAACAACTTATCCCATTGCCATAAAGTGGACATCTAGGACCTTGTTACACATCTTTCCCTTTTAACGGGGGTGTTTCTAATTTTTCATTACAACCCCATGATCAAAATAGTCCTTATTAGCATCAGGGAGATTGACCACTAAAGCTCTATAAGAATACTTAGTTTTTAAATAAAAGGTGGTATCGCTAGTAACCCATTTATAACAGTACATAATTTCAGGAATTCCTAAATGAGTTTCATGAATTTGATTCAATCTATGTACGCCATTAACTACCCTCCATATATTTGGAACTACTCTTGCAGGAACAATATCAAAATATTGGCAAAATATGGGCATGCTTAAAGTCCTAATTTACTTAAAGTGGTTGATCGACTAAGTAAATCGGGCACGCTTAGAGAGCCTGATTTCTGGGCATAATTAAAGTTCCAATTTTCTTAAAGGGCCTTTATGGTTGCTCGACTAAGTAAATCGGGCATACCTTGATTTCTGGGCACGCTTAATGTCCCAATTTACTTAAAAGACCTTTATGGTTGCTCAGTTAAGTACATTAGGAACGCTTAAAGACCCTACTTTCTGGGCACATTTAAAGTCCCAATTTGCTCAACAGGACCTTTATGGTTGCTCGACTAAGTAAATTGGGAACACTTAAAGTCCCTGATATCTGGGCACGTTTAAAGTCCCAATTTACTTAAAGGATCTTTATAGTTGCTCAACTAAGTAAATTGGGCACGCTTAAAGACCCTGATTTTTGGCCACGCTTAAAGTCCTAATTTACTTAAAGGACCTTTATAGTTGCTCGGCTAATTAAATTGGACAGGCTTAAAGAACCTACTTTTTAGGCACGCTTAAAGTCCAATTTACTTGAAGGACCTTAAGGTTTCTCGACCAAGTAAAATGGACATCCTTGCACACTATAGTGATTTAATGTCCCTGGTTACTTTAAGGACCTTTAAAGGTTTCTCAACTAAGTAATCTGGGCATGCTTGATATTTATGTCCGTCCAAAAAATTCCAGTTTACTTACAATACCAATGATTGCTTGACCGAGTACTCTCGACAAGTTTTGATTTTATCATCATAAAAGATTCACTATATTTAGATAAGCGCTAATGAGTTTCTCGGTTCAGTACATTTGACAAGTTTATTATTCAATTAATTAACAACAAACCACTATGAAATTATGGAGACATGTTCATTCAAGAGGAATGGGGACAACCCTCAAAATACTCCTTCAAAAGGAAAGAAAATAGAGGCAGTAAAAAATATCCCTCAAAACTATATGTAAATGATATATGCACATATATGCATACTGTAGACCGAACGTGATCACATGATGGATTAGATAATTGAAACATACCAAATGACATTGTACGCATAGTTGATATGTATCAACCAAAGCATTAACACACCAACTATGCGTACGAGGGTCCAAACGTAGGATGGAATTAAATAAATGAACCCCAAAGATTTGATAAAATAAGATTAAATGATTTATCAAGCTTTACTGATATCCAATCCCCACATTGAATGCAATATTATAATGCGTGACTAAATATGGCGTATACCCCGAGTTTGATGGATTAAACTAGGCAATGGTCGAGTAATTATTTAAATTAACTATTTGAGATACCACCACACGTATTATGACAAGCAACACCATAAATATTTGATACTTGGTTCCATAGAAAAGATGACATATGCCAAGCCCACTTGTGATATTTTGGCTATAAAAAGAGGGTTCGTACTCATTTAAAAGGATGATAATTTTAGGGAAAGTTTTGGGAGAGAGATTCTTACTTTTCTTCCTCACAAATTACCAGGAGTTTCATCATAAGTTTCATAGTGATAAATAAATGCTCACGTTATATTATGAGTATTAAATGATATATTCAAGTTCAGAGGCGATTTGCTCGATTTGACACCCCTCATTCTACAAAACCACCAAAATCAAGTTTTTTGGTGTATCGTACGAACCTATGAACTACGCAGACTTTGATTCCATGAAGAGACGAATATGTAGGCACAACAACGTTGCTTAAGTAAAAAATATGCTAGACGTGGTGCTTCCCCAAATCTAAATTACTCCTTTACTGTTAGTTATAATTAAGGTTTGTTAATGTCAAAAAGTTAACAACTGCGATGGATTTAATGATAAATCATGGTGTGAGGTACCAACCTTTGTGTATAATAGAGGTTCTTATGGATTTGAAAACTTGTTTTTGTTGTTCTTCTTTGTTTGGTTTGAGTTTTTGGTTATTGTTAGGGTTTATGTAGTTGAGAGATTTGAGTTAGAGAGAGAAATAAGAGGAAAAAAAGAAAACTTTGATTAAATATATCTTATATATGTTTGACCATGGAGATGCTTGTGTTTGGGGTGAAAGGTATAACTTTTGGTGTTTTATGTGGTGTTTTTCGCTTATGGTGTCGGGGACAAATTTTAGTGGTGCTTTTAGCAACACCCTTTCGAAAAATGGAAGGTACTAAAGTTTCTTACTTTCGAGTGTATTTTTTTTCAAAATTTCTTTAGAATTTTTCCAAGTATTAAACACAAAAATAGTACTAGAGAAAATATTATACAATAACTTTGTTTTAAATTTCATTAAAATAATACCAATGTAGTCCAAGACAAGAAATAATAGATACAAAATTGATAAAACCTTGAATCCTAAAAATTATCCATGTAAAACTAATACAACATGAGACATGATACGAATGAGTCAGAAGTACAGTTAGGGGTCCCATCCTTTTTTTTTGCAGTGAATGATTTTTTTGAATTGTATGTTCCTTGGTCGAAGCATCGAGCAACCACTCATTGAAACCAGAATAAAATAACTAGGCATATATCTTTCTTCATATTTTGACTTCTATGAAGTTTATTTCTTTACTATAATTGATAAAAATCTTTGTCTTAGATGATGCTGTTGAATCGGTAGTCCAATGGTCTATTAAATACGCGTATAGATCGAACTAAAAAAAAATATACATACACAAAATCCTATAAGGCGGAAAAAGGATTTTACTTTGAGATTTATTTGATATGATATCATCTTAGCACAAACCGTATGTGATGACAGTTGATCAAGAATGCAGGCTCGATGCACCTTACGGTCTTCTACTGTATTCTCGATATGAACATTCACGAGCAAAGTGTGGGCTTTTTCTCCATGATCACGTTCTCTTCTCCTATTTCCCCTCTCCTCCCTCTCTTTATCACAAAACTGAATTAGGATTTTTATTATCCAAGAGTGCCATCTGGCTTAAGAAAGAATGAGCCTTAGGTACATATATATAGCCTACAGATTAACAGTGGGAATTAAGGGGCGTAAACACAAAACAGTGATCAAGTTATCCGATGATAGTCATGGACACCTTATGGGGAATAAATGTAACCCCTGGGAAGTGATCGCATCCTCAACGGGCTCCTAGTTGCCAAAATTAACTAATATAAGCTCATTTTGGGGTTTAAAGTGGGCTTTAAGGGGAGAAAATTCAAAATAGTGATCCAGTTGCTCGTAGATAGGTACGAACACTCTATGTAGCATAAAAGTAACTCGTGGGAATTAACCGCATCCTCTTTGGGCTCCTGGATGTCGAAATTTACTAGTATAAGCTTATTTTGGGGTTAAAATTGGGTGTTAACAGACAAAAACTCAAAACAGGGATCGAGCGGCCCGAAAAGAGGCCCGAACAATCCATGGGGCACAAAAGTAAACAATGTGAAGTTCCTGCATTATCATCGGGCTCCCGGTTGTAGAAATTAACTAGTATAGGATCATTTTGGGGTTAAATGCGGATGTTAAGGGGAAAAAACTCAAAATATCGGTGACTTGGTAATATACCCAATATCGATAGATATAAAATTGGGAAAAAGGTTTATCTACTGAAGTGACATGAATTCCGTGCGGTACTTCACTGTACGAATTAACGAAGCTTGTATAAAGACAAAATTACTACAAAATAGCCGCACAAATAATTATATTTAAGAAAATAAATTCTATGAACTTCTTATTAAAATATAATTCAGTTAAGAAAATGACCATTATTTTGCACATGTTACTAACCCTAGTCATTGGTCAACAAGGAATTCTAGCAAAGGAAATAAGATTAATTAATTATTAGCTTGAATACTATTGATGAACTCAACCAAGGAAATTATAATACACAAGATATATGTTAGGATACCAGAAGCATTCCATAGAGAACCAATCGTGTTTTGCAAGTCACTCTTCTAACCGAGCTTTAAAGTGGTACACCATCAAAACCCACTCAACTTTAAGCCAAACTGGAACTGGATCCTATTCTGTAAACCCCCATTATAATGGTCGATGGAAACATAACACCATTGCCTCTTATCTCTCTCAATATTTGTGTGCTTACTAGTATCTTGGTCGGTAATGATTATCAGAGAATCACCCAAAGTAACACTAGTTAAGCCTCTGGAAACTGATGACCACTAGACTACTCTGACCTAATTGAAGACCGTCAATCTTGAGGTCTGGGTATAAAGTATGTTATTGAATAAGTTATTAGTTGTTTCAACTAGTGTTTACGTATTATTTAAATTGTTAACAAGCCGAAAATATGATTCCATATAAATATACTAAAATTTTATTCAGTTATTCTTGTTCCTTTACATCTTGGAGTGGAGCTGGTCATTGATCCACTAAATGTGGAATTAAGTGTTTGTTTCTTTGAGGTTAAGTTGTCAATAGTTGGAGCACAGTAGTATATAAAAATGATCAAATTTGTAGCAGAGAAGAGTAGGCGATAAGTAAAGGGAAAATATAGGGTTGTAGTTAGTCAGAATAGTAGGGTATTTGTAAAAAACTCGAAGCAGAAATGCAAAGTAGTTAAAATTGATAAAACTAGGCTTGTGCACCATACCAATTGATAAAATTCATCCCTCTGTGTGTGATAGAAAGAGTTAAAATTGTTCATGAAATCCCGATATTTGTATGTCTGTATATATATATTTTATACAATGAAAGAACATTGTAAATTAATTTGTAGTTCATAATCTGCTAAAAATAATATTTCTCATACAAACATTGTAACTAATCTGTCTTTAGAAACAAATTACCATAAATTTTGGTACATGAGTACCCATTGTTATGTCTACTGTTTAATAAATACAAAAGTACAGAATTACGAATTATAATCTAATTACAGAAATAAAACGAAATTATAGAAAATAAAAACTTGAATTTGCACAAACAATAATAGAAATAGAAAGATAATCCGAGCCCTGTGAATTTCACAGTGTCCTTAAGACAATTTATTCCCTCCAATGTGCTCCGAGGTTGATGAATATTATCTCCCAAGATAGAACGAATTTTTCAATTAATTATGTAGCACGACAATAATTAATTACAACGAACTCAAATTCTGTGGCTTTTACTCAACAACAATGCAACAGATGTTATGCAGAAAAAAGAATTTTCTGGAACAGATATAACATGAATTTTCTGGAATAGATATAATAGGAATTTTCTGGAAGAGATATGACGGCACTTTTGGTATGGAAGGAATTGGAAGAGGGAAATTTTTCATTGTTTAAAACGGAGGGAGACATCTGTATTTATAGCAAAGTAGGCAACTGTTGGCAATAACTCACAAAAGCAGTTAAACGAAATTAACTGTTGACTGTTGGCAATAACTGCCAATAGTTTATTAATTAATTCATTAATTTCATAATTAATTAATAATTAAAGCCCAGAAAGTTAAATTAATTCGGCCAAAAAATGTAGGAGATTTGGACCTTTGACTGAAAGTCAACCCGTGCATAGATTAGGTCATCTCTCCTTCAAAGAGTTGGGATACCCCAAGGCATCCAAGCCTTAGTCCATCATTTGGGTTTTATTAACTCATTATTTTCCCACTACTCTTCCAATGTGGGACAAGAGTTAAAACATACCCAATACATTAACTTTCATTGCTTTGTGAGTCACTTTGGGGACATATTTATCATTCATAACTTAATGAAATTGGATATGTGAATATACTACATTAATCTCCTTGCGGAGGAGAACGCGTTCGTATATTTTTCCACAATTATCGTAGTGTGGGTCCCACCTAAATTTGAGCTCAAAATTGCACAAAATTCTGTCCAAATAAATCTGGACAGTTTTATAAGTCGAATTTTCCAACACCCATGAGGCTGAATTCTTTGGAAGATGTCATGTGCTATTGCCATGGGGGTTACCATTGATTGGCTTCTCATGTAGGAGATAACTTTGGTATTACCATGAGGAAATCTGTATGGCAGGTGTTTAATCCCCGGTAAATTCATTATTTTTTGTATTGTTATGTCCACTGTTTATTAAATACAAAAGTACAGAATTATGAATTATAATTTATCTTACAGAAATGAAACAAAATTATAGAAATGAAATACTTACTTGTATTTGCAGAAATAATATTAGAATAGAAAAATAATCCGAGCCCTATTTAGAACAGTCTCCTTAAGACAAATTTATTCCCTCCACAAAGTGCCAAAGGTAATGAATAATTGTCTCCCAAGATAGAACGGATTCGCAAATTAATCAAGTAGCACAACAATGATTAATTTCTTCAAACACAATTCTGTGTTTATACTCGACCAGACCAAAGAAATAATATGCAGGAATGTATGCAGTAGCAGTAGAAAATGAATTATTTTCTGGAAAAATATGCAACATAAATTCGAAATTATGGAAGGGCAAATTTTTCAGTAGTTAAAACTGTAGGGGAAAGGTTTAATTTATAGCTTTTGTGTTGACTGTTGGAACAGTCAATCGAAATTAACTGTCAAAAATAGTTAATTAGTTAACTGTTGACCTTTGGCATTAACTGTCAAACGTTTAATTAATTATTCATTAATTCCGTAATTAATTAATAAAAGTCCAAAAAGTTTAATTAATTCGGCCCAAAAATGTAGGAGAATTTTATAAGCCCAAACCCAAGCCCGAACAGAACCGAACCGAGCCGAGCCGAGCCGGCCGATCGTACGTCGCGCATGGGCTTTTGGCCCAAGCCCAACACATGCATAGTGTAGTCCATCTCCCCTTCAAAGAGTTGGGATAACCCAAGGCATCCAAGCCTTAGTCCATACTTGGGGTGTTATTTACTCATCAACTTTCCACTACTATTCCAATGTGGGACAAGAGTTAAAACATACCCAATTCATTAACTTTCATTGCTTTGTGACTCACTTTGGAGACATATTTATCATTCATAACTTATTAAAATTGGACATATGAATATACTACGTTAATCTCCTTGCGGAGGTGAACGCATTCGTATATGGTCCCATAACTTTCTTAGTGTGGGTCCCACCTTAATTTGAGCTCAAAGTTGCTCAAAATTCTGTCCAGAAAATTCTGGACAACTCCAATTTTCCAACAATCCCCCACATGAATGATATATCGCTATAAATAAAACAGAACAGATGCAATGCAGATGCAGACACTGGTTGAGTAAACTGAAGACTTATTGCATCGGGAGAAGTAGCCTAGTGGCCTTGAACTTTTTTTAGTAATATACCATCGGATTTACTTAGTTAATCAATAGACTTCACGTCCTTGGACCGTCAACCGTTTTTATAAACCTAGACAACAGTATTCACACAAAAATTATCCAACACAGTTGGTTCTCACGTTTGTGTTCATTTTGGCCATGAACACCACTTGGTTCCATGAGTATTTTAGAGAATATGCCTTTCATTACTCTCTTAGAAGTGGCCCCCTTCTTACTCACGTAGGTGACTTCCATGAAGAGTATCCTACAATAACCCACTTAGACGTACTAAGATATAGATGTCATTAAAAGAATATCTCATCCTAATTTCGCGACAGATATGCACTGTCTCATCTTTGGAATGGATAGGATTAAATCTCCTCCAGTGCTTACTGAATACAATGTAATTCGGTTTGCCCATTGAAGCTAGATCTTTGGATCTCTAGTCAGCTAGATTGGGTTGCCGCTATATTGATTCTTATTTATTTATAGGCTTTAGACCCGTTCCTCTAGATGATCTTTCAACTTGCTCTCGATTTAAACCTTTCGTTAGTGGATTCGATATATTATCTTTTGACTTTACATAGTCAATTGAGATAATTCTGTTTGATAGAAGTTATCTAACGGTATTGTGTCGATGACGAATATGTCGTGAGTTTCCGTTATACATGTGATTTTGTGCCCTTCCAATCGCTGATTGACTATCGCAATGTATACATATTGCGGGCTCATGTTTAGACCAATTTGGAACATCCTCTAAGAAATTTCAAATCCATTCAGCTTCTTCTCCAGCTTTTTCTAGTGCAATGAATTCAGATTCCATTGTCGATCTAGCAATGCACGTTTGTTTTGAGGATTTCTAAGATACGGTTGCACCTTTGAGGGTAAACACATACCCACTCGTAGACTTAGAGTCTTTTGTATCAGATATCTAATTTGCATCGCAATGTCCTTTAATAACAACTGGATATTTTGAGTAGTACAGTCCATAGTTTTCAGTATATTTTAAATAACTCAAATCACTCATTATTACTTTCCAGTGATCTCTTCCTGGATTACTCGTAAATCGACTTAGCTTACTTATTGAGTATGCTATGTCACATCGCGTACAGTTCATGATATACATTAAACTGTCGATAATACAAGAATTTTCTTGTTGAGATATGCTTTCACCATTATTTCTTACTAGATGTAAATTTACATCTACAAGTGTCTTGGTAGGACTAATATCATACTTCTTGAATTTTTCAAGTACTTTCTCTATGTAATGAGATTGAGATAATATAAGTCCATCCGATGTCTAGAAATTTTAATTCCTAATATAACATCGGCGATTCCCAAATCTTTCATGTCAAATCTACTACTCAACATTTGTTTTGTAGTTTTGACAATTTCCAAGTTACTACCCATGATAAGAAAATCAACATAGAGGCATACAATGACATATCCATTTTGAATCTATTTAAAGTAAACACATTTATCGCATTCATTAATTTTGAAACAATTTGATAACATTGCATTATCAAATTTTTCATGCCACTACTTAGGTGCTTGTATTAATCCATATAGTGATTTAACAAGCTTACATACTTTTCCTTCTTGTCCGGGAGACTTGAACCCTTAAGGTTGCTCCATATAAATTTCCTCGTCTAGTTCACCGTTTAAGAATGCAGTTTTTACATCCATTTGATGTATTTCAAGTCCATTAATAATAGCTATCGCTATTAACATCCGAATGGACGTTATTCTTGTTACCGGTGAATATGTGTCGAAATAATCCAACCCTTACTTTTGCCTATAGCCTTTAGCTACAAGTCTAGCTTTATATTTATCAATTGATCCATCGGCCTTCAATTTCTTTTTGAAGATCCATTTATAACCTAACGGTTTTGAACCTAGTGGAAGATCCACTAGTTCCCATGTATGATTTTGTAATATGGATTCAATTTCACTATTAATTGATTCTTTCCAATTGGAAGCATCAGGTAAGGATATAGCTTCTTTATACGATTGAGGTTCTTTTTCTAGCAAATATATTAGAAAATCTGGACCGAAAGAAGTCATGATTTTTGCTCTTTTACTACGTTTTGGATCATCCTCTATTAATTCAATGGGTTGATGAGTACCACTTGTAGTAGCTTGATTTGTCCTTTTAGAAGGACCAGATTCTCGGGTCATGTTATACGGGAATTCATTTTCAAAAAATGAAGCGTCCCTCGATTCAATAACTGTATTTATATGAATATCCGAAATCTCAGATTTACAAACTAGAAATCGATATGCACTGCTATTAGTAGCATAACCGATGAATACGCAATCCATGGTTTTTGACCCTATTCTTACCTTTTTAGGTTTAGGAACCATCACTTTGTCTAAGCACCCCCACACTCGTAAATATTTATAGGAAGGTCTTCGACCTTTCCATAATTCATAAGGTGTCTTGTGAGCCTTCTTGAGAGGTACTTTATTGAGAATGTAATTAGCAAAAAGTAAGGCTTCCCCCCACAAATTTTGTGGAGCTCCTAAACTTAATAACATTGAGTTCATCATCTTCAAAGTACGGTTTTGCGTTCAGCAACACCATTCGATTGAGGAGAATAAGGAGCGGTTGTTTGATGAATAATCCCATTTTCAGAACAAAATTCCTCAAATGGATATTCATATTCACCTCCTCTATCACTCCTAATAGCCTTTATCGTTTTGCTTAATTGATTGTCAACTTCATTTTTATATAGTTTAAATGCATTAATAGCCTCATCTTTACTATGTAACAAATATACATAGCAATATTTTGTGCAATCGTCAGTAAAAGTAATAAAATACTTTTTCCCACCTCTTGTTTGAACAAATTTTAAATCACAAATATCGATGTGAATTAAATCCAAAGGTCCAGTTATCCTTTCAATAGAATGGAAAGGTAATCTAGCTAATTTAGATTCCACACAAATTTCACATTTATGATTTTTATCAATATTAAATTTTGGCAAAAATTCCAAGTTAATTAATCTACGCAATGTATCAAAATTAACATGTCCTAATCTAGCATGCTAAATATTAGATGACTCAATCAAGTAAGAATAACTAGCAATTTTATTCATTGAAACAGATGTTTTTGGGGTTACAGTAAGAACATTGACTTTAAAGAGCCCCTCATTAAGGTAGTCCTTTCCTACATACATGTCATTCTTAGACAACACAAGGTGATCAGACACAAACACAAGCTTAAAACCATTTTTAGTCAGGAGAGATCCAGAAATCAGATTCTTTTGGATATCAGGCATGTGAAGAACATTGTTGAGAGTAAGTTACTTTCCAGAAGTCATTTTTAAAGCAATCTTTCCTTGTCCCACCACCTTAGAAGTGGAAGAATTTCCCATAAAAAGGTTCTCCTCATTTTCCAAAGGCTTATAGGTGGTGAACATCCATTTGTTTGCACAAATGTGTCTTGTGGCTCCAGTGTCCACTCACCATTCCTTGGTATTTCCAACCAAGTTACATTCATAGACCACAACAGAAAAATCGATATCTGCCAAATCATTGGCGATATTCTCACCCTCAGTTACATATGATTGAGGATTGTTTCGATTTTGCTTCTTCGGCTTACGACACTCGCTTGAGCGGTGTCCAGGTTTACCACAGTTGTAGCATTTACCTTTGAACTTCCTCTTGTTCTGTTTGGAAGTGCCTTCCCCATCATACTTTTGTTTGTTCTTCTTAGGACCTTCAACAACATGAACCTTCGTTTCCATTGGATTCTTATCACTTTTATTTTGAGACTCACGGCTATCATCTTCGATTCTTAGCCTGACCACCAACTCCTCCACATTCATCTCCTTTCGCTTGTGCTTGAGATAGTTTTTGAATAAAGTCTAAGATGGTGGCAATTTTTCTACAATATGCAGCAACTTGGAAAGTTTCACTAAGTGACATTCCTTCAGCATGAATGTCGTGGAGGATCACTTGGAGTTCTTGCGAGATCAAAGATTTAGAATCAACCATTTTGAAGTCCAGAAAATGCCCGACGATAAATTTCTTCATCCCAGCATCTTCAGTTTTATACTTCTTTTCCAAAGAATTCCATAATTCCTTGGATGGTTTGATAGTGCAGTAGACATGGTACAATGTCTTGTCCAAGTAAGCCAGAATATAATTCCGGCATAGGTAGTCCGAATGCTTCCAAGCATCAACCACAGTAACCTTTTCAGAGTCATCTCCCTCTTGAATAGAGGGGCAATCTTCATATACAAACCTACCCAGTTGGCAGGTAGTGAGATAGAAGTACATTTGTCCTTGCCAACGTTTGAAGTCAGCCCCAATGACCTTTTTCAATTTCTCCCCGTATGGCATAGATACGGGTGCAGTCACATTTGTGTTAGTGACAATCAGTCTAATAAGAGTAGTTTTCGTACTTTGCGATTCCATTTTTGTTACAAAAATAGAATTTTTATCAATGATACAATTCATATATAATGAATTAATCAAAAACAGAATACAAAATTCTGTGCACCAATTTCCTCCAAATATAATTCACAATAATTGAATTCCAAAGGAATTCCAATTTATATTCAGAAGTAAACTATAATATAAACAAAAGTTTATACTAAATACAAATCTGCGTCACACTAATTTTTAATAATAAAAGGAATTCCGTACAAAACAGAATTATAATTTAAAAAATTAAATTTTTTTACATAAACAGATTTTAACAAGAATACACAAATAAAATTTTATTTTCCAAAACAGAATATAAAAACAGTATAGAAATTAATTTCTATATCAAAACTGTTTTATTAATTTCTACAATAAAGCCATAATTTGATTCATTTTATTCTGTAAAAACAAATTTATTTTCAACCAATAAATTTCTATAAAAAAATTCTGTACACTACAAAACAGTAGAACTTATTAAATTTGTCTTAAGATTTTTATGTCCACTGTTTATTAAATAAAAAAGTACAGAATTACGAATTATAATTTATCTTACAGAAATGAAACGAAATTACAGAAATGAAATGCTTACTTGTATTTGCAGAAATAATATTAGAATAGAAAAATAATTCGAGTCCTGTTTAGAACAGTCTCCTTAAGACAAATTTATTCCCTCCACAAAGTGCCAAAGGTAATGAATAATTATTTCCCAAGATAGAACGGATTTCCAAATTAATCAAGTAGCACAACAATGATTAATTTCTTCGAACACAATTCTGTGTTTATACTCAACCAGACCAAAGAAATAATATGCAGGAATGTATGCAGTAGCAGTAGAAAATGATTTATTTTCTCGAAAAAGATGCAACATAAATTCGGAATTATGGGAGGGCAAATTTTTCAGTAGTTAAAACTGTAGGGGAAAGGTTTAATTAATAGTCAACCGAAATTAACTGTAAAAAACAGTTAATTAGTTAACTGTTGACCTTTGGCATTAACTATCAAACAGTTATAATTATTAATTAATTCCGTAATTAATTCATAAAAGCCCAGAAAGTTTAATTAATTCGGCCCAAAAATGTAGGAGAATTTTATAAGCCCGAACCGGTCGGACGGGGCGCGCGTGTGGGCTTTTGGCCCAAGCCCAACACATGCATAGTGTAGGCCATCTCCCCTTCAAAGAGTTGGGATACCCCAAGGCATCCAAGCCTTAGTCCATACTTGGGGTGTTGTTAACTCATCAACTTTCCACTACTCTTCCAATGTTGGACAAGAGTTAAAACATACCCAATTCATTAACTTTCATTGCTTTGTGAGTCACTTTGGGGACATATTTATCATTCATAACTTATTGAAATTGGACATATGAATATACTACGTTAATCTCCTTACGGAGGTGAACGCATTCCTATATGGTCCCTCAATTTTTGTAGTGTGGGTCCCACCTTAATTTGAGCTCAAAGTTGCTCAAAATTCTGTCCAAAAAATTCTGGACAACTCCAATTTTCCAACATACGCCACCATACTTTTTGAAATAATCTAGTGAGACTCAAAAGGAGGAACATATACAATTATTGAGAGGATGATTAGGAGAGCTTCAACCGCAACCATAATTTTAATTTATGACCTCAAAATCAGTTGAGTTTGAGGATTGCTGACTTTATTTATACTTAATTTCATGTGTTGTAATGAGTTTGAGAACCCCTGTGGCAAAATTAGAAGATACAGGGATTCCTATGCCATGCATCTAATAAGAATGTTATTGCATAGTGATAAAAAGAGTTATAATTTAGAAGGCTTAAGTTTGATGGAAAGGGATTACTTTATTAAAAGTAGACAATAATCTTATAGCATATCTTCTACCAACTCTACTTTAATGTTGGATTGAAAATGACGATTTTCGAAAGAACTTTTTATGCAATATATTAGCATAACCTGGCGACAATCTTCCTTGTACCTATTGATTTCTATCATATGTTGATGAGGTACGTGGAAATTCTATAAAATATGTTTTGTGATTAATAATGCCATATGAATCATATAATTCAGGGTTGCAAATGTGCACGAAATATTTCTTAGTCCATAGTTGCTCGAAAGAGCTCACTGGTGTCTACCTATAATGGCTAATTAGATATCCATTAATAGAGATAAGTTTTTGGGTATCAAGGTTTTAGGAAAAATCTATTTTAACCTGGATAGAGTAAATTATTTTTTCTTATACTACATAGGTATAAAGGTTTTCGCACGTTGATAAACCTATTGATACTATTTCAGTAATAATGATGATCAACCTTGACATATATACACCCTGATGTCTTGTAGTGTCATAGATTAAAAAAAGATGAAGCACGATGTTGCATGATTAAAGCCATATATCTAATACACCAAAAATAAAGGATGGGGTTTAAACATAAGCTACAATTTTTCCCTTATTCACAACATGTGCTGTGAGTTAGCTATTGGCAGAGGGATATTGGAACTAGAATTTGAATTGGATAATTGATTCCTGATGATGATGTGTACAAGTCAACCCCTAGATCTCCCATTGTTCTTATTGAATGTATGGTATTTAATATGTTTGATAGAATAGTCACTCCAGTCTCTATACATACATTACTGATATCAAGGGACGAAAAGGGACATAACAAAACTTCTTCTGAATCAGTATAGTACAATCTATATGAATTTGATGGCTATGAGAATCTTGTTGAAACTGAGATGGCTCCATTCCAACTCATAAATATTTAAGTCGGGAATCAGCTATGAGTATGGAGAATTTTCATGGCCAGTTGAGTCTCCTCTATTATATTTAACCTACAAATTTCTTTGACCAAGGGTGCCTCTAATTCAAATGTTGTAAAATTTTCAGTTTGTTGTCTATTCCTATCATAAATATTCAGAACCTTATAAATCATCATCAATATCTTCCTCTTATTTTTGGGATTCTTCAAAGTCATATGTATATAGTAGTTTTTATCCTAAAGTGAACATTAGGAGAATTATGCAGATTGAAAACCCTGGATTCATTAGCTTTAATTCTAGTAAACCCATCTTCACTATCATCAGATCATCATTTAATTAAAAGGAGAAATCAAGCACAATATGTTTTTAGCAATACACATGTTCATGTAGGACATCAAAATAAAGTTGTATAGTTCGATTGTCTTGTCCTAACATGTAAGTTCAAATACTGTTGTGATTTAGCATACAAAATGAATCGAGTCTAGAGAGCTTAATGTTGGAAAATTGGACTATTATAAAGCTGTCCAGATTTTTCTGGACAGATTTTTGAGCAACTTTAAGCTCAAATTTAGGTGGGACCCACACTACGAAAATTGTGGGACCATATACGAACGCGTTCACCTCCGCAAGGAGATTAACGTAGTATATTCATATGTCCAATTTCAATAAGTTATGAATGATAAATATGTCCCCAAAGTGACTCACAAAGCAATGAAAGTTAATGAATTGGGTATGTTTTAACTCTTGTCCCACATTGGAAGAGTAGTGCAAAGTTGATGAGTTAATAAAACCCAAACGATGGACTAAGGCTTGGATGCCTTGGCGTATCCCAACTCTTTGAAGGGGAGATGACCTAAGCTATGCACGGGTTAACTTTCGGTCAAAGGTCCACACGCGCGCGTTCGTCCGTCCGGCTCGGCTTGGTTTGGTTCGGGCTTAGGCTTATCTCCTACATTTTTGGGCCAAATTTATTTAACTTTCTAGGCTTTAATTATTAATTAATTACGAAATTAATTAATTAATTATAAACTGTTGGCAGTTATTGCCAACAGTTAATTCATTTAACTGTTTTTGATAGTTAATTTCGGTTGACTGTTCCAATAGTCAACACAAAAGCTATAAATTAAACCTTTCCCCTACAGTTTTGACTACTGAAAATTTTTCCCTCCCATAATTCCGAATTTATGCTGCAACTTTTCCCAGAAAATAATTCCTTTTTCTATTGCTACTGCATATCATCTCTTTGGTCTGGTTGAGTATAAACACAGAATTGTGTTCGAAGAAATTAATCATTGTTGTGGTATTTGATTAGTTCGGAAATTCGTTTTATCTTGGGAGACAATTATTCATTACCTTTGGCACTTTGTGGAGGGAATAAATTTATCTTAAGGAGACTGTTCTAAACAGGGCTCAGATTATTTCTTCCATTCTAATATTATTTCTGCAAATTCTAGTAAGTATTTCATTTCTGTAATTTCGTTTCATTTTTGTAATTATATGTTTATATTATAATTTTGTACAATTGTTTTTAATAAATAGTAGACATAACAATCTTAAGACAAATTTAATTTGTTCTACTGTTTTGTAGTGTACAAATTTTTTTTTACAAAAATTTATTTATTGAAAATAAATATGTTTTGACAGAAAAAATGAATTAAATTATTAATTTATTGCAGAAATTAGTAAAAACAGTTTTCGTACAGAAATTAATTTCTATACTGTTTTGTATTCTGTTTTACAAAATAAAATTTTATTTGTGAATTTTGTTAAAATCTGTTTATGTAAAATTTTTAATCTTTAAATTATAATTCTATTTTGTACGAAATTCTTTTTATTATTAAAAATTAGTGTGACATAGATTTTATTGTATATAAACTTCTGTTTATATTATAGTTTAATTCTGAATTTCATTTGAATTCTTTTGGAATTCATTTATTGTGTATTATATTTGGAGGAAATTGGCGCGGGAGGAAATTGGTGCACATAATTGTGTATTCTGTTTTGATTAATTCGTTATATATGAATTTTATCAGTGATAAAAATTCTATTTTTGTAACAGAAATGGAATCACAAAGTACAAACACTACTCCTACTAAAGTGACTATCACCAACACAAATGTGACTGCACCCGTATCTATGCCACACGGGGAGAAATCGAAAAAGTTCATTGGGGCTGACTTCAAACGTTGGCAAGGACAAATGTACTTCTATCTCACTACCTGCCAACTGGGTAGGTTTGTATATGAAGATTGTCCCTCTATTCAAGAGGGAGATGACGCTGAAAAGGTTACTGCTGTCGATGCTTGGAAGCACTCGGACTGCCTATGCCGAAATTATATTTTGGCCTACTTTGACAAGACGTTGTACCATGTCTATTGCATGATCAAAACATCCATGGAATTATGGAATTCTTTGGAAAAGAAGTATAAAACTGAAGATGCTGGGATGAAGAAATTTATCGTCGGGCGTTTTCTGGACTTCAAAATGGTTGATTCTAAATCTGTGATCTCGCAAGTGCAAGAACTCCAAGTGATCCTCCACGACATTCATGCTGAAGGAATGTCACTTGGTGAAACTTTCCAAGTTGCTGCAATTGTTGAAAAATTGCCACCATCTTGGACTTTATTCAAAAACTATCTCAAGCATAAGCGAAAGGATATGAATGTGGATGAGTTGGTGGTCAGGCTGAGAATTGAAGAAGATAACAGTGAGTCTCAAAAGAAAAGTGGGAAGAATCTGATGGAAATGAAGGTCCATGTCGTTGAAGGTCCTAAGAAGAACAAACGAAAGTATGACGGGGAAGGCACTTCCAAACATAACAAGAAAAAGTTCAAAGGCAAATGCTACAATTATGGTAAACCTGGACACCGCTCAAGCGAGTGTCGTAAGCCTAAGGAGCAAAATAAAAATAACCCTCAAGCAAATGTAACTAAGGGTGAGAATATCGCCAACGATTTGGCGGATATGAATCTTTCTGCCGTGGTCTCTGAATGTAACTTGGTTGGAAATACCAAGGAATGGTGGGTGGACACTGGAGCCACACGACACATTTGTGCAAACAAATGGATGTTCACCACCTATAAGCCTTTGGAAAATGAGGAGAACCTTTTTATGGGAAATTCTTCCACTTATAAGGTGGTGGGACAAGGAAAGATTGCTTTAAAAATGACTTCTGGAAAGGAACTTACTCTCAACAATGTTCTTCACGTGCCTGATATCCGAAAGAATCTGATTTCTGGATCTCTCCTGACTAAAAATGGTTTCAGGCTTGTGTTTGTGTCTGATCGATTTGTGTTGTCTAAAAATGACATGTATGTAGGAAAGGGTTACCTTAATGAGGGGTTCTTTAAATTCAATGTTCTTACTGTAACCCCAAAAACATTTGTTTCAATGAATAAAATTGCTAGTTCTTCTTACTTGATTGAGTCATCTAGTATTTGGCATGCTAGATTAGGACATGTTAATTTTGATACATTGCGTAGATTAATTAACTTGGAATTTTTGCCAAAATTTAATATTGATAAAAATCATAAATGTGAAATTTGTGTGGAATCTAAATTAGCTAGATTACCTTTCCATTCTATTGAAAGGATAACTGAACCTTTAGATTTAATTCACACCGATATTTGTGATTTAAAATTTGTTCAAACTAGAGGTGGGAAAAAGTATTTTATTACTTTTATTGACGATTGCACAAAATATTGCTATGTATATTTGTTACATAGTAAAGATGAGGCTATTAATGCATTAAAAAAATATAAGAATGAAGTTGAGAATCAATTAAGCAAAACGATAAAGGCTGTTAGGAGTGATAGAGGATGTGAATATGAATATCCATTTGAGGAATTTTGTTCTGAAAATGGGATTATTCATCAAACAACCGCTCCTTATTCTCCTCAATCGAATGGTGTTGCTGAACGCAAAAATCGTACTTTGAAAGAAATGATGAACTCAATGTTATTAAGTTCAAGAGATCCACAAAATTTGTGGGGGAAGCCTTACTTTCTAATAATTACATTCTCAATAAAGTACCTCACAAAAAGACTCACAAGACACCTTATGAATTATGGAAAGGTCGAAGACCTTCCTATAAATATTTACGAGTGTGGGGGTGCTTAGCTAAAGTGATGGTTCCTAAACCTAAAAAGGTAAGAATAGGGCCAAAAACCCTGGATTGTGTATTCATCAGTTATGCTACTAATAGCAGTGCATATCGATTTCTAGTTTGTAAATCTGAGATTTCGGATATTCATGTAAATATAGTTATTGAATCGAGGTACGCTTTATTTTTTGAAAATTAATTCCCGTATAACATGACCCGAGAATCCGGTCCTTCTTAAAGGACAAATCAAGCTACTACAAGTGGTACTCATCAACCTATTGAACTAATAAAGGATGAACCAAGACGTAGTAAAAGAGCAAAAACCTCGACTTCTTTCGGTCCGGATTTTCTAACATATTTGCTAGAAAATGAACCTCAATCGTATAAAGAAGCCATATCCTTACCTGATGCTTCCAATTGGAAAGAATCAATTAATAGTGAAATTGAATCCATATTACAAAATCATACATGGGAACGAGTGGATCTTCCACCAGGTTCAAAACCGTTAGGGTATAAATGGATCTTCAAAAAGAAATTGAAGGCCGATGGATCAATTAATAAATATAAAGCTAGACTTGTAGCTAAAGGCTATAGGCAAAAGGAAGGGTTGGATTACTTCGACACATATTCACCGGTAGCAAGAATAACGTCCATTCGGATGTTAATAGAATTAACTGCTATTAATGGACTTGAAATACATCAAATGGATGTAAAAGCTGCATTCTTAAACGGTGAACTAGACGAGGAAATTTATATGGAGCAACCTGAAGGGTTCAATGCTCCCGGACAAGAAGGAAAAGTATGTAAGCTTGTTAAATCACTATATGGATTAAAACAAGCACCTAAGCAATGGCAAGAAAAATTTGATAATGCAATGTTATCAAATGGTTTCAAAATTAATGAATGCGATAAATGTGTTTACTTTAAATTCATTCAAAATGGATATGTCATTGTATGCCTTTATGTTGATGATATGCTTATCATGGGTAGTAACTTGGAAATTGTCAAAACTATAAAACAAATGTTGAGTAGTAGATTTGACATGAAATATTTGGGAATCGCCGATGTTATATTATTAATTAAAATTTTTAGAACATCGGATGAACTTATATTATCTCAATCTCTTTACATAGAGAAAGTACTTGTAAAATTCAAGAAGTATGATATTAGTCCTACCAAGACACCTGTAGATGTAAATTACATCTAGCAAGAAATAATGGTGAAATCATATCTTAACTAGAATATTCTTGTATTATCGGCAATTTAATGTATATCATGAACTGTACGCGACCGGACATAGCATACTCAATAAGTAAGCTAAGTCGATTTATGAGTAGTCCAGGAAGAGATCACTGGAAAGCAATATTGAGAGTTTTGAGTTATTTAAAATATACTCAAAACTATGGACTGCACTACTCAAAATATCCAGCTGTTCTTGAAGGGCATTGCGATGCAAATTGGATATCTGATACAAAAGACTCTAAGTCTACGAGTGGGTATGTGTTTACCCTCGTAGGTGCAGCCGTATCTTGGAAATCCTCAAAACAAACGTGCATTGCTTGATCGATAATGGAATCTGAATTCATTACACTAGGCAAAGCTGAAGAAGAAGCTGAATGGCTTCCAAATTTCTTAGAGGATGTTCCAAGTTGGTCTAAACCTGAGCCCGTAATATGTATACATTGCGATAGCCAATCAGCGAATGGAAGGGCATATAATCACATGTATAACGGAAAGTCACGACATATTCATCGTCGACACAATACCGTTAGACAACTTCTCTCAAACGGAATTATCTCAATTGGCTATGTAAAGTCAAAAGATAATATATCGGATCCACTAACGATAGGTTTAAACTGAGAGCAAGTTAAAAGATCATTGAGAGGAATGGGTCTAAAGCCTATAAATAAATAAGAATCAATATAGTGGCAACCCAACCTAGCTGACTGGAGATCCCAAGATTTAGATTCAATTGGAAAATCGAACTACATTGTATTCAGTAAGCACTGGAGGAGATTAAATCCTATCCATTCCAAAGATGAGACAATGCATATCTGCCGCGAAATTAGGATAAGTTATGCTTTTAATGACATCCATATCTTAGTATGTCTAAGTGGGGTATTGCAGGATACTCTTTATGGAAGTCACCTACGTGAGTAAGAAGGGGGCCACTTCTATGAGAATAATGAGAGGCATATTCTCTGAAATACTCACGGAACCAAGTGGTGTTCATGGCCAAAATGAACACAAACGTGAGAACCAACTGTGTTGAAGAATTGTTGTGTGAATAATGTTGTTTAGGTTTACAAAAATGGTTGACGGTTCAAGGACGTGAAGTCTACTGATTAACCAAGTAAATTCGATAGTATATCACTAAGGAAAGTTCAAGGCCACTAGGATACTTCTCCCGATGCAATAAGTCTTCAGTTTTACTCAACTTGTGTCTACATCTGCATTAGCTTCTGTTCTATTTATTTATAGCGATATATCATTCATGTGGGGGATTGTTGGAAAATTGGACAATTATAAAGTTGTCCATATTTTTGAGCAACTTTGAGCTCAAATTTAGGTGGGACCCACACTACGAAAATCATGGGACCATATACGAACGCGTTCACCTCCGCAAGGAGATTAACGTAGTATATTCATATGTCCAATTTCAATAAGTTATGAATGATAAATATGTCCCCAAAGTGACTCACAAAGCAATGAAAGTTAATGAATTGGGTATGTTTCAACTCTTGTCCCACATTGAAAGAGTAGTAGAAAGTTGATGAGTTAATAAAACCCAAATGATGGACTAAGGCTTGGATGCCTTGGGGTATCCCAACTCTTTGAAGGGGAGATGACCTAAGCTATGCATGGGTTAACTTTCGATCAAAGGTCCACACGTGCGCGTCCGTTCGGCCGACTCGGCTTGGTTTGGTTCAGGCTTAGGCTTATCTCCTACAGTTTTGGGTCAAATTTATTTAACTTTCTGGGCTTTAATTATTAATTAATTATGAAATTAATTAATTAATTATAAATTGTTGGCAGTTATTGCCAACAGTTAATTCGTTTAACTGTTTTTAACAGTTAATTTCGATTGACTGTTCCAACAGTCAACACAAAAGCTATAAATTAAACCTTTCCCCTATATTTTTGACGACCGAAAAATTTTCCCTCCCATAATTTCTAATTTATGCAGTAACTTTTCCTAGAAAATAATTCCTTTTTCTATTGCTACTGCATACATTCCTGCATATCATCTCTTTGGTCTGGTTGAGTATAAACACAGAATTGTGTTCGAAGAAATTAATCATTGTTGTGCTACTTGATTAATTTGGAAATTTGTTCTATCTTGGGAGACAATTATTCATTACCTTTGGCACTTTGTGGAGGGAATAAATTTGTCTTAAGGAGACTGTTCTAAACAGGGCTCGGATTATTTATTCTATTCTAATATTATTTCTATAAATTCTAGTAAGTATTTCATTTATGTAATTTCATTTCATTTATGTAATTATATGTTTATATTATAATTCTATACAATTGTTTTTAATAAATAGTAGACATAACACTTAATTCTATAATTTATGAAATGACCATAACAGTATACAAAATGTCAAAGATAGCTTACTTATATAAAACTAAAGGCCTTGAAAACTCCGATTTCCTCTGTAAGTTTCTACCCAAACAAAAAACCTTCTATATTGATGTATTACTTGCTTATGTAGAAAAATTCAGCTATATCTAAAAGCAAGTGTAATGGTTATTGTTTTTTCGGTTTATGTAGTAAAATAATGTATTACGTGCTTTAAAAGCAATTGTAAAATTAGAAAAAAATTGACCTTTTATATCTTTTATCTAATAAAATCCTACCCTGATCCAACTTTATGCATCGCTATTGGAATGAATAGCTACGATTCCTGATTTTTGGTATCATGTCACACTACACTATGATCCAGATTTATGTTAGATGTTTCTCAAGGAGGAGCTGTGTCATGTCCTCGATCCCGGCCGTTCTCATGTTACATGCACTCTGAACCCACAATTTTCACCAAAAGTATTCTGTAAGACTATTGATAGAAATTCTACTCATAATGTCTTTCATTAGGGATTTTTCACATTACATCAGCGTTTCGAAATTCTTCAAATGAATAATCTACAGGTAGCAATTAGCTTTTAATGAATACTTACAACAACTAATAAATTTTTGTAATTCAAACATAATTCTCATAAATACGCCAGTGAATGAGGCTAACACGCTCCAATATTAATGAAGTTTTGTTTTTAATTTAGGAATATATCATAAAAGAAGGTTTGTATTTTAGATGATTACTTTTTGTATACTACTGATTACTACATGTGGTAGTTTTTGAAACTTTGCTTTTACCCTTTGTAATACCTCGTAATTTTAATGACTCTTAATATGAGATTAATTAAAAGTTAATGAGCTAACTAAATGGGGGTAAATTGGAATTAATTATGAAAATTAATTAGGATTAATCCGGATTTAATATTACTTGAAATAAAAGTAATATATGATTTCGAATATATGATTTTGAATATTACTTAGTGATATAAAAGTAGTATGTGAATATAATCATTATTGTCGGGAGCTACAAATATGACAATAATAGAAATTAAGTCGGGATGCACTTATGAGTTGTGTCGGGACTAAAGTTGGGAAATAAAATGAGATTTATTTTTAAGTTACTCGGATGATTATTTTGACTGCACCGTTGAGTTCGGAAGTGTCGAAATATGTAAAAAAGTTTACCCGGGGATTTGTTTTGGGTCTCGGATCAATTGGAAGATGAACGAAGGAGAATTTTAGTCATTTTGCTTGGGAGATGAATAGTACCTACATTTTTTTTGTCTTTTATCTAACCTTGGAGACTTATTATATATGTGGGTTTAGAGTGTACGAAAGATTCATTTCATCTAAACACAAGAGAGGTCTTTTGAGAGAGAGTGAAAAGCCTTAGAGAGAAAGTGAAAGGTTATCTTGAGGAGAGGAAGAGTTGCTTGGAAAGGAAGAGTCATCTAGGGAAAACTAAGGATAAAACCACCATCTCTACACCTTGTACCACCACCGGTTTATCGCCGAAAAAAGGAAGAAGAGGTGCCAAACACTTGTCTTCAAGAAAGGTTCAGACCTACACATAAGGTAAGTGTAATTCTTGCTTTATTTTGGTGATTATATTATCCATGTTAGAATATGATTTCTTTTTGGATTGATGAAATTATGAATTTGGGATTAAAATGATTGATAAATCAAGTTTAATGGATAGGCAAATTCATGTAGTTGGAGATTTATACATGTAAAGACTATGAACATGAAAATCGATATATATGTAGAGACTATGAACATGAAAATGGAGAGTTTATACATGTAGAGGATTTATTTGTTTATTGATGATATGCAAATGATGTTAGGAATTCCATGTAGATAAATTCTACTCATGTTGAATATAAAAATTTGATGACTTAGTTATGAAATGATAATTCTAAATTCTGGGTTTTTAAGAGGTATAAAATGGAGGATTTAGATGAATTGGGATTTTAAGGATTTAATGGGTTTGATGATAATACCCTTATGAACATATGAATTTGATGTTATTCTTATTTGAAAATCACCCTTGAACATGTTAGAACACTATTAACAAATCTGGGTTTTGGGTAGAATGAAATCTAGAAGGGTTTGGGTGTAAGAACAATAAGAAAAACGTAGAAAACTGATGTTGAAGACGAACAGGAATGACGCTGTTCTCGTTCGAACGAGACATGCCGTCGTTCGAACGAGACATGCCGTCGTTCGAACGAGACATGCCTTCATTCGAATGAGGTGCTATTTCGTTCGGACGAGATTTCTAAGTTTCTAACGAGATTCTAGAATTTTTGTTTTTAGTCCAGAATAGTTTGAAAAATTGTATTTTTAGCCCACAGTAAGTTCTGAATAATTTTGGTACATTAACAAGGAGTGAGGGACTTGGGTTAATGTTGGAAAATTATATGAAAATAAGGAATAAAATTATGTGAGGGATATCTATATAATAATATTACAATTAAGAGAAAAATAATCGTATATATATATATATATATATATATACGGGTATTTAGGATTGTGGGAGTGACAACTACATAATAAATATACGATGATAATCGTGCTTAACAAGTACAGGTGATATTGATAAATACGATGGGTACTTAGGGTGGGATGAAATCCTAATATCATATTGGTCGAGTGCGTACCGAGTTTTATATAATTTGATGTGTATACCTATTGCTTGTTTAATTTATGTGTATGACATATCTAGCCTACTTGATATCGATGTGAGGTTTACGCATAGAGGACAGTCATATCCTGATGAGCCTTGAGGGGGATCTTTGACTTGTCGCCTCAAAACATAGGACTTAGGTTGGATTGCCATTAGTGAGAACAATGGTATTGAACGGTCTTTTGGGTGCATAGTAACGTGCGTAGCCCAAAGTCTTAAGACTATGTTTGCCTCCAGTATTTGTGATTTGTTAATTATGGTTTGTGGAAAATACCAAATCTATGGTCCTTTATATAGTGACGAGATGTACTGGGACATGATAGCAGAGTACGTACGCACCGCAGCTAAGCCTTGGGGGTGAAGTTTAGTATATATATAATATAGCGAATGTGTATATATACTTGTGATATTATCTATTGTGTGAATTAAGTAGACATGAAAGATAATGAAATCTGAAAAGAATTAAGTAGGTGAATACTTAGTTATATTAAATTGAAAAAGGGCTTATCCATGAAATTGGATATATATGTATTACCTGTATTGCCAGGGGAATACGTGGGATAGATATGGGCTATGGTTAGTTGGAGCTGATATGAACTAGTTAGCATGGGAATAGTAACTAGTATGATTTTAAGGTACGTTAGATGTGCACTCTAGATGAGAGGTGAGAATCTCAAGAGAGAGTCCGATAAATCTAACATGTGTATAATAATTGCTGAATATAGCATTTACTCGCTTGCTGTTTTATAAACTATTTTTACAATCGGGCTCTGACCTATTTTCTTATATATTATCTTCTCTCTTGTATCTCCTATATCAGGTGTCCAGCCGCATAGACTCCAACCGTAGAGGATTGAGATTTTTTTGACGAGTTATGGATGCTATGGAGTCTTGGACTTTGTTTAGACGCTTTCATATTCATTGATTCATACTCTGTAGTTGATCTTTCATTTAAGGCATATCGCCCAAGAGGATTCTAATTATTTCTTTTCTATCATAGATAAATTAAGTTCTTATGTTGGTTTTGATACATTTAATTTGTGATGGGATTATTGTATTGAGATATTTAGACTAGATACTTTGATTCCAGTTGCATTTAATTCACTTTTGATATTACTCAGTTATTATTCATTGTATGAACGAATTGTGTTAAATGGTTTATGTTTTAAAAGTTGAAATTTTATTTACATTAAAACTTGAATAATTTTAACACATTCTTAGTTGGATATTAGGTGATTAAATTAATAAAAAAAATGTTTTTCGACAGCGATGCTAAGAATGAACCAAGTGTAAATTTTGTTTTAATCGGGTATAGGACTGATCACCCGGTATTTAATTAAGTGGGGGTGTTGCACCCTTCTCTTAGGATTTGTGCATAATTTGTAGTTTGGAAATATGGTATTGGCTACTTGTTGTGCTAACTCATGGCCCTAAGGTGGTGAGTTCGCACCGAAATCGTGAACTAACAATCTCGGTTTGAGTTCAAATAAATTTTCATTTAAATTTTAACTCTAGTATGCTGATAACAATTTCTATATTGATCTATTTAATTTATGTAGCAATATTATTTTACTTGCCATTTCTATTGAATAACTCCTTAGGGATATGTTTGAGTCTCTTAGAAATGTTGGAAGTACCTTAGATTTTCTTATTTTTTACTCATAGTAACAATGCATGTAATGTAGTTAATCAACTTCAAATTGAAAATAAAATAAAATAAATCTCATATGTGGAGACTACAACCTTTAGAGCAAACATGCTAAACATTATCTGCTACATATACACAAGACAGGCTGCACAAGAGCTTGGAAAGAAAGATATTTTCCTAGGGGTGCCATTTATGGCGGAGTGCGTTCGCAACAAAAGGCATTTTTGGAAATCACAGATTACATTTGCAAAAGGAATTTTGTAAATCAAAAAGACATCGTTACCTTTTATATTTCTCCTTCTTAAAGGTGTACTTCTTATGTTACCCAATTTTATTATCAAAAAATGACTTCAGGTGCTTTTTAGTTGGTTCAACTTCAAGAAGACATGCGTTTCTAATTTAAAACGAATGGTAGTGGCCCCAAAAAGGATATTGATTCGCATATAAAATTAAACAAGGACACACTCATGATCTCAATGTGGAAATTAAATGTAGTAGACATTCAAGTCACCCTTTTACATTTGTTTACTTGAATGTCTAAACATATAAAAAAGGAAAAAGAATCTGTATTCAGTGTTGTTTTATTTTTTTGGTAGTGATTTGACGGGGTGTTATATATGTTTTAGAGGGAAAGTATGGACAAAGTGGTGGGACCTAAAAGATGAAAATCGCTTATGATATGAATGTATATGGAAGTAGTTCTGATAGGAATGATGAAGAGGATTTGCCAAGCACACTGAATTATCGATTCCTCTTATCACACAAGTATGTTAGTTTTTATTCCCTTAAATTTATTTTAATTTATCACAAAAGTTTATATTCTTGTTAATGGGTTGTTTAAAACTGTTTATTAGGGTGATTTTATTTTAGTTTATTTTTATAGATATAGAATATAATTTGGATGTACATTATTTAGCAGGACCTGCAGGAGCAAAGCTAGTGTTTGATTTAAATTTATAGTTCGGTTATGAGTTTGTGCTTGTGTTAAATTGTTAGTGAAGCTAAATTTCATTGAATTTACATGTTTATGACTGATCAAGTGTTTTGAAAAAAAGAATAAGAAGGAGAAAAAAAGTCCTAAAATTAAAGCCAATACTAGGACCGTGAAAGAGACTAAAGTTATATTGTCAAAACCATCGTCATGGAAAATTTCCTTTGTATGTGTTTTATGTTCTTAAAATGGTCTTAATTTTTGGGCAATATGTTATTAGTGGTGGTGTTGATGATTGAAAACACTTGTTGCCTTCATCGCAACAGGTTATAAAAAATAATGTTGGCCAGTACAATCCATGGCTAGGATTATTTATCTAGCCTCTTCATTTAACATTTATTAGTGGCCTCCCAAGCTTTTTAAAAAGTTCAGGTAAAAGATCAAACACTTCATTTGGTTTGGATTTACAAAATTTTGAAATTTGGTCACTTTGTCTTGGGCATATTTATGTTTTTCTTGTGATGATAGAGGAATCAATTTGATAAGTCTTTTGATGAAAAAAATCTAGTACTAGTGAATATTTCCTCGAGAGTATCTATGATGTTTGTCGACCATATGGTGCCAATTATGATATTAATGATTGTTTAACTGTTCCATCTATATTTAAATATAGTAATTCAGAAGTGTTGACCCACCTTTGTCTTTCATGTCTTTGGTATAAGGTTCTTCATATCTTGGGGTGAAAACGGATATTCAAAATTTGAATCCGAATTTGTCCGCATATGAATCTGTGTGGATATTTATTCGAATTCATATTCAAGAATAGATGATTCAGATAGATTTTTTAAATATCCAAAAAATGGATAATGAATATATCTGTCATGGATAATCCGTATCCGAGGTGGGCTATCCATATTTACAGATATCCATAACGGATATCCGTATCCAAATATATATTAAATTATATATCATATATTTATATTTTAATTTTAAATTATTTATTATACATTACATAGACAATCCCAGCTAGCCCTAATTCCTCTATAGACTATACGATTGCCTACATCGATCCCCCAAACTGCTGCCTTGATTCTTCTCTCCCTTCTCCTCATTCTGTCTCCCCCTCTCCCTTATTTCTCTCTACGGTGGAGCACATTCACTTCAGGTAGAAATCATTCAGATTCGTAGTCTTAATTTTTCATGATTCATTATTGTATGTTGTTCATTATGTATACATGGATTCCATTTGTGAAATGCTTTCCAGTTACTATTTTTAGGCATTTCTTTAACTCTGATTTGTAAAGTCTGAAGGTTTTTAGTGTTTTTTATTACTTTCAACATGTTAATAACAAATCAAAGTTTCTAACTCCGAAACAGTTATGGAATAGTGAATAAATATCATGGTTACTCCGATTTTTTTCCTTTCAAATAAACAAATTGAATAGTCTGATTTATTTTATAATTTTATTTGTAATGTTTTTTATATAATTTATGAATATACTCTGATAATATGTAGTTCAAATAAATCAATCTATAATTTATGTATATTTTTTGCGGCAAATTTGTGTTGTAAATGATAATATGATTGATTATGGAGTTTTTGCTAGTTTAATTTGTCGTTAGTTATTAAAGGGTGGTAATAGATAATCTGTTATATTAAGTTTCACATTTAAATATTTCTAGGTAAATTTTCTTCTCAAAAAAGTACCTGCCACGCCTTTTAAAAAAAGTACCTGATGAAATTTTCAATAAGAAAAAGTATATGCTATGTGTTTTTTACCTCACTATTCACAATAATAAACCCTCACTAATTAAGATTATTTGGTATCTTCATAACTGTCAAACAATGTTAAACACTCTATAATTTAGATGAATTATAACTATCAAACAATGTTAAAATTGTTTGGTATCTTGATAATTAAGACTGTTTGGAATCTTCATAACTTTTTGGTATATAACACTTTTGGATATGAAGACTCTCCTTTAGATATTCTTTCAGTTAAAGGCTTGGTATCTTCATAATGAACAACAAGTAATTTTTTCTTGAAAAGATCCTTATCAATGTTATAACTATTAAAGAGTATTAAAACTGCTAAACAATGTTAAGATATGTTAACTTTTTTCTTGAAAAGATCCTTATCAATGTTAAAACTGTTAAACAATGTTAAGATATGTTATCTTCATAATATTTTTTTATTATATGTAATTTCGTAACTTATTTAATTCTACGAAACTCCATTTTCGTCATGATCTAAGAAAACTTATGCAGACTCCTAATCTTATGATTATTTTCTTTAGTTATGAAATTTTGCAGTATTTAACTTTAATTTGGTGAACTGGTATGTTTTTATTTGAATGTTGCATTTAATACATACATAGTTAATTTACTTTCTTCACTAAAAACTTGCCAATGCAGAAACTCTAAATTCTTATAGAAGGTTAGGAAAAAGGATTGTGTTGTCAATCAATAAAACTTTTCCAAACTAGAAGACCAGGTTCGATTTCCCGATGTGGTGTTATACAAAATTGGCAATGTGATGATATACTTTTTCATATATCAATGTGTATCTTAATTTGGTTATGTAGATAAATTGCACGTTTGAGGTTGAAGATATTTTCAAATGAAGATAATTCTAAGATAATTCACACATTAAAGGTTAGTAGTTATGTTTATCTCTTCTTCAAAAGTTTGATTTCCTATTTTGAGTCGTATGATATAGTAAAATAGTTTGTATCATTTAGAATAATGCATAGATAATCCTGTTAAGGATTATCTAATATTCAATTAGTGTTGCTATATATATATTAAACAATAAAAACGGATAAGGATATTTATCCGAAATCGGAGAATCTGGGAGGATATGGATATAGATAGGTGCAAGTACTATCTGAGAGGACATGGTTACGGATACGGATAGTACATTTTCAAATGAATACGGTTAATGGATAATATGGTTTTCGCTCCATATTCGTACGTTTTACACCTGTGAAATTATAAAAGATGAGTGGATGATATTTCTCTGGGATGGAACTGACACTACATCGTTTGCTATTTAAATAAAGTGAGGGACAGTTCTTATGATTTTTTATTATTTCTATAGGGAGACTTTGATATTGAATAGGCTCAAAGGTGATGTATGTATCCAGAACACAAAAAAATCTGAGCGTGAGAAAATTTTACGTCCGTAGTTTGAGGATCAAAGAAATGAGCAAATCTTAAAATACCCGGTACTATAATTACCCATTTTCCTACTCATAGCCTTTTAAATTATACTTATATTTCATTTTCCTTATTTTATTAAATGATGATTCATTTTAACTTTGAGTGTAGGCCTCAAACATATATGTCAAGAACATTGCTGGTGATGTTACTGACCACACTGTTTTGTTGTCACTGGGGTTGGTGATTATTGGAACACTCATCAACGTTGTTTCATTGTCACTGGGGTTGGTGATTTCTGGAACAACTCCAAATGAGGAAGTGGTCGTTGACTGAGCAGTGATGCAGAGCAATAGAGGACTATACCAACCCAAGTCCCAATTTCCATCAACAAAAGTGAGGATTTGGTAGGTATGTTGTTGGAGATTTTGAGGTGTTGACACAATTTCGCGAAAGCCAAAGGAAGGCTGCCGCATTTTTGAGTGATGTTTGGATGTACCTTTTTTTAAGATATTTTTTTAATGATGTACATTTTGGGTATATCTAGATATGATACATATAATAGGTCATTATTTATTTGTGAATGATGTAGATGGTGGGTATATCTATTTGTGTCCTATTATTTTTTTTTATATGGACAAATGACTTGATTTTATGTATTTTAGATGTAGGTGACTTTGAATACAAAAAAATTCAAGGCTGTTTTTATGTTACTATGAATTTTGATTTGTGTTTAGATTTATTTGCCAGCTATGACATTAATATTGGTTATTAATTTTTTTTATTGTATGTTTAATTTATGACCGTTTATATTAAACCCTTATGTGATGAAATATTTTATATTCCCTTTTTAAATATTTGAAAATTATTTATCATGACACTTTTATATTAAATATGACAACTTGTAGAGTGTATTATGATTGTTTTTGTAGGACATATGATTGCTTTGAAAAAAAAGTCACATATAATTGTTAACCTAATATGACATTTTTTATGGGTATCAATTATGACACCCAAACATATGACGATTTTGATCGAAAAATAAACAGCCATTAAAGGCGTTTTATGACACTAAAAAAGGTTATAAAAGTCTTTTTTCTTGTTCAGCTTCCATAGTGGAATTAGCAATGGAAGATTGCATGCTACTCCTCCAACTAATGGCTTCACCTCCTAGGATAACCACATATCTTGAGGTAGACTTTCTGGAATCTATATCAGACTGAAAATTTGAGTTAGTGTACCCCATAGGTACTAGACTCTCATGTTCTGTTTAGCTACTTGATTATATGTTTTACCATAATCTAGTGTTCCCGCCTAGGGTTAGACTAATATATACTAACCATGCCAACAACAAAGCATATATCAAGTCTAGTGCATAACTTTACATACATAAGGCTCCTAACCATTGAAGCATAAGGGGTGCCTATCATCTTCTCTATCTCATCAGGTGTCTTAGGACACTGATCCTTACAAAGAAATATTCTATATCTGAAAGGTGGGAACCCTTTCTTTGAATATTTCATGCTAAACCTGATAATAATGTAATTGATATAAGTTTCTTTTTATAACCCAACATCTTATTCTTGTGATCACGCATAATCTTGATCCTAAGGATGTGACTATCTTGTCCTAAGTCTTTTATATCAAATTGGATGGCTAACCACACTCTAGCTGAAGACAACACACCAATATCATTTCAACGAGAATAATAATAAAAACACCACTGCATTTTCGTTGTATTTCTTGTAGACACAAGACTCATCTGGACATTGATCAAAACCAAAATATTCGATTGCCTGAAAAAAAATGTTTCAAGTGTTAAATTCTTGCTTAATTCCATAAATGGACTTCTGAAGCTTACATAATTTATGCTCTTGGCCTTGGGTAATAAAACCATCAGTATCAATTTATAAAATTTCATAATTGAAATGAGCCGCAATGGATAAGAGAATTCAGATGGACTTCATCATAGCTATCGGCGAGAAGTTTCCTCATAATCGATGACTCTTTATAATTAAATCCTTTTGCAATAAGACGTACTTTAAAGGTCTCAAACTTCCTTCCCATCTCTGTTTTTCTCTTATAGGCCCACTTGCATCTTATGGATTTTATCCATTCAGTTGGATCTACAAGATTTTAGACTTGATTGGAATACATATATTCCATCTAAAAATTCATAAATTTAATCTAAAGTTCTGCATCTTTATCTTGGATAGCGTCGTTGTAGTTATAGGGATCGGCTTCGAGTTCATCAGGGACCTTGTCATAGGACTCTCCCAAGAACATAAACTGTTCTGGTTGACATACAACCCTCCCACTACAATGAGGTAGTACCTATGCTAGTTTACTAGTGTCAACGCCTTATGTTATTTCATTTTGTATTGATAGGGTTAAAGAATCTTGTTGGTTCCCTCACAACTCTTGAAGAAGAAATGTACTTCTGGGTTTATAATCCATCATATAATTCTCTTTCAAGAATCGAGCATTGGTGCTAACAATCACTTTCTGATTCTTAGGATCATAGAATAAGTAACCCTTAGTTACCTTTGGATATCCTATAAAGAAATAAACTTCTGATCTTGATTCCAACTTACTGGGATCTTTCTTCAGCACAATGGTTGGACTACCCCAGATCCGAATATGTTTCATACTAGGCTTGCACTCAATCCATAATTCCTTGAGCGCCGTAGACACCACCTTTAAAGGTACCAAATTCAGTAAATAAATGGTCATTGCTAAAGCATGTCCTCTAAAGGACTCTGGGAGATTGGTATAACTCAACATAGACCTAATTATATCCAAAAGAGTCATGTTCCTCCTTTCTACTACATCATTTTACTGAGGCATACCAGGTGCAGATAATTAGGATGTGATCCCTTGATCTCCTAGATATTACTAAAACTCCTCAAAGAGGTACTCTACCCCACGGTCAGATCGTAGTGTCTTCGTACTTTTACCTTGATGCTTCTCGACTTCTACCCTACAAACATTGAATTTCTCAATGGCTTCGGACTTATGGTGCATTAGGTAAGCATACCATAACCTTGAGTAATCAACTATGAACGTCATAAAATACTCAAAGCCCCATCTTGCTCGGATTGTCATCGGTCCATATAGATAAAAATGAACCAATTCTAATATTTTATGGCTCTATATCCCTTGGCCAAGAAGGGCCTCTTGGTCATTTTACCATCTAAACATGATTCATAAACTGGAAGTGCCTCCAATTATGGTGAGCTCAATTGAACACTTGATACCTATCTACGAATGTTTTTAGATTAATATGACCTATGCGTAAGTGCCAAAGATACGTTTAATTCACTAAGGAGGGTTCCTTTCTCTTTAAATTTGGTCTAATTGAATTATGTGAAATATTAATTTGTTGTGTGCGAGAGACAGGATTAACAATATAAATATTATCTACTAATATACTAGGAAAAATAAAAGATTTATTTTTAATAGTAACAACGAATTTATTAAAAGAAACCGATTATCCATAAAAGGCTAATCATGAAACTGAAATCAAATTCTTTCTAATGGAAGGTTCATAAAGACAATCTTTTAAAAGTAAACTCCTATCATTATTAAAGCTTAAACATATGTAATAGTCGATTGAATGAAAGGTACCACTCCTTGATCCATTAGGACGTTTCTAAGCCATATTGTTTCCTTGGCTACCTCAGAGGCCGCCATATATCCAATTTTCATGGTTGAATCAGCAATGCAAGATTTCTTGATACTCCTCAAACTAATGGCTCCAACTACTAGGATAAACACATGTCTAGAGGTAGACTTTCTGTAATCTCTATTAGATTAAAAATATGAGTCAGTGTACCCGATAATTACTAGACTCTCTGCTTGGTAAACTAGCATATTGTGACACCCCATCTAATTAAATTTTGGGTGATCAGTGCTTTATTAAATTAAATCAAAGTGTCCCGTTGGTTCATTCTTAGCATCACTGTTGATTGTTTTCTCTTTATTTTAAACACCCTTATAGGAGGGTAGTGAGATTGGGGTCTATGAATATCTGGAAAGGGTGAGGCGTGACCCACTCTAATGGACACTGCCTATAAGGTCTTCAAGGTCTTCTGGAGCAACTTCTTAAGAAACCTTCTCCTTCTGGTAACAATGGAGCTCAAGCTTCAACTCACTCCCTGCAAGAAGATGAACTTTCACAATAAAAATAGTAATCTTCTCAAGGGAAACACCCAAATAAGGATGGTTGTCAGTTGAGGAGTGAAAGGACAAGGCACTTAGCACTTAGAGAATGAGAAGGGAGAGAATACTAGGTAGGTCTGGTGTGATTTTGGCAGAGTAACAGTGCAATTTCGATTATCCTCCCCTTGACCTTGCCCAGGGGTCCTATTTATATTTGGGCATTAGGTTTGAGTTGGCATTTTTAGGTACCAAATTTGAGAGGGTTGGTGAGGGACAATGTCTGAAATATACCATTTGTCCCTACCTGCAGGCAGCTCTGCCTATCCCCTTTGATAGGTGCCACCTGGTGCCAACCAAAGTCAAAAAGCAAATATATCTCCCAATGAAGATAAAATATCTAATTTGGTAAATATCTTTTGAAATGGTAACTTGTGGTACAAACTTTGCAAATCTTGAGAGAGGAGTCCTTAAGGGCACCTCTCCTCTAAAATCATTATTTTTCTTGAGAGTGACCTTGAGGACCCCCTCTTGTGAGAAATTCATTTTTTTTGTAAAAAGTTCATTTCTTGTTAGTAGCCAGCTCTTTGGCTGCTCACTTCACATGTGAGTAGGTGTGAGGTATGTGTAGTCTTGAGTGAGTCCTGGGTCTTCCTACTAGTATTCTCTCAATCCTATAGTGCTAAGTGGTTGAGCTTGCTCAACATACCTTGTCCCTCAGCCGCCAAGCCAAAACTCCCAAGAGATCCCAACTAGCCTACTTGAGCCCTGCTTGCTCAACTAGGCAACATGTACAAGAAAATAAGTGTTAGTACTTCTGTTCTTTTAAAGAATGACTTTTCATAATGAGGGGTTGATTATGGTATCCATTCCCTCATCCTAACTTGGTTTTCTGGGAGCTGAGGGGGGATCACCTTGAGGGTCCCTCCTCGAATATGCCTTTCTGCTGATGAGGACCCTCCCCCCCCCGGGGGGGGGGGGGGGGAGGGTTCCTTCTCAAATATCATTTTTTTTCTGTTGAGGAACCCTTGGGGGGTTTCCTTATCAAATATCATTTTTGATGTTGAGAAACCCTAGGGGGACTCCTTCTCAAATATCATTTTCTACTGTTGAGGAACCCTATGGGGGTCTCTTCTTAATGTGAATTTCTGGCGAGGGACCCTAGGAGGTTCCTTCTCAATGTCAACTTCTGCTATTGAGGAACCCTAGGGGGGTTCCTTATCAATGCCCATTTCTTGCGAGGGAACCTAGGTGGTTCTTAATCCATGTCAACATCTGTTGTGAGGAACCCTAAGGGGGTTCCTTCTCAATATTAGTTTCTTGCGAGGGACCTTAGGGGGTTTGTTCTCAATGTCAAAGTCTGCTATTGAGGAACCCTAGGGGGAGTCCCTCTCAACATGGGCTTCTGCCCCCACCTGGGTGAGGTTTCTTCTCGACTTGAGTTTCTGTAGGGACCCTGGCGTAGTCTCTCTCAACGTGGTCTTCTGTTACCCCCTAGGTGAGGTTTCTTCTCAATATGAGTTTCTACAGGGACCCTGGGGGGGAGTCCCTCTCAACATGGGCTTCTGTTGCCACCTAGGTGAGGTTTCTTCTCAATACGAGTTTCTGCAGGGACCCTGGGGGGAGTCCCTCTCAACATGGGCTTCTGCCGCTACCTGGGTGAGGTCCCTTCTAGACTTGAGTTTCTACTGGGACCTAATAAAAAAAAGTATTTTGGGTAAGACACCCTTATACATTATCCCCTCGTGCAAAGTCTTTTGTGTTGGGTAGACCAAAAGGCTCTGTACGCCCTAAAGTCGAATTTCAATTTCAAAAAAGTTTGAGGGACCCTAGGGTCATTAAATGCACCGTCTTTTCATCCTAGGTTCTTTGATTTTCAAGACTCCAAGCATCAGTGTGGGAACCGTCTTCTCATTATTTGAGAAAAATTGTCATAACGTTTTTGCCTTCCTTCACGTCTTCCCATTTTCATGTAAAAAACATAAGGCCCCTTTCTTAAAAAAAACTTTCATCTTCTTCAAAACCCTCACAAAGAGCTTATAAGTTTATAGTGAGGGAAAGAGAGAAAAAATTAAACATCATAGCCCCCAATTTGTTTTGCTCTAGATTTTCCACAAATGCACCATTAATGGCTTCTAACCCATCAGACCTTTCTTCTAATATTGACACCACCATTGTTCCCATCTATTTTTGGTTCAATAACTTCTTCTATTATCATTCCCCCTCAACTACCACCACTATGTCTACCACCCCCCACATCGTTTTTTCTAATTTCTGGTAATGAAGAAAGTTTTGGGGTTAAAAACTTTACGAACCCTTCATTGGTTATATCACCAATGACGCACGGTGGCAAGGGACCTTCATTATCATCGACTTCCTTGCCCCCGCCCTGGGTCTCGTGAATCTCTCATCGAAAATGGTACCAGACTCTTATTTTGTCTCGAATTCCTCATTGGCAGGGTCACAGGTTACAATCGTGGGTTTCGTCGCTAACGAGGGTGTGTCTGTGGGTTTCTGTCTCTAGTGTTCCTCGACCATTCCAAGTTCTTCACCGATGATAACTTTCGGTTTGCCATCTGGCAGTTGTATAGCCAAGGTCTCCTCGCGAGACCCATTTCATATCGTGGGTTCCTCGTCTACAGTGCTGTTAGAGTCAACTTTTGATTTTCCTTTTGGCAGTGGTATAACTGATAGCTCCTTGCGAGACCCATTTCATATCATGGGTTCCTCACCGACAATGCCACAAATTGCAGTCATGGACTTTTCTATTAGCGAGAGCTTCTCGCGTGATAGTTCTATTCCTATGGGTTTCTCTCATATTGATTTTTTTGCTACGGGTTCCTCGTGGGCGGACCCTATACTCGAGGGTTCCTCGCTGCTCCAAAATTTGGGTGGGCCTGTTATTCAGAGTTCCTCGCTATTTCCTATAGTGGGTTCAAAGTTCTTTATGGCCGCGATTTCCTCATCAAGCGTCACTTCTCTGTCAACGAGTTCCTCACGTATCAACTTTTCGTCCAAGGTTGTCTCGTCGTTAGCACCAGAGATTGTTCAGTTGGTTCTTATGGGCGAGGGTTCCTTGCGAGCCAGCCTTACCTCTATTGGTTCCTCGCAAACTACAATTTTTACTAAGGGTTCCTCGTAGATACCATTTCCCGTAGGGGATTCAAACCTCTTTATGGCTGCGGATTCCTCATCAAGTGCCACTTCTCTGCCAATGGTTTCCTTGAGTGATAACTTCTCATCAGAGGGTGTCTCGACCTCCTTCCTCGTCGGGGGTTCCTCTCCTAGTGATATTGTGTTTGGGATTTCCTCACACTAGGATTTACCACCTGGGGCTACTGCTGTGACTCCCCTTTTAGCGACAAGGGACACCTAGGGTTTCACGTCCGTGGGTTCCCCGCGAGTTGGTGTTTCTAGAGATACTATGCGATTGAGAGTTCCTCACTTGGAATTTCTACCATGATGGGTTCTTTTATTGATCCAATGGCTCTTGGTATTTCCTCAACTACATCATCTTCTTCTCAGGCGTGACAAGACTATATGCGCATTCTCTAGGGGCGAGATTTTGGTGTCTATCGCCGCGACTCCTTTTTTGGTCTAGCTGATATCTTCATAACTTCCCTCACCCAATTTGAAGAAAAATTTGTTAATACTCTTCTCGAGCATCCTCATGTGGGGTTAAGTGAGTCCGCTGATTCTCCTACTATCTTTCCAGACTCTATTCTCTGGGATCGGGTCGACCGCGGTGATTTTCCCTATTCTAATATTGAAGTTAAAGATGCGAGGGTGCCACGGAGGAATGGGCTAGCTGGGTTGATTATGTTCAGAGAGTTCTTGACTACGTGATTGTTCGTAGGGAAGTGGGCCTTCTTACCGCCGTCAGTAGCCTGAAGTGCTGCACGGTATCTAAGCACAACTCCTTGCTTAATCTTTTACTATCTCGGTGGAGTGTGGAGTCACACACATTTGTCACGGGTTGGGGCAAATTTACCATCACCCTAGAGGATATGTGTGAGTTGTACGCTCTTCCTTTCTTTGGGCAACATGTCTTTTCTGATGACTATGAGGATCCTTTAGAGAGGGAGATGGTGGGGGGGGCTGCAAGAAGCTCTCGGAGAGTGCTAAAAGTATTTAGCTATAAATTTGACTGGTCATACCAAGAACTCCTTTGCTAAATGGCAAAGGTATTGGTTCAGAGATTTCGAGCAGCTACAGAAAGGGGAGACTTCTGACGCAATCCCCAGGACCCAGGATGGCCCCAAGCTTCATTCTCCTTCACACTTATCCACTTTCCTAGTTACATTTCTGACTCGATTCCTGCTGCTCGGTAAGCCTGAAAATTCCCCTTATGAGCTTCTCTTTAAATTGGCTGTACGGTTATCTCGCGGTAAGTTAGTTCCCGTAGCTTCCTTGACTCTTGGTTACCTTTACACCTGGATGGATCGAGCACATATAGATGTGGAGAGGTCTTGCGGTCGATATGATGCTGCCAATTTTGCAAACGCCGCTCTTTTATTGGCCTTTTTATTTGAGCATTCCCCCCACCTTACTTCGAAGGCTTAGGCTTGCCATAATAACGCTGTTCGACTTCTCCGATGGCACAAAAAGATTCCCAAGAATTCCTTGGGAGAATTGATTGATGATAACAAGGAGTTTAAATTTCGGTCTTATAATAAGTGCCCCAATGACATCTTCAACTGGATTTCTTTTCCTGGCGACGACGGAACTTTTTATGGCCCTTCGGACGTGGGATCTATTTCTACCTATCCTCTTATTAATGTGGTGACGATGCTGTTACCAGGACTCCTTCCTTCTTGGACAGAGTTGGGTTCACGTGCTGATAACTATCATTTTGAGAGAGCAAGACGACAGTTTAGCTATGATCAGGGAGTTCACACCCCTCCTTTTCTTTCCTGCAGTGATCCTTCTGAGGCATTTTTAGAGGCGTGCACCAACTTCACTCTACAGGGACTATTCCATAGAGTTAGTGGCCTAGGGGGACTCTACGTGCATCCTCGCGATTATCATCCCGCATTTACTTCGTCTTGGTTCCTGTTCTGGCAGCGACAGATTCGCCTGATCCAAGATTATGTAATCGGTCCCCCTCATGAGACCAACCCAATCAAATATGTTAAAGCCCAATTTTTGGTCTAGCAGACACAAAAGGATTCCTGGTTTCTCAGTACTACTTTTAGGCCATCTTTAAAGTGGACCACCCCTATTTTAGTGAAACCCCTTCTTGATAAATCCTTTCAGTTCCCATTGACTGAGCATCCCCTATGAAGTCTAAAGGCCGATCTAAGAGCAAAGGGAAAGTTAACATCCCTACCACAGGCAAGAGGAAGCACCCAGACGCGATTGTGTCTAATTTCATTCCTGCTACCGCCACTTCTCGTCCCTCTTCTCCTGTGAGGACCCGGGCTGCGAAGAAGAAAAGGAATAGTGATGACATTGCCTCTTCCTTTGTGATGGACCAGGGGTTCGATACTGATGATTTTGGGGTGGAGGAAACCTACTAGGATGTGAAAAAGAAAAAGGTTACGAAGCATTGGGATTTCTTCTCAGGAGGCACGAGTCACATCTATTCCCATTTCATAAGGTACTATATCCCAACATTCTTTACTTATTGGAACTAGTTATCTCGGAGTTTCACCCCCTGAATCTCCCTCCCCTCATTGGAAGAGGAAATAGTTGACTATGGAACCACCCCTTCCTATGATGACCATAGTTCTTCTTCGGGTGATGTGGGCATCTTGGATCTTCATAGCGAAGGCACTACTGACACTTATGCTTTGTTATCAGTCTCGAGAGAGTCTTCCAGTGATGATGAGGCATCCCATTCTCCTGAGGGAGTTAGCTCCACCACCCGGCCTCTTCCTTATGGCCAGACTATGCGCCCTGCTACTGTAAGTGTTTCTTTTATTGGAAATTTTATGCGTATGATTTTCTCACTGTTCTAAAAAACCCTCCTAGGCTTGAGGCTTGGGAGAAATGCCCCGCCTTAAGATTTTGATGCCTTATTCTTGGTAAAACCCTTAAGGCGTACTTTTTCTCTAAAAACAACAATGATTTAGTGAAACGATATCGCCTTTTAAAGATTTTTTTACAAACGGGACCATTGTCTCATCCAAAATAATCAAATAGTATTTTTATTTGCAAATATTTGAAATATTTAAATGCCTTTTCATGCCTTTTTACGCCAAGGCCCGCCTAGGATTCTAAGGCTTAAGGGTTGGCCTCCACGCCTCGATCACGCCCCGCATTTTTTAGAACCTTGGATTTTCTTTCTTTCACCTGATTATTTTATTTACTAATGAAAGTATTCCACCATATTTTCCAGTTCAATTCCATGAAGGCAAGTAGTTCTCCACTTCCCCCACTACGACTGACACCTTTTCAGCGGGAGAGGAACTCTATGCTCGTTTCTTCCCAAGGCCTCTTCAGAGAGGTTTGCAACCCCCTTATTTCTTTTATCATTTAATGTAATTTGTTGACCACCAATTACATTTGGGTTGCATATTCTGGTATTTCCTTGTAGCTTTTATCTGTGCACCATACCTGCACCAGGACCACCTCTCTGACTTCTCATTTTGCTCAGGTATGCCTTGTAATTTTCTCAATTTTCATTGTGCTCTTTTCCTCTTTCTTTCTTCTTTTTCTTTACCCATTTATGATGTGTAGAGGGTTGTGCCTTCTGGCGCTGTCACTTCGTCTTCTCTTACTTCGGCGGTGGGCACTTCTATGGCTGCCCCCCTGGGCACCTCATAATCTAAGGTGTGTATTTTTGAAAGTTTGTTTTCCTTCGGTAGTAAGTACTTTATATCTTTTGACCTTTTTAATTTTCTTAGGGCCTTAAAACTTTTGTATTTTATTCTCAGGGAGGGACTTTTACCTTTCCTGATGTTACTATCCCGGGGCTATCCTTTTCAGGGAGGATCTCTATTCCTCGGGTTCATATATCTATGGACGACATGCCCTTGGTTCAGGCAATCTCTCACAGTAGTGGCTTTGACTATTGAGCCCATGCTTCCGATTAGGTCTTTACATTTGAGTGTGGAATCTCATTTTCCTTGTACATGTGATAAATAACCTGTTTTGACATTTACAGGCTATCAGCACAACCGCTACTGCACCAGCTGTTCTTTTCCACTCGTCCTCTTTGGTCGGGGCCCAGGTATTTTAACATCTTCTAGATAAATATTTTCTTTTCTGACTAGCCTGTTAATAACGAAGTCCTTTTTAACTTTTTTTTCCAGTTGTCTCTTGTTTCAACGGTGGCTCTTGCTACTGTTTCTTTGGCAGCCCCTGTGCACGGACAATCTTGCCCTGTTATCGCACCCCCTCAGGTAGCTATATTTTTTGTGGAGTTTTGAAATTTTCCTTTTTTAATTGAGGTATTCTTTCATTTATGAGGTAGGAGATTTACTAATTCTTACCCCTTCTTCTCATTTGTAGCCTCACCTATCCACCGCGACTGATGTCGCTATGGTTGCTCCTTCGGGAGAACTTGCAACTGAGGTAGCCTCTTTAGGAGCACTGGTTACTGAGATATCCTCTTCAGGAGCATTCACTGTGACTACCTTCTTTGAGGTATCTCTTTTTGGAGCACCCGAGACCGAGGCAACATCCTTAGAAGTACTAGTTGCTGAGATAGCCCCTTCAGGAGCACCAACCATTGAGGCAGCCCCTTTGGGATCCCCTGAACCTCTTCCTTTTACTGCTATGGAGGGAGTTACTCACGTACAGTATATAAGTATATCCATTTTCCTTATGCCATTCTTGCATCTCTATTATTTTTTCCTGTTTAAACTATCCAAGCACTCTCATCTTCACCCTTGTTGCATTGTTTCTAGGTGAGTGATGTTACCCTGATGACTATGGAGTATGATGAGGTTGCTATGATATTTGTGGAGTCTAAGAGTGGGATGGCTGTGAGAGAGGTATTAAACTAGCATACCCTCTCATTTTTTTGTTCCCCTCTTTTCGCCTTGCGTATACTGTGCAAGTGTTATCATATCACCTTTGTTTCATTGTTTCCAGGTGGCTGAGATTACTCCACCGACTGTGGATTCTGAGAGTGGTATGACTGCGAGGGAGGTATTAAACTGTCATACCTCCTCTTTTTAGTGTTCCCCTCTTTTCTTCTTGCGTATACTGTGCAAGTGATCTCATTTCACCTTTGTCTCATTGTTTCCAAGTGATTCAGATTACTTTGATGACTGTGGAGTCTGGAGGTGGGGTGGCTCCGAGAGAGGTATTAAACTAGCATACCCCCTCTTTTTACTATTACCCTATTTTCTTCTTGCATATACTGTGCAAGTGCCCTCACCTTCACCCTTGTTTCATTATTTCCTGGAGGCGACTGCTCCAGTAACTGTGGAGCCTGTTGAGGGGATGACTACGAGAGAGGTATTGTACTGGCATACCCTCTCTCTTTTTATTGTTTTCCATTATTTTCTTCTTGCATATACTATGCGTGTTCTCATTTTCACATTTGTTTCATTGTTTCCAGGTGAATGAGATTGCTCCTCCGGTGGTATCTGTGGAGCAAGAAGAGAGCGTTAAGTTGTACACTTCTCAGGTGTTTAACTATCATATCTATGTTACCCTTCCTTGGTTGTTGGTTGATGAATTGTGTTGATAGTCCCTAAAATTTCTTATGTTTATCCTGGTGCCTCCACTTTGGCCGACCCTCTTCAGACCAACGACATCATGATCACCCCTTTGAGTTTGGGGGTAAGCTTTCTATCATAGCTAGAGCCTGGCTCGTAATTATCTTTCTTCTCTTTTGACTTATCGCGAGTATTTATTTTCAGGCCCTTAGTGATGAGTCCACCGGGGCAACTGCTGAGAGAGATGATAGTTTTGAGTCCACTCCCACGGTCTGTGATGTTGATTCTGGTGGGGAGTCTTCTTTCCTCCCCTCTGAGGTAGGGTCTCACCATTCCGATGGTGATGGAGAAGTAGAGGCTTCTGCAACCATTGTGAGTAGGCTATGGCATAAGGATCTACCTGAACGATTCAGGAAACATGAGCTTCAGCTCTTGGATCTGATCTTAGAGCATCACCTCGAGACATTCACTACTCAGAGCATACTTGAGATTGATAGTCTCACGGCATTCAACCTGAAATCTCTTGCCAACCATGATCATGAGTTCTTAGCTACTTCTCCTTCTAAGCTGACTAGATCTTCTATTTTACTATTATTGGATGTTCTCAATGACTTGTAGCAGTTCTATTATTTTCATTTGGATTGGCTTGATACGGGAGTTCGCCACTTTCTGAGTGTTCCTTTCCGGAAGATGGTAAGACTTCACACTTCTAGGTAGTCTAGGACCGAGCAGTCGAAGGCTGAGGCCGCGAGAATCCAAAATCAGATCATATTACTTCAGTCGAAGCTCACCAGACTTGAGTCTGGTGATCAGGAGGACGAGGCTAAGCTGACTAGGCTAGAGGACGAGTTCCTACAGGAAACTGGTCCATCATATGCTGGCGCCCTCACCCACGACGACTTATTTTTTGTTATTTCTAGTGGATAGGCTAGTTCTTATTTTGTGTTATTTTGAATTCTATATGTACATCACCGATAATGCATGAATGAAAGAAATGACACTTTGTTTCTCCCGCACTTTTCTTTTCCCTTTCTCTTAATCTATATTGTCGGTATTTGTTTTATATGACAAGCTCTAATTTCTATGAGCATTTGGTCTACTGATGGCTGCCCCTTATATTGCGGGGTACTTGCATTAATCTAAGCAAGTTATGTATATATATATATATATATATATATATATATGTTGTTCTTTTTAAAATGCACCTCTTGTGACTGCGAGGTGTTTGCATGTCACTATTTTGGATCACCCCTCCTGTCTGTGGGGGTGCTCCTGTACACTATTACTTATGTTCATAAGGACTAGATTGGATAGGGGGGTGACCCCTCTCTCCTTCCTTCAAGTTTTGTTTCATTGAAAACTATTTAAATTAGCTAGCTCCTAGTCTTTGGGGTCCTTTCTCTATATTCTCTCTAAGAGCTTCACTATTCTTTAAAATATTAAAGAGGAGGAATTTAACCCCCTTATTCACATTGTCTATTAATTTAGTCATATAAAGCCATTATTACTTGGAGTTTATCCTCCTACTAGTCAGGTGACTAAAGGGGAAACTGTCTTTTATGTCTGGGAGGACTTTGCTCAGTATACTTTCTCTTAGGATGGATTTACCTCCCAAGTTTAGTGAGCAAAGTTCCTATTTTTTTATGTACTCTCTTCTAGCCTAGTAGAGATTGCACACACACACACACACACACACACACACACACACACACATATATATATATATATATATATATTTCTCATATAGATGAGTAATCAAGGCAAGCATCAATAATGATCAAAATTGTTGCTATTTCATTTCTTTACTTTTGTGTACTGTTTTACAATTTGGTATTGCTCTATAATTTTTACAAAAAAAAGCGTTTCTAGTACAGGAGAAAACCTCAAATTCTACTACAGAAATGAAATTTTTGTTAGAGTTACTAAACATGATACCTCTTCAACCACTTGTAGTTGATGGACTGGAGGCAATCACACTCCGACTCTGAGATCTGGCAATAACCCGACTTCCCCACCCCTCTGACAACAAAGGGGCCTTCCCAATTGGGTTTGAACTTTGATGCCGACATGCGGCGGAGATGGTGAGTGGATGCTCGCAGGACTAAATCTCCCACATGGAACTCCCTATGCTTGAGCAAGTTCTCGTAAGCTCTGGACAGTTGCTGGGTGTAGACTTTGAAATTCTCTTTTGCCATATCTATATGCTCGTCCAGTGGCTCCAGTTGCACATGCCTTGGGTCAGGGATGAGCCCGTTGTTGAGAGCAAACCTGGCTGAGGGTACCTCCAACTCTAGTGGTAGGACAACTTCGGTCCCGTATACTAGGAAGAATGGGGTGAACCCTGTCAGTTTTCTTTTCGAAGTACGATAAGCCCATAACACCATGGGAAAGTTCTCATCCCGTGCCCCTGGCATGTCCTCTAGCATTTTCTTCAAAATATTTATCTGGGTATTATTGGTAGCCTCCATTTGGCCATTTCCCTTAGGGTAGGAGATGGTTGAGCTATTATGGACGATTTTATATTTGTTTGTGAGGAGGGCCATCTCCTTACACTTCCCATTATCTGTTAAGATTACCTTGGGTATACCAAACCTGCATATGATATACTCCTTTATAAAGTGGGTTACCTCTTGGGCGGTCACTCTCCTTAGAGGATGGATTCCGCCCATTTGGTTTACAATTCTGTAGCCACAATGATAAAATCATTACCGTGAGAGTCTGGGGTTATCTTTCCAACTAGGTCGAACACCCATGTATGGAAGTGATAGGGAGTTGCTAGACTTTGCAGGCTGACAGAAGGAGCATGCACCATTGTTTTGTGCACTTTAAAGGCTTTGAACTTCTTCACATACCCAATGGAGTCAGCCTCCATGGTTGGCCAATAGTACCCCAACATCATCAGGTGGTCATACAGTTTGACATCCCCCATATGGGAGGGCTCATGAGCTCCTTTCATCACTCTCTCCATGTCCTCTTTGGCAATGCACCTCAGCGCCTTTTTATTTTACCCCTTCCTGTATAACTATCCTTCCACCAAATAAAAATGGCTACTCTCATCCTGAGATAGATTTTGTTCGCTCTTTCTGCGGGTAACTCATTGTCTTTCAGATATGCAATATATGGTTGCCTCCAATCTTCAAAAGCTTCCAAAAAATTGGCTTCTGCGGGCTGATCTAAGTGAGTTTTGTATTTTAAATAGCCTTGCTGCAAGCAAGCAGCCTCTGTGCACATGGTAGGCCAATAGTATCCCCCTCGCTGCAGCCTTCAGTAAAGTGGGATATCACTATCCACACAATGTTTTTCATGCATTTTGACTAACCTCCCTTTTGCTTTTTGCTCCCCCACACACCTTGCTAGGAATCCTCATGGACTCTTAAAGTAAAGTGTTCCTTGCAATAGGTGATAGTTAGCCAATTCCACATTCTTCATGGTCCCTTCTCTTATCTCCAACTGCTTCACCACTAGGTATCTCCAGTCTTTTGGCTCATTATTTGGGAACAAAAATTTCACTATAGTAGGTACTGTCCTCTGGCGCACCGTGATTGTTGCCTCTGCTTCATCCATATCCAACTTCTGTGCTATCGTGGCCAGCGCATCGGGGTGCCTATTCATTGTTCTTGCATGCCTCTCAATAGTCACTTTCAGTAATTATCCCAACAACCTTTGAATGATATACCTGTAGGGTGACAAGTTGGCATACTTGAGAGTGAATTCTCCATTAACCTATTTTACTACCAGTTAGAGCCCCTCGGATGCATAATACTTTGACACCTCTCCGGAGTGCCTCTAACATGCCCAAAATGAGAGCTTCATACTCAGCCTCATTGTTCGAGCATTTGAAGTCTAAATTGAAAGAGAGAGTGATCTTTTACTTTATGTTCGAGAGTATGATGCTCGCGCCTCTTATGCCTTGGGCACTAGAGCCATTAAACTCCATTTCCCACTTATCTATTTCTTCTACCATACATACTCGGAAGTTCTCACCGGGTAGTTCCTCACTGGGGGGCTCAAAATTTCCACTTGGTAAGTGGGCCAATAGGTCTGCCACTGCTTGACTTTCGATTGCCTTGGGCACTACACATTTTAAATCATATTCTGACAGTATCAAAAACCACCTCACTGCTTATCCCACAAGTACTGTTCTTGCTAGTAGATACTTTATAGGGTCGCACTTGGTGACTATGTGCACTGTGAAGGCTAGAAGGTAATGTCTCAACTTCTGAGCCACAAAAACCAACGCCAAATAATTCCTCTCCACGTTGGTATATCTAGATAATATTTCTACTCCTTCCCTCTCTTGTGCCAAGAGTGCCCCTATGGATCTCTCTGTTGAAGTGAGGTAGAGAAGCAACGGTGCTTCGGCCTCTGGGGGGATCATCATGGACGGAGAAGCTAAAATTTCGTTAACCTTCTCAAACTATTTCTTCCGCTCTTCTCCCCAAATCCACTTGGCTTTATCTTTCAATAGGGGCGCAAACGGATGAGTTACTTCCTCTAGCACGGGTATAAACCTCCGCAGGTAGGATACCTTTCCCAGGAAACTTTTAATTTTCCTCTGGCTCTTAGGGGGTGGCATCATCATGATGGTTTTCCTCTTCTCTGTATCTACTTGCACCCCCTGTCTATTCACAACAAAGCCTAAAAATTTTCCTGCAGTAAGGCACACATAGAGGATTCATCCTCATCTTATACTTGCGATACCTCTCGAATACCTTCCTAATGTCCTGTATATATTTTCTCTCTTTCTTGGATTTCACCACAGGGTCATCCACATATAACTCTAGTATATCATGGAATAGGTCAGGAAAAATTTCCATCTTGGTCCGCTGATATGTGGCCCCAACATTTTTTAGTCCGAAAGGCATGACTGTGTAGTGGAAGTTCCCTTGTGGCATGCAGTCTTCTTCGCATCTGTCGGGTCCATTTTGATCTAGTTGTAGCCGACGTACCCATCCATAAAACTATACATTTTATGTCCTACGGTAGTAACAACCAAACTTTCTATATTTGGCAAAGGGAACTCGTCTTTGGGACATGCTCGATTCAGGTCACGGAAGTCAACACAAATTCTAATTTGGCTTTTATCCTTCTTTACAACTGACACTATGATAGATAGCCATATAGGATGCTGAATGGGCTTGATGAAACCAACTGCCAATAACTTCTCTACCTCCACCTTTATCTTCAAATCTAAGTCAGCCTTGTTTGTTCGTGTAGCTTGCCTTACTGGGAGGGCATTAGGGAGGATGTTCAATCTATGGTAGTTCACCTCTGGGTCTATTCCTGGCATCTCCGTGTACTTCTAGGCAAATACATCAGTGAAATCCCTCAGTAAGCCAATGAGATATTCCTTATATTTTGAGTTCAGGCTCTTGGAGATTAGGATGGACCCACTCTCACCCCCTCTTGGCCCCAAATTGATCTCCTCTAATTCTTGCAGCTTCTCTCTGGGTCCATCTTACATGCATTCTGGAGATTTTTTCGGTTACTCAACGTGCTCAACGACGTGGGATTCATTAAAAATAAAACACTCAGGCGCCGGGTAGATGCTCTTATCCCATAACACCACCTGCACAGACCATTATAAGTGGTAGATTACCTTTCCATCAGGCAAGACGACCTTTTTGTAAGTTCGAGGAGGCTTAGACACCTCCTCTACTTTCCTCTTGCCCTTCACTACGTGGAGGATCACCCTCCCCCCTAAACGATCATGAACGGAATTATTCTGTGGGAAACTCCCTTTAACTATTTTCCTCCCTTCTAACTTTCTTGCATAGACCTCCATTTCCTCATTTAATTCAGTGTAGAATACAACATCCACCAGACGGGCCTCCTCAATGGCGAAGGGTCATTGCATGGCCTTGATCACTATCTCTATAACTCTAATGTTGGCCTTTGCACATTGTTGGTAGGTGGAGGGCACTATGCCATCGGTGTGCATCCATACCCTCCCAATGAGTAGTTGGTAGCTAGTGTTAGCATTTATAACATGGAACTTGACGTGGGAGGTAAAATTTCCCAACTTGATTACCATATTTATATATCCAATCGATTGCATTCCAACGTTGTCAAATCCGAAAATTACTAGTGGTAATGACACTACCTTCCCCTGGTCGATTCCTGTTTCATATAATGTAATGATGGGGACAATGTTAATAGATGCTCCCCCATCAATTAACGCCCTAAGAAATGAGACTCCATTGATCATGGATGTAACATAAAGTGGGCGGTTGTGGAAGTAAGGCTCCTGCCTATCTGCTTCTAAAAACACCACCTTAGAAGTATACTTTTTAAACAGACTTCCAATTGGCCCCTGCCAATTTAGCGAAGGATCTCCACGCTACTACACGACCTCTAAGATTTTCCTCATGATGGATATTCTTATGGCATACTTAACCAATATCTGATCGAAAAACCACTTGAACTTGGGACTCCTTTCTATGGACTCACATTCAGAATCTAAATCTACCTCATACATCTAGGCATTAAAAACATACTCTGCTTCAGTGGTCCTCCCGTCATCTAGAGTAAGGATGACATCTACCTCACTTTTTGAGGGGGTCACTTCCTCAATTTCCCTATTTCCATCTTCTTGTTCCGGAGTGAAGAACCACTCCTCTCGCTTTATTTCTAGCTCAAATCTGCTCAGTGATAGCTTTTCCAATCCCTCACATAACTGATCACCGCTCTCCTACTCCATCAGATCTTTGGTAGCTTTTTCATCATAAGCAACTTCCATATTGGCGGTACCAAAGTGATGTGATGGAAGTGGTTCTCATTAACATCCACAGGAGGGATCTGCAAGGTATCATTGGCCACCTAATCTCCAATGATCCTTCTCAAGTAGTAATAGTCTTTGATAGAGTGTTTCACCCGTCGGTGTAACTCGTAGTACTTTGGGTTGGCTTTGTCAGCTGAAGTTCGGGTTTCTCCTTTCAAGTGAGGAGGACCGGCCACCCCTTCTCGTACTAAGGTACAGTAACAATCCATAGCCTCAGTTACACTGCATGTTAGTGGCGGTGGGGCATCTTCCCCAAATTTTCTCTTGTTGCCGGGATTGCTATTATGGTCCCCAGATCCTCCCTTCTTTCCTTTGGGATTCCCATCCATATAGTTGACCGCCTACCTCCTAGAAACTTAAAACCTCCTGAAAGTCAGTGGAACCTGCGTCCTCCAACCCGGGGTCCTTGGCTTGATAATTATAGCTATGTTTCTAGAAGACCTGGTGAACTCTCTAAAAGTTTCGTCTCTAGTTTCATTGATCAAGTAAAACTTGTATTCTTTTAAGAGACCTTCCACACATATCTGTAGTAACCTTGCCTCTGCCACGTCCTCGTGGACATCTAAGGATATATCACGAAATCATTTAATGTATTGCATTAACTCTTCGCCTAGTTTCTGGACTTCTTGTCCTAGGCACCTAAATGTGAATTCATCATCCGCAACAAAGAACATCTGGAGGAACTATTTGTGCATATCTTCCCAAGTAGGGATGCTATTAGGTGATAAATGGGAATACCATGTATAAGCCTTCCCTGTGAGGGTCTTAGAGAATTACCTCAACCTCAGGTTCTTGTCCCAGCATGCACTCCCAATTACTCGACAAACCTCTTCATGTGCTCTCTAGGGTTCTCCCCTTTGCTGCTGAACTTGATAATTTTTGTGGGATATACCCCTCAGGGTATGGCTTCTCATTTACTTCCTGCGGGTAGGGGTCTTGTAACTCCTCATATAGATGAGGACCCTCCCTCTAGGAGGAGGAGAGCAGTTTCCTCACCTCCTCCATGGTAACATCCATAGAGGGTGACACCACCAAACTCATGCTGTTAGCAGCTGGTGAGCCTGATTGTGCCACAGCCTGCTCCGACATCACCTTCCGTGATGGAATCATATCCACAGGAATCGCGACAAGGTTGGCTACCCCTCCAGAAGGGACAACAGTGGGTGTTACACAACCTTGACCCAAACTTGACAGGTCTACGTTATTTTGCTTCAAGAAGTTAAAAAACACTGCCATACGATTCATACCTGCCATCGGAGCCGTTGCCACTGAGCTGGTCTGTCCTCCCTAAGGAGCAGGAACCTTGGCTCCGATCACCACCACTTTTTCTTGGGTAGTCTGGTCACTGTGAGATCCATTACTAGATGGAGTGTCCTAAAAAACTAACTTCTTAGAAATATTGAAACCTTCTTTGTCCATTAAAGCAAGAATACCTCCCCAGCAGAGTCGCCAAGTGTAGGAGGGTAGTGAGACCGGGGTCTATGAATATTTGGAGAGGGTGAGGCGTAACCCACTTCAATGAACACTGCCTATAAGGTCTTCAAGTTTTTTTGGTGAAATTTTTTAATAAACCTTCTCCTTCTGGTAACAACGGAGCTCAAGTTTCAACTCACTCCCGGCAATAAGATGAACTTTCACAGTAAAAATAGTAATTTTCTCAAGGGAAACACCCGAGAATGATGGTTGTTAGTTGAGTAATGAAAGAACAAGGCACTTAACACTAAGAGAATGAGTAGGGAGATACTACAAGGTAGGTCTGTTGTTATTTTGGTAGAGTAACAGTGCAATTTTGATTATCCTCCTCTTGACCTTGCCCAGGGGTCCTATTTATACTTAGGCATTAGGGTTGAGTTTGCACTTTTAGGCGCCAAAATTGAGAGGGTTGGTGAGGGACAATGTCTAAAATGTACCATTTGTCCCTACCTGCTGGCAGCTCTGACTGTCCCCTCTGGCAGATGCCACCTGGTACCAACCAAAGTCAAAAAGAAAATATGTCTCCCAATGAAGACAAAATATCTGAGTTGGTAAATATCCTTTGAACGGTAACTTGTGGTAAAAAAATTTCAAATCTTGAGAGAGGAGGCCTTAAGGTTCCTTCTCCTCTAAAATCATTGTTTTTCTTGAGAGGGACCTTGAGGACCCCCTCTTATGAGAAAGTCATTTCTTTTGTAAAGAGTTCATTTCTTACGAGCAACCAACTCTTTGGCTGCTCACTTCACTTGTGACTAAGTGTGAGGTGTGTGTAGTCTTGAGTGACTCCTGGGTCTTCCTATTAGTATTCTATCAATCCTATAGTGCTAAGTGGTTGAGATTGCTCAACATAACTTGTCCCTCAACCGCCAAGCCAAAACTCCCAAGAGATCTCAACTAGCCTACTTGAGCCCTGCTTGCTCAACGAGGCAACCAGTATAAGAAAATAAGTGTTAGTACTTCTGTTCTTTTAAAGAATGACTTTTGATGATGAGGGGTTGCTTATGGTAGCCATACCCTCATCCTAATATGGTTTTCTGTGAGCTGAAGGGGGAGGACCGTGAGGGTCCCTCCTCGAATATGCCTTTTTACTGTTGAGGAATCCCAAGGAGGGGGGGGGGGGGTTCTTCTCAATTATCATTTTTTTGCTATTGAGGAACCCTTGGGGGGTTTCCTTCTCAAATGTCATTTTTTCTGTTGAGGAACCCTAGGGGGGGATCCTTCTCAAATATCATTTTCTGCTCTTAAGGAACCCTATGGGGGGTTCCTTCTTAATGTGAATTTCTGGCAAAGAAACCTAGGAGGTCCTTCTCAATGTCAACTTCTGCTGTTGAGGAACCTAGAGGGGTTACTTCTCAATGCCCATTTATTGCGTGGGACCCTAGGGGGTTCCTTTTCCATGTCAACTTCTGCTGTTGAGGAACCCTAGGGGGTTCCTTCTCAATATCAATTTCTCGGGAGGGACCCTAGGGGTTCCTTCTCAATGTCAACTTTTGCTTTTATGGAACCCTAGGGGGAGTCCCTCTCAACATGGGCTTTTGCCACTACCTAGGTGAGGTCTCTTCTCGACTTGATTTTCTACAAGGACCCTGGGTGGAGTCCCTCTCAATATGGGCTTCTGCCCCCACCTGGGTGACGTCTCTTCTCAACTTGAGTTTCTGCAAGGACCCTGGGGGGTGTCTCTCTCAAGATGGGCTTCTGTCACCCCCTAGGTGAGGTTTCTTCTCAATATGAGTTTTTGTAGGGACCCTGGGGGGCGTCCCTATCAACATGGTCTTCTGCCGCCACCTAGGTGAGGTTTCTTCTCAATACGAGTTTCTGCAGGGACCCTGGGGGGAGTCCCTCTCAACATGGGCTTCTGCCGCCACCTGGGTGAGATCCCTTCTCGACTTGAGTTTCTGCCGGGACCTAACAAAAAAAGTATTTTGTGGAAGGAAACATTCTATAACCCTAAAATAATTAATCTAAGTGTCAAAACATTCTGCCCGATTAATTATACTCAATTTAAACCGTTAATAAATTTTCATTTAAAAAAAAAAAGTTATCTGTATTCCACTTGAATAAAATAAATACTGAACAAGAAACAACTACTGAAGTAAATAAAATTGGATAAAACATTTAGTTCAAAGTCTAAAACCAAAAGAATAATAATAATCAACCCAACAAAAGAAGAACTGCAAATAAGAAAAGAATACAATCTCTGAAATAACTAATCTAGGAACGGGCGAGTCATGCCCTAACTGAAATGTCTGAACTCGAAACTGAATGGAAAGATAGAAGCATCTAATCTCAATAACCTACAGCTTCCACAACAGCTGCAACAGGCCAATGATCCACACGTCTAAGTTTAGTGGTAGTGGCTAGGCACCTGATATAATATATATATAGCAAAAGAAACAAGAACAACAAGAAACGGGTCAGAGCCCGAGTTGTAAAAATATTTACTTTAGCAAGTATTTAAAACTGCAATGATGCAATTATTAAGTGCATGTTAGTTTCGAACTCTCACATGAGATTCCCACCTCTCCACTAGTTATCCATAATGTTCCCAACTAGATCATAGACTTACACTTCTAAATATATCTCAAAAGAGTAACCCGTATCTCCCATACAATACGCTAATAATATTCTTTTATGCCAATTAACCATATTTTACATTCAGTGTTATGATAGAAAATCCTTTTATCCACCGAAATTACTTTACTTACAAACATTTATAAATTTGCTAATTTCACCCATTAGAATCTTTCGCAAGTATTTTTAGATATATAAATATATAGTCACACCATCCCCCCCTCTCTCTCTCTCTCTCTACACACACACACACACACACACACACACACACATATATATATATATATATATATATATATAAATTAGGCGTACTCTGCCATCGTGTCCTGATGCATCGCTCACTACGTGAGGACAATTGGTTCGGCGTCTCTCACGAACCATAAATCTCATAACACAAATATTGGAGGCGATCATACTCACCATCCAAATGGGTCACGCACATACCTACGCTCCCATTCAACGGTCGAAACTATCCTGCATAATAGATAACACATATCCAAGTTTGTATGCTCTGGGTATATGTCAAATATCCCCCCATTAGGTCACCCAGGATAAGACTGTACACTGCTCGACAACATCCTCCCGATAGCAAGAAGCGTAGGTATGCTATACGCACAATAATAATGATAAATATAATAAGCACTCACCTATCCTATTAAAGTCCAGGTATTCACCCAACCCATGCATACATTTCTACACGTAGTATACTTCTTATTACTACTGATAATGTAATTCATTTGATTATCCACTCTCTCAAGATTTCCAAAGTTCATTCACCTATGCAAGCCTTAAGGTATCATCCTAGGAAAGCTTCCTAAATATTTATGCACTAAGCTAATATCAATAAATGGCAATTTTCCTCACTCAACTAACTGTGTAACACGATTTGGGGAAGAATAGGGATTTCTGGAATTTTTCTGGGATTATCGTTCGAACGACTACTGGTTTCGTTCTAATGAATTAGCATGTCGTTCGAACGAGACGTCGTCATCTCTAATCTGCTACTTGCTGTGTTTTTTCAATTTTTCTCATCTTAAAATCTCTACGGATTTGTCCCAAACTCCCAGTGATTACATCCAATCAATAATTAAACATGCTGGGATAATATCTAACTAACTAGAATCATTTAATCATGCATAAACCTAAATAAATTCTGAAAATCCCCAAGATTATTCAAACAAGCCCTAGTTCTTCAAATATCTACATAAGAACTCAAAATCAGATTCGTCCATCATAAATAAATCATAAATTCGTGATTTCCAACCTATCTTCATGAATGATTCATCCTAATTAGATATCAGATTTCAATTAATGTCCTTAGTTCTCCAAATTCATCAAAATTTATGAATCATATGTCATATCCCGTGAAATCCTACAGACGGGGTGGCCAGCCATCGCCACCGAGCTAAGCCAGGAATGAACTAAATAAATACCATTCTTAGCATGCGACAAATATGAGACATAAATAAATCATCCATAAGATAAAATAATTGAATCAATCCCAACTGATAACAATCAAATAAATGCTAAAGATCCATCACATGTTAATTTCCAAATAAATCCAATCTCTAATAATGATTTAATAAAATCTGAATAATAAACTGACCGAATCATCCAACCGAAAACCTCTAAACAACTTTGGAACCGAATGTCCCAATAAAACTCAAAAGGTGTCTCATAATAGAATTATGACTGAAAAGAAAGTCTAACTGAAATGAAGTAAATGAAATGGATAACTCCATCTGCACCTCCAAATGATAAACTTTGATAATCTTATGCAGCTTCTCCAAACTTATCCTGAAAAAGTTAGTCAACGCATGAGGTCAGAGCCCCGAGCATGAATACACACTACTCCCCTCAAATAGGATCCTTGAATCGAGACAGTAGCATTATACGCAATAAATATCACAATAGAATATTTTAATTAATTGAGATAATTAAACGTGATAAACATAAATCACTACTACCCACAGAAATCTCCATTTAAAAAGGCAGACCAATATGATTTTAAATTCTCAAGTCCCACAATGTTAAATTAATTAAATTAACCAACTTACCAAAATTCTCAAATATTTATGTCATTACTTCAATAATTATTAGGTATGGCGGTCCTCCCGTCGCGGGTGATAATTCACCAAAATTCATTATAGCGGTCCTCCCGCCTCGGGTGATTTCTCCACCAAAATACACATTCCCTCGTCAAAACGCCGACTGGCCCATTTAAAATTTTGACCCTCTCTGATTGATAAGGTTCCACACACGATACGACATAAAATGCCAGATGGCCCATTTAAATTGTCGGCCCTCGCTGATTATGTCACCAATATATTTTAATACCCGTGTTATTATCTTAGGTATTAATTATCAATTATTAATTTCATAATTTCAAATTAACCCACCCTTTTATCAATGTGAGATCCTCAAAATACCCCTTAGTCCCATACCTAAGGGTACCCAAGTTATCAATACATCCTACCCTAAGTATAGGATGAATTTTTGACATAAACCTCGACCTAGTCTCATGTCTAGGCTAGCGTAACGATGACAAAGTGACAAAAATTAGCCCACAACCGACATAATGAAGTCGTAATAATCTACCCTCACTAGTCCCATACCTAGCTGGCATAAATCATCAAAAGGCCTACCCACTAGTCCCATACCTAGAAAGAATTCTAAAATAAAGGGAGAGCATAAATACCCAACAACCCGTCGTTACAATGACAATTTAATAAAACCAACAAGTCACATAAATAAGTACAAATAAATCAATGTACCAAACTACGCATGATAGTCCAATTCAATTAAATCTTAATTTAATGATCACCTCGTCATGAACACCCAACTAATCTCATTTAATTATTTTAAATTAAATATACCTCTATTTCATCATTTAAAACATCATAATTCCAATTTCATTATCTCAACACAAATTACATGAGTTATACGCGCCCAAATTCATTTATTATAAAACTAAGGTTTTTTTTTCTTTCTATATGCAACCTACACCAACAAAACCCAAAATCACTCATGAATCCTACGTACCCACGGGTTATGAATATTATTCATTTTAGAAGATTTTCATAAAAATAACCCCAAGTTTGATGTGTCCACTTTCTCCAATTAGATTGCTAATTGGTAAAAAAAATATTGAATTTAGGTTTAGGCAACACTTAAAACGCATAATATTAAAGGAAAAGAATAGAGTATTCATGCCTGAGATTAAGTTGAAGAAAAACTGGTACCATGGTTTGATAATCTCTAAAAATTAACAAATAAGTGTTCTTGGACAATCTTGATTAAACCCCAAATTAAACCTTTAAATCTTGCGTAAAAACTTGTGACAAAAACTTGATCTTGTTGAAGGTTGATGATTATGGTAGAGAGGAAAATTTTTTGGAAGAACTGCCTGATGAAAAACTTGGGAAAAAGTGTTTATGAGAAGTCCCCCTATGGATTATAAGTCTTATATAACAATTAAGAGTCCTAATCCCAATTCAACTCTAAAATTTTACTGAATCGCGCAAAAATTGGACATGGCCGATCGATTGAATAAAAGGGTTGATCTATCGATCCTACAGAAAATATGAGAGTTCCCCACACAAATTACATAAGGCAAATATTAAAAACTCCATTAAAAATTCGTTTTAAATCCGATTTCAATTCCGCTTGAAGTTTTATTCTTCTAAAATCATAACCAACATATCTTACTAATAAAATCATTAAGTTCGAAAATTTATTTTTTTCGAATATTCCAATTGAGAACACACTATATATTGACTCACTTAAGTCTGCATATATAGGAGTTACAACTAGTTTGGATATATAGACAAAATACGTCAGTACAGTTTGAGAACTCCATCTCCTAAAAGGTATATGCTACATGAAGAAATCCAGTCCAAGAGAATCTTCAAAGGGAAGTTAATTCTAAACCCTAAAACCACATATAGGACACTTGACTACATCCTACATTTTGCCTATGTGCTTTAATGGTTTATCAACACTTGAAATCATTTTAAAAATAATTTAATTCCAAAAAAATCATTCTATATAATTTTAAACAATTTTTAAATGATCTTTGAATTAATTAAAAATTGGTTTTAAAGGTGTTGTGGGTATAAATGAAATTTCAGAAACTTATTTTATACACTGATTGTTTGCTTGGTTAGAATTCGAAAGCGCTAGAGACTTTGAGGTATGGTTTATAATTATTTTCATATGCGCGTCTCAGCCTTCATCCTGTGCGTACACGTGTTGGTTTCATAACGGTTGGATTTGTGTTTTCTGCTACTCACATAAGGCGTTTTCAATCTCAGCCCTTGGATCATTTTAATCAATGTACTGCATGTAATGTTTTTCAATCCTTGTGATCCCAGCATTACCCAATCAGTGACCTTTTAACCCACCGCCTGTGTTAAACCGTTGGATCAAAGTCAATCCATTTAGACTTGATCTCAGCCATAGGATTGATGATGATGTTCTCGATCCTACTACGCCTAGTATAAAAAGGGATCTATTCTTAGCATTTTGGAACTTTTGTCACTTCATTATTTCTGAGAGAAAAGAGAGAGTAGAGAGAAGAGAGAGAGAAGAGAGAGAAGCGAGAAGAGAGGGAAAGTAAAGAAAGAGAGATTAGCAGAAGAAAAACCTAAGTTTTCTTCGTGGTTCAAACCCTCCTCCCAAAATCAAAACACCAAACCTAAACAATTTCAAACAATAGAAAACCCAACTTGTGAGAGTTAGATCCTCCTAGGGTTTCTGTGTTGTTAGTTGTGTGTTTTTCTTTTTGAAGAGCTCTTCAAACACATTGATTCTCTCAGAACTAATCTCTAAGGAAGATTTAAGTTTCATTGTTGAAACTGAGTTTTTCTAAAAGAGAACATCTCACGTATATTTTCTATTTCTCTTTTTTGATCCGATTTCTTAGATCTAATATATTTCAACTAGTTTTTGAAATAAAAACTTTTAGTTTCAAAAATAATTTTCAGATCTAGTAAGTTTGTGTGTCCAATTATTTATTTCATACTTTATGAAATACCGATGTATAAAAATAATAGGAACACAAACGAGCTCGTGCTAAATTTTTAAAACGTTCAGATCTGAAAAATAAGTTTTGGATCAAAACTTGTTGAACCAGTCCTTGAATGTTAAGTTTGAATCTGATTTGTTGAAGTAGACTTCTAGTCTAGTTTGGATCTGCAATTGGAGATTTACAATTTCAAAAATATTTTCAAAACCCAGAAATTGTATAAGACCTTGAACCGTCTTTCGAGCAAGGTATCCTTGAGATCTTTGGTTATATAAAAGATCAAGAAGTCTTTGCTTTAGAAATCAAGATTCAGAAATAACTTTCATATTAGAACTGTTGTAATTTGTTAGGAAAGTTTGTATAAATATTGAGAGGGTGAGTTGCATTTTTCCATGTAGTAACACATCACAAACACTATCTCACACGAATACTTAGACACCGTGGTTCTGTTTAAGAATCTTGTATTTGAAAGAGTTGCTGGAATCTTAATTCAAAGAGAAGGAGATCAAGGAAAAGACAAAGAAGCAACAAGAAAGGATCAAGTTCCAAGTCAGAATACCTTTGGAGTGGATAATCTCATGTAGGTACATTATGAACTTAGGTTAGGATCTTTGTGGTTTGCTTAAATGTTGTAACTTGATTTTTATTCTAGTGGACTTTTGTTTTGTTCTGTAGAGGGCACCGTGGATGCTTCCCTTGATTAAGGGTTTTACCACGTTAAAAATTCATGTGTCTATTTCTGTGAATGTTCTTAATTGTTATTGGGATTGGGACTGCGTGATAATTTTGGTAGATGTTTATTAGATTTTAAAAAGAAGGTAATCAACTATCGAATTTAATCCATACATTCAGAAAAAGATTTTACAACACATCTTGTGTTTTTCGAAAAGAGTTTTACCCAAAAAGTTTATTCGGAGTTTACACAACCATAACATTTTGTTATCAACTTTGTAAACAAAAATCATTTAGTATTAAGTCTATTTTTCACCAATTAATTAATTAAATTAATTAATAAAAACACGGGGTGTTACACCATAATTGAGTATTATATATCTATACTAATAGGAACATGATTGTTGCTATAATTTTATAATGATTAAACACTTGCCATAATTTTAAAGGTCTGATCTCCTGATGATGTTGGTATAGGTGTGTTCCTCGTCTCACGATCTACACTTTGGTGGGATTTTTGGTATTTGTTTTTGAGTTATGCACCAAGAACTCCTATGGATTCTTCTTCCTTCCTTTGTGACTTTCTCTTTTCTCTCTTGTAGGTTTAAAGCTGATAACTCCCCTATAACCCACATTCCTATATATTTAATTTCCTATTTTTCGTCCATAATGTTTCCTAAAAAATTCAAAGGACAAAAATACCCCTACGGGGTGCCGGTTAGGCCTAAAAACATTCCAGAGTCCAAAAAGAATACCTGAGTAGAGTTTTCTGACTATCTTGACCCTTTCGGGCTCAATGGAGCACTCTAAATGACCATACGAGTTACTTAAAAATAAATTATCTTTTTATTTCATTCCATTAGTTCCGACACGACTCACACGCGTGTCCTGACTTAACATACCAAACTGTCATATTTCACCATTTGACAATTTATAAAATTTCATAGTTCCATATTATGTATTCACACAGTAATATTCCATAATTATCAACAATAAGTATTAACCCTTGGCACGCTAGTTAATATTTATTTTAATTCGAATTAATTAATTAACCAATTAATTTACTTAATCCAACAATAATAATTAATCTCACCAACAATAATAATTAATCTCATAATTATTTAATATCATAAAAATACGGGGTGTTACATACTTCCCCCCTTACAATTGGATTTCATCCCAAAATTCAAAAAAAGTATACTAGGTAGAAACAATGTTGTATATATGTTGTGCATCGCATCATTGCGCTCCCAAGAAAACTGCTTCGTACCATCCATATAGTACGCTATTGAACACCCTTAATAATGAACACCCCACATATGTTCGTTTAAAACTCCAGGTTACCCTGTCACGTAGGTGCTTGCCCAAGTCTTACTGTTTAAGTTTAGATATTCACTATCTAGCCTTCTGCTATTTGCACCTTAGTAGATTAATCATTCTCGTAACGATCGCACACAAGTAGGTTATTTGCGCAGTATATATTTTTAGACACATAATATACAATAAGTATTAACTCATTTTCGATCTTCGCAATAACACCTGGTCCCCCACCTTTAACTAACAAGCAGGAGAACAACAAGACTTACTGTGCCCTACCTCAACTAGCACAATACCCAAAAGTGGGCTTATATGAGTTATTATACATAAACTCCACTAGTGGAAGGGACGTCTCTCGTCCTTCCCTGATATTCAAGGGTACACATATAATTTATTCTCCAACATCTAACTAGTTCGCTTATTCTACCCATTTATCTGAGGATGGTAGTTCGTACTCATTCACAACTTTGTCCCATTCGGACACCATACCAAGCGGTACACTATATGACCTCACTATCTCAATTATAAGGGCCTGTGCATACTATCCCGTAGTATGACCAGTGTTAACTGATATATCGTGATCTACTTCGTTCAACCGATTTATATCACCCGTATAGTATCGTAACCTTTTTCGCAATAAAATCCTGGGGAGTACTTTTCCCTTACTGCTTAGGAATACCTAACGGTTGAAGAAATCCCCTACTAGTTTCGAATGGTCCACCCTTTTTCAATAGACAGGTGACCCATTGCAAAATGAATTTATCAATATTTCTCTTCGTTAAATCCCATCACCCCTATCATTTATAACATGATACATCTTATATTCTTTCAAATGTACCTCTAACTGTGATCCATGTGACTTTGCCTCACCGCGTGTCACAGTTCCTTCCCCCATTCTAATAATCAGTTTCTCATGAAACGTAAGCCTCTAACAACTCTTACGGAATAAACTTTAACTCTTCAGGCTAAATGTTATCGAATTCACCTGACAATCAAAATCTACTGCCTAATACAATACCATTCTTGTGAGCATACAACCAAGTCCTGATATCTCCACTTCTATCTTCATTTACCTCATCCCATACATTCTGAATGGAAACAAAATTAAGATTCAATTACCTAGGGTGCCCATACACCCTATGCCTTGCGCATTCTTTCACAAATAAAATATATTCTCACATTATAGTGGAATTATCAACCCTCAATTACACTCACATATGTACAATGACTAAGGTATGAATCTAATGTATTATCATCCAAACTTCTCTTCAACTCCAAATGTTCGTTAGTTTCATGCATGGGGTGTCTTGCAAAGCAAAATACAAACAAGGAACCCCCCCGATACACTACTACCTAACATTGTCGGTGGTCGAGGTCCGTAAGGTCCTTAGTCCATATATGTACCTTCCCACGATCTCCATATATTGACATACTAATCTACATATGTCCTTAATAATAACATGAAATATAACGCTCTCACTCTCCCAAGTTTTCGGCGCTATATATATACATGAAAAGCTACATTTCTCTACCTTATAAAGAACAAGATGTACCTTCCCACGAGGAGAGTTAGTCAGTACCCGAGGAGAATTAGTCGGCACCTGAGGAGAGTTGGTCGGCCCCCAAGGAGAGTTAGTCGGCACTCGAGGAGAGTTGATCGGCATACCAACCAGGAAGATCAAAGGATAACAATGCATTTAATGAGCATTAATGTACATTTATACTGTAGATGACAACACATAACATACCAAGCAATTCAACAATTAGATTCGTTGAATGTAGACATAATGTATAAATGTATACATACAATGAATCTCATTATCTCCCATCACTATAAATACATGTATTCCCTTAGCCAAAAGGGGGAGAGAGCCAAGAGATCCGACAACGATGAGAGACCATACACAAGATCCACACCTTTTTCTCTCTCTACACTACATTGTGCTATTGTAAACCCCTGGGAATAAAATAACTGTGGACGTAGGCTTTTCCTTATAGCCGAACCACCTTAAAAATCTTTTGTCTCATTTATTTATCAGTGATTGAATTATTAGAGTGATCTAATTTTTTATATCAACAGCTGAGTATGACTATTTAGACTTTATGACCCGCTGATTGATGTCGGTATCAATCAACAACATGGATAGTATTCCTCCCCTATCAATAGAGTCGAGAGGTGATAGCAACACATCTGGTTCCTCGACTCAGGCTTTTGGGAGTGGATTTAGAGCTAAAAAGGCTCCTCCGGTTAAGCAATATACAATGCCTTCATACTACATTCATCTTAGAGGGGGACATTCCTTTTAGGTTACTCATCATCCTCAAATGACGATATACAGTTTCCCTCCTTTCTCATAGGTGGATGTTCCGTTAAATGTATGATTTCTATCTTCTTTCTTTATATTCTTATTCATGAGTTCTGATTTCTTATTTCTATTTTTAGTCTGCTATTCACTTTATTTATCTTCTTGATTATTTCTTTTTATAAATTGTTATTGTGCCGATATCTTGGCTGCCTGATGTTCGAGATTAGATAACATCCATGACCTAGTATGTGCAGATGACAACTCAATCTTGTGTTGATCCTCTGACAACTCTTGGCAACAATTCGCATAGTTCGAGCTCTGGAAGTGGAGGTTCCTCTTCCTACCTTTACGGGAGGCGTTGTAGGAGGGAGTAGATAGGTTATGGGTTTTAAAAAGTCTAGGCTGCGTCTCGACAATTTTTCTCATTTTTTATTTCCTATTTTTTTATTTTTCTTGTACATGAAAAATGTAAAAAAAGTAAAAAAAAATATATATGAAAGGATGCATTTTCCATTTTTAATTTTCTTGATTTAATGGCTTATTCGTGATGCACTTTAATTTTTCATTGAGGTTTTTTTTGAAAGAGAGGTAAGAAAATATATTTGGAAAACTTTTAAATATGTTTTCTAAATGTTTAAGTAAAGAAATGCCCGAGGAACTCTTTTGTAAAAGGTTGATTTTGAGAAGGGCTTATTTTAAAAATGGGAAAAATAAAAGAAGAAAGGGAATTTTTCCAAATAAGGGGGTGACAAACGACATAACCATTAGCCTTCCTATCGGCACACCTGCATAGGTACATTTGTTTTTCAACCTTTTATTTCACTTTCGCTGCACTCTTGCTACTTAGGTTTCTTTATTTTTACTATAGAATCACCAATTTCATCATTTTGTGGATAGATTCAAGTATAAAAAGGCACTTGGGTGAGGGTTTAAATCACACCTCAACTCTTTCTTTCATAGATTTCTCATTCTTTTGAATGGATATTACCATGATAGAGACGTTTGTTGCCTATCTCGAGGGATTGGATGCCATGTTCTTGTATAGTGTTAATTATGAGGCTTTCACGTTGTGCCCTTCCACTTCATGACATAACTACACAATTAATTAGAGTTTACTGGAGGCGTCTTTGCAATTTAGGCACCCAGAGTACAACATGTTCCGTTTTGGGTTGGATGAGGTGTGCCCAACTTATGAAGAATTCTCTACTATGTTGGGCGTCGAACCTCGAGTTTCTGCCACTATGCCTAAATTTTCTCATTCTCCTCGGAGGTTAGTGTTGCATATCTCCCCTTATATTACCTGACCACTGGTTCGTGGGGTAGGAATTAATCTTCCTACAGTGATTAACTATATTCGTTAAAGGGACTTTATGGACAATGAATTTCCTGGCACGGTGTCCTTAGGCTTAACTTCTAGGATAATTTTGGGGATTGGTGGTCTAAGTGCATATTCCCAGGCATCTGCCATAGTGTTGTGGATGAACTACCATTGTAAACCTACTACTACTATACTAGAAAAGATATAAAACGACCCTGATGACTTGAAAGATAGACGTTCTACCTTTTTATGAGGTAGCCTAGTGATGATGTACATATGTTTGACAAAAAGGCTCCGTCTAGTAGAACCATTCGAGTACCCTCTAATCGATGTTACCCATTTCTTTCTTCGGTATCGTACGAATTTTAGTCCATCTATGGATGATTAGACTGCCTGATCCTTAGAGAATGAGGCTTGTTGGTCTATATCATGGTGTGATAAGTTGCAGTTCATTTTGAAGTTGAATAACTTTCGATGTGATCTGCTCATGGGCCTTTCCTAGACCTCCTTTTATATTCCCTAGTGACTATTGCATAAATTGGAATGTGAACAGATTGACGGTCTGTGTAGAACTAAATTTTGTTCCTTGGAGGACCTGACTCAATCCTTGAGGATGTCTTTGTGGGGTTTACGATAGTGTCACAGGCTATCTACCCATCTGACCCAGTCCATGGGAAGGCAGCTATGGTGTGGATTTAGACATATTTGGTATTTTTACAGATGCTTTAAGAATTACCTCAAGGAAAGGATCTGACTTTATTGAGTTTGGATTGATGATCATATCGTCGACATAGAAGTAGGCCTCCTTATAGATAAGATCATGAAGAACAATTATGGTTTAATTTTGATATGTAGCCCCAAATTTTTTTAGAGCAAAATTAATGACAATGTAGCAAAAGGTACCCCATGGGGTGGTGAAAGTAGTATTCTCTTAGTGGTTATGATGCATATTGATCTTATTATACCCCATTAAGACGTCGATAACTGACTTGAGGGAATGATTGGAAGTATTGTCAATGATCATATTGATGTTGGGTAAAGGGTAATCGTCCTTCAATGAATTTTTGTTTAGATCTCGATAATTGATGCACTAGCATACTTTCCCTCCTGATTTGAGCACATGAATAATGTCGGCAAGCTAAGTTGGATATTCGACCACATGGATGAAACCTACATTAGTTACTTGACCACTTCATCTTTCACTTTGGGATAATTTGGTCCGAATATTTCTCAACTTCTTCTTGATATGTTTGTATTCAAGATAAGTCAAGATCTCATGTTGTACGATCTGTCGGTTAATGCCAGTCATATCATTTAAGACCATATGAGGACATTCAAGAATTCTTTCATAAGTTCTTTAATTTTTGATCGCTCATTCTTATCAAGGGTTGACCCAATCCTAATCTCACGTAAAGTGCTACTCGATCCAAGATTAATAATAATAGTCTCATCATCATTAGTTTGAATATGATTATGTTGTTTAATTTTTTCCTTAATTGAGATTAATTAAGGATTGCTCATTTTCTAGATCATCGTAATAATATGCTTGATTAGAATCAATCCAGTTAATATATGGCATAACAAGATACTCAAAATTTTCATTTATTTTATTGATAACATCTTTAAGAATTACAAGATTGAGGACCTCATCAACGGACACCTCATTTACACTTAGCATCAGAAATAAAGAAAAAAAATCCGCTTCATTCTTTAAGAGATACACAACAGGGTTAAGGGTTGATAGAGTTGGGTTGGCTTGGATGCTGAATGAATTGAAGAGAGGCTTATTAACAAGAGTTATCTTCAAGGATGAGTGTAAGGAAAAAATTCCACTTGAGTCAAGTCATTTATAATTATCTTAATTCTGGACAAAATATTTTGTGTCGTAGATTAGGTTTGTTGTTTTCCTTTCAAGCCTTTGACATATGTAGATGAAGACGTAGTAATAAAGTTTCAAAGATTATGTCATCGTGTCGTGTCTCATGCCTGTTTCCCTCTTCTAGTTCCAAGGATCTCAGGTACGAATGTGTATTCTTTTTTAGCCTTAGATATATTATTATTGGGTGTTAGTATGCTATAAATGTTTTTTAAAGAATTTTTTTAAAAAGTTCGCAGTGTCGTTAGAAGGACTTGAAAGGTCATTCGAATGAGTGTTCATAGGTCATTATAATGAGATTATTTTATTTGAAGGAAATCTGGAATGACTTCTTTTGATCAATTCTAGAATGTCATTCGAAGTTTCATTGGAAACTGTTTGAATTAGAATGGGTACTTCATTCGAACGAGAAACCAATTCGTTCGAACGAGTACGCATGCTTTTATTTATTTGTGACAAGTTTCCCTATAAATAGAGATACAAAATTAGACTTTTAGAAGAGCCTTTTTGAGAGTTCCTTTTGTGTTTAAACTTTCCAAGAAACCTTATTTTCAATTAATAAGTTTACGATCTAAGATTCATTATACATATGCTTTAAAGATCTTGTATTGAGGAACCAAAGTCCGTTTCTCTACATCGTGTGTTGACTCATGTATTATGGAAGCTTGCATAGGCGGGCTCCTGCATTGTCACTGTAGATGAGAGGTTGAATATTGAAGACTCATCAAGGATCATAGTAATCGAGTCGTTGAGTAAGTCATTTGTTATCTTGTGTAATTATGTATAATAGTGAATTAGATGACTACCCGTTCGAGGTTTTTCTCATTGTGGGTTTTTCTCGTGCATCGCCGTATTGTGAGATTGGTTTATTTTATCTACTATCACCTAGATCCATGCTTTAGGTTAAAAATATAAAATTGGATAAATTAGTTTATCACTAAAACTTGATATAAAATCGGTGAATAAGTTTTTATTGGGTTAATCTATTTAAATGTTCGATTTTTTAATTTAAAAAAGTTTAAAAAAATGATGACTTGGATATTCAAGATGAATTTAACGAGCTTCATAATCGTGTTGGATATTTATCTCGTTTTAATTTGAAGTTTGCTAAAAGAATTAAAATTCTTGAAAAAGAAATTTTTTGTTTTAAAATTGCTACGGAACTTTTGCAAACTGTTCAAATTGAAAGAGATATTCTTCATGTGCAGCTTGTGAACATGGACAATATTTTTACAAATTTAGAACTATCCAATAAAAAGAGTGGTTATAGAGTTCGAGATTTAGAGAAAGAATTAGAGGTATCAAAAAAATTCTCAGGTTAGTGATCGCGCCATTAAGGATAATTATGTTTTGATTAATGATTTAAGGGCACGTGAGAAAAATCTTAAGGATAAGTCTGCTTGCATTGAGGGGGAGTGAGATAACCTTCTAGAAATGATTGAAAATTAAAAGAAGGAGTTCTCACATTGGAAGAGTCTAATTCTTTACTTGAATCTAAAATTTTAAAGTGAAAAGATAATCTAAGATAGTCAAGTAATATTGGTTGTGATGGTACTGGGTTACATGATTCTAATGCTTTTGTTGCTTAATCCAAGACCATTGTTTGTTTTAGAGGGTTAACTACATCCTAGGGTGTTAGAAAAGGTCAAACCGAAGGTTCCGTTCCTCATCACGTCTACCCTTACGCTCATTGCGATAAGAAAGGTCACTTTAGGCGCTTTTGTTTTGATCTTAGAAAAGAACCTAGAAAGTTAAAGTCTAGTGTCCCTTTGGTTCTCAAAACCTGACGTGTTAAGTATACATCTATGTGGGTTAATAAATTCATTTTGGAGGCACTAAATATTAGACTGTTTGATTCTCGCATACTTATTCATGATTTTTCACATGCTATGTCTTATGGGTGATTGCTTCAATGTTTAGGTTTTCCATGCTCTAATTTGTGCTTCATGATATATGTTTGCCATTGTTATGACATGTGTATCTTTTATATTTTGAATTTTCATTGATCGAGTGATATTGAAAAGTACAAAATGATTTTGTTTACCTTTTGTGTTTTTTTCTTTTTCAAATTGGTATTATCTTTTGAAAATTTTAAGAAAAACTCATTAAGATTTTTAGTTTTTGTGTAGTTTAGTTTTTGCACATTTGGTATGGCATATTGGTGTATTTGAATCCAATTCATTACGTGCTATCCATGTGACAAAGACATTTGGTTATGATTAATAATACTTAGATTGTTCTTATTCACGCTTACATGGAGTTGTTTCAAACTTGATTTGCGTTATGGATTCAACTTTGTATATGTCTTCGCACACATATGCACGAGCTTTTTGAACATTGACTTCAGATGTATATTTGAGCTATGTGAGATGATTTATCATCAATCTTGTCATCTTTATGTTTTATGACTATATAGGACTTGTACATGTAAGAACTGTTGCACGTGAGATGGTTTGATTTTATCAAAAAATATGAGGGTGCATGGGAAAGGGCTACGAAAGTAGCAAATCTCCTTTGAGGGAAAGCCACCACTGGCAAGATCCTAATGAACAAATAAAATGCAATAAAGATAGAAAAAATTCCAAGACCACTAGGTTTAGTTTTCTTGATTTTTAAAAATTGATAGCTTCAAAAGAATTGAGAGAAAAGAATATATGAAATTATTTATCTTTTGAGGGAGTTTAACGGGTTTGCACAATGAATCATAATTATGCTTATTTTGACATGACGCTATTGATTTGTAGAATAATTAATATTATAGTCTTGTGCTCATTGTGATTATTTATTCATAGAAGTTCACTTTAAGTTGTCGTTTGAAGCAAAATCTTAGTTTAATAAAGTTTTGTAATCAAATAAAACCTCATGAACATATTTAAGTGTTTGGGTCATAATTCATTTGTATCAAGTTCATGCCCATTCATTCCATCCCACAGTTTTAGACACTTCAATACTATGCTAGTGTGTAAAGCTTATGTGTTTTGTGTCGAGTTTTTGTGGGCATTTATACCATATATATACGTCTGTCGGGTAATATATATATATATCGTGTTTTGACTCTTTAAGGTTTTTATTTAGTCCATGCTTGCCATGTGCTTTAACTTGGGATTATATTTGGCATGCTATATGATCATTTTAGTCTCTCTCGTTAGATGCATTGAAATTCATTTTCTAAAAATTGGTAATTTTAAATTGATATCATACTTTATTGCTTATTCATATTGGTATCTATTTGCATCAATATTGATATTATTTGATCATAGTTTGGGTTGTTCGTGCTTGAGTTGCTATGTTGTGTTCTATTGCACTTTACACCATTGCATGATTTTATCCCCTCTTCCCTATGTTAATATTGGTATCTCATGTTCACATATTGAGGGAGAGATTTGATTTTTGTGGGAGTAATCATTTTATGCTTCTCTTTCATTGTTTATTCCTGAACAAAAAGAGGGAGAAATGGTATCTTTCACTTTATGATTAGAATATCTTTATCTTATGGGAGACGTCATACTTAGGTTGAGATTATTTTTGACTTAAATACTTGTTTTAGACATTATTTCATTTGAATGTGTGTTTAAGTGTGCAGTTTTATAGGTTTACAACACGCGAAAAAGTTTTTACGAAAGCAAAGCTTCTCAGTGTTTGTGCCTATTGAGCGTCTGTACTTTTTCCTTATGGGTTAGGGATTGAGTCTTTTTAGAGATATTTTTGGCCCATATATTTTTATTTTTGTTTTGTCTCGGAATAGCCAAAGGGAGAGATTTATAAGGAAAAATTTCAAATTGAGTCAATTTGTTTGTAATTGGCTTAATTCCGAACAAAACATCTTATGTCATGGTTAAGGTTGTTATTCTTCAAGCCTTTGACGTATTTGGACAAAGATGTTACGACAAAGCTTCATAGATTATATCATCATCTCGTGTCTCATGCTCGTTTCCATTTTCTAGTTCAAAGGATCTCAGGTATGAATGCGTATTGATTTTGAGCCTTAGATATATTATTACTGAGTTTTAGTATTTTATAAAATGTTTCTAAAGAATTGTTTTTTAAATTTTACAATTTCGTTAAAACGACTTAGAAGGTCATTCCAACGAATGTTCATAGGTCGTTAGAACGATATTCCTTCATTCGAATCAAACCTGGAAGGACGCCTTGGGGTAAATTCCTAAATGTCGTTCAAATTTTTATTAGAAGTTGTTTGAACGAGAATGGGTACTTCATTTGAATGAAAAGTCAGTTTGTTCGAATGAGTATGCATGTTTTTGTTTTTTAAAACATATCTTTCCAAATCTTTAATCTCGATCCTTTTGCAACAATTTTCCCTATAAATAGAGATACATGATTAGACTTTTAAAAAGGCCTTTTTAAGAGTTCCTTTTGTGTTTAAACTCTCTAAGAAATCTTTTGTTCACCCAATAAGTTTAGGATCCAAGATTCATCATGCCTATGCTTTAAAGATACTATTTTTGGGCATCGAAGTTTGTTTCTCTACATCTTGTGCTGAGAACTATTTCGTTATGATGGATTTTATATTTGCTGTATTGTAGTGAAGAAGCAATGGATTCTATCTTGTTGATGGTTGTAGAGTCTAGATTGGCGGATACTGAGGCGTGCGTGGAGTCGTGCATTGTGGCAGCTTGTGTAGGTGGAGTCTCTCGTTATCACTATGGAGGAGCGGTTAAAGATTGAAGATGCGTGAAGGCTTGTGGGGATTGAGTAATTGATTAAGTCATCCACCATCTTGTGTAATTCGATATCATAGTGAATTGAATGGTCTGGTCGTTCGAGGGTTTTTCTGTTGTGGATAATCCTCGTACATTCGTCTTCTATCACCTAGATGCATGCTTTAGGTTAAAAAGATAAAATTGGATAAATTGGTATATCGCTACAACTCGATTTAAAAATGATGAATAAGTTTTTATTGGGTTAATCTGTTTAAAGGTTTGATTTAAAAAAAAAATTGATATTTTTTGTGACCATCCTTACCTTGTGTTTTTTGTGCTTATAATGGGTCAAACGGTTTAGACTCAACATGGATTTTGTAGTGGTTTATTCCTAGCTTTTACAAGACCAAATGATTTACCACTACCATTGCTTTTCATAATTTTTATATAAGAGGAGCTCCGATCATTTAACTTGATGATTAAAAGTTTTACCTCGTGCTTTCGACCTTCAATATAAGTAATTTTTTCTTCAAAGAAGATTTTGAATCCCAACTTTGATTTCTTTTCGGCTGCATAATACCATGGCTTAAGAAAGACCCAGTAAAGGAAGAATTTACCCTTTTTTGAAAGTGACCATTTAGAGAGTCCCAGTAGATGAATTCTTTCCTCTTTAGGAATCTCTTTTGGTACAGTTGTTGGATACCCAGAAGTTTGGTTGGAGATGGCTAATGTCCTAAACTATATAGAGGATAGTTTTTTTATGAATAATCAACTCAAGAATTCATTGTTGTTTTATGGCCCAGACCCATTCCGAGCATGGAGTGCATATTCTTGAACATTTGTATCACATTAACATTACTGTCTAGATGTGTTTAGGGCATATTTTGTCTTTAAAGTCATTACCTGATGGAAGAGGGATTGGGTCAACTTTGAAACTGGAGAGGAACATATCATTTACATTATATTAGATCTTAAGAATTGGATTATGTGTGCCAATGCCAATGGTGTGGTCATCATCCCAGATAATAATTATGACTTTATTATTCGTGTAGAACTTTAATTTATCGTGAAGAGAAGATGCTAGTCCCATGGTGCTCTGAAGCCACGGGTGACCAAGAAGCAAGTTGAAGTAGACGTGAATATAAATAATCTAGAATTCTATCTAGGGTAAAATTATCCCATCCCTTAGTGTAAGAGATATTAAACACATGAATTCTCAAAGATTATTATCATAATCACATGTGTTGATAGATCTAAGAGTGATATCGTTAACTTGTAATCCTATGCATATGAGAGTTCTCATTCGGCACGTATTAAAAGAAAAACCGTTATCAATGAGAACCAATGGGATTATTTTCTCCAGTACTTCTATTGAGATATTGAGGGTTTAGTTGTGATTTGGTACAAATTTAGGGATTTCTTAATTGGAGAAGGAGATGAGTGTTATAACATTCAGAGTTTAGACTTTGTGGATTACTTCACCGAGAGAAATAGAGGAAGGAACTACATCCTCGGTGAGAAGCTTAAAAAGAGAGTTCTTATGGAATTTGGAAGACACAAAGAGCCCCCACAAGGTGATGTTACCATGATTTTTCTGTAGTTTCTCGAGAATCTTTCTTTACTCAATCGATACTTTGGGAATTAGGATCTCTTCAACGGCCCTCTTTCCTTTGTCCCTTAGAGAACTTATTAGTGGAAGGATTGGGTCCATTTCATGTCGACTCGACTGGGTCGCGTGGTTCACAGATGATCGGAAGAATAAAAATCCGATCTCTCTTCATCTATTTTCAAAGCATGAGAAAGTTCATTGATCTCTGACAATAATTCTTCAAAAGATATCATCATGTAAAAGGAGGAGATTGTGCTAGGGTTTTCAACATTATATTCATCGCTTGAGCTATCTGAGTGGTTTGAATCACCCCTCTACGTTTGCGACAATGTTGATGTGCCATGAGAAATTGAAACATTTCATAACTTAAACTATTGCATCTTACATATCTTACCATGCCATATATAAGTGTTTTGGGGAAGGGACCAAATATCCCTTAAGCTTTAATATTGTGAGTAATTAGGGAGCATCATAAAATTTTTTCTAATGGACACAATTTTTTATTAGACTCTGAATGATGTCATCCAAGATGGATTCCTACCATGTTACAAACCAATCATTTAATGGATAGGTCCATTTTCGGGCTTCCATGCAAATCTCATTGATCTTCTCGTAATATCTTTATTCGTGGGTAATTTTAGATGCAAATTTCGACCTAAAACTACTAACTTGTTCTAGACAACACGCATCGTGATACTTCCTATTTTTGAACGAGTTTAAATAGCAATCCAAGCCCTTATAATAAAAAGAGAGACTAAGCGAGAGTATTCTTGGGATTTAGTAGGAAGGACGGGAAGACATTGAGAGAAATATGTGAGATGGGATAGGCTTATTTATTGGTTTGATTCTGGTAGAAGGGTCAAAATATGGATCTTCATCTTTGAGGATGGATTTCACACCAACTTAGTGCATGTGTAGAGGGTTTTGAGTGTTTTTTAGTTTTAGGTTTGCATGAGGGGTGATGGTGTCTTTATAAGTGAGGCTTTGGATAACATTTGTTCAATGGTGGCACTGATCAGTGGTATGCCCAACACTCTTATAAAAGTGTCACCAATTATCATGTTTGAAGTATTTTGGGAGTGGGTCAGGAAGTGTATGTAGGTCTAGAGGCTTGATAAGATAGTGGGTTAAAAGGGCTCGATAAACTTTGGACAGATGGGCATGGAGTTCAGTGTACTCCTTATGATTTACAATGGGTGGGATTCTAGTGACCATGAGGTGGTGGGTTGATGGGGTTATGTTATTGATGGCTAAAATGGTAGGCTTATCATCAGTTTGACGAATAAGCTTACCAATGGGTTTCTTTGACTCAAATTCAGCTTTCTAACTCTTGTATTGTTCTTCAATATCAACCCTGACCTCCCGAAGGGCTCTAAAGTGGGGATAATATTGTCTACCTATGGAAGTCCATATGTGTGGTAAAAATTTGTTCTTCACAATTCAAATCTGTTCTTCTTCTGATTGGAGTCATGGTGGTAGCCTTTTTCTCCACTATGTGATGAAATTATTGACATATTTAATTTAGTTTTGTTTGAGAAATTCCAGATCTCGACGAGTCACTTCCAACTCTTTGTTGTATTTATATTTAGCCTTGAATTCCCTCACGATATCTTCCCACTTGTGGATTCAAAATTCTTCGAGTGATAGGAACTATTAAAGGGCATTCTCTTTAAGTGTTTGTTAGAACATCTGAGCCATATTTCCCTCCCTATCCCCAAGTAGGATCATAGAACGAGGGTAGTTTTGCAGATGCACAATAGGATGTACACTTTCTTCGAATTTCTTAATGTCAGACATTTTATGCTTCTCAGCCAGCCTGACCTTTGGTCAAGAGGATACGTGAGTCTAATCCACATAATTTCCTGAGATATTCACTTGGTCGAATTAGTTCCTTATTAAGCAAGATGCAACATTGACAAGTATGTAAGAGGTGGCCCATTGATGGAAAAAACACACGGAGGATGTGGAGCTTATTGATACTCTTATGGATCCCATATCAACTTAGATATTTTAGGTCCCATAGCATGGGGTAAGACAACATCTGGATCAGGTATCTCTAGGATTTGGCCTCTATTTATCTATATCTCGTGGACATCTTCTCACAGAGTGTCAATATTCGTGTGAGCGAATATGACCATTAGATTTGGATAGGAATTAGCATTCTGATGAAGTTTATCTATAAAAAATCTTTGGTATAACCGTTGGATTTTTTATGAAGCGGTTGATGATGGTGCAAAGTTTTAAGGCGGTTTGATATTGAACCTCAACCAACACGAATCTAGGCCAAGCTAAAGGAATGCGTCTGCACCTCAGAGGGAAATAATTTTTTTATTTTTTATATTTTTTAAAAATAATAGTTTTGGTAAATTTGAAAAAGGGATAAAAGGGAGAAAAATGCCTTAGTGTAGTTATTATTATTACGTTTTTCTTATATTATGTTTTTCCTAGTGCGACACCCTGCTTAATAAAATACCGGGGATCAGTCCTATATCAAATTAAACATGAATCCCGAATGGTTTCATTATCAACATTACTGTCGAAAACCATATAATTATTAATAACCTATTAGGCCCGACGTCAAATTTTAAACTTTCTAATCTTTTTCACTTAACCACACAATTAAATCCATCCATATAAAGATATGAACAACAACTGAAATGAATAAATAATAACGGATAACTCTCGGTAAAACATTTATACAACCATATCGAATAGGCATAAAATAAAAATGCAGAAAATAAAATAACAGACAACAATTGGGAAAGATGCCCGAATATAACTCACAGTACCTCCTATCTAGATCACAAGGAGAGAAAGGTCTATACAATTTCCTCCCAGCATCCACAGCTGCGGCAGCAACGTGTAACTCGAAAGAATAATCATCCAGGCATCCCTGTGTCTGGACACCTAAAAGGGTTTTAAAGTAAAAGAAAAAGAAAAATATAGTTGCAAGCCCAAAGAGTTTCAAAAATATTTAGCAAGTGTTTAAAATACTTTAATATTTAAAATATGATATTTTCCATATTTAAACTGGTGTCTCACTCACATAAGATGCCCCTCACCTCTCATCTAACAGTGCACATCTATCGCATGTATTTTAAACACCCTAGTTACGCTACCCATTCTAACTAGCGTCTCACCAAACTTATAAATACCCAAACACTATCTCATGTCATGCGTATATTATTCCAAGCTTTCGCCCAAGCTTATACCTGATAATTTCTCACTCATCATTTATCCATTCATTATGAATAACCTTCACTAATTATTACACTATTCACATTTTAGTCTTATTTATCTTGTATATAATATTATCATCGTTATATACGTATATCACATATTTTATTCTGGATTTTATACTCCCAAATGATCCGGAAATTATTTTACAATTCATTCTTTATTCTTTCCATATATATATATATATATATATATATATATATATATATATATATATATATATAATATACTATACACATCAAGTATATCCATACTTATATATCACCCACTATATAAGTATAATAACCATCCCTTAGAGCTATAACTCAATAGATGCAGCCTCTCAATGCTATCATCTTCCAGAGAATAACTCACACATCATCCCGGGTACCAGCGGTCAGACTCTCACACCGACTTGGTAAAAACCAAATCACAACATATAGGAAGCAGTTATAGTTCCTCACTGGAACTAAGACAAATCATACCCAAGACGTCTTACCCCTGATAAATGCCACACGGTGTAAAAATGGACGCTATGACCTGGGGACTGTATGCAACCTACTCCTCAAGCTTGAAGCCTCACCCACATCGTGCAAATTCCCATGATAGCACTAGGGGGATATGATTCACATAAATATATCATTCACACACACACACACACACACACACACACACACACACACATATATATATATATATACTGTCTCTATACCCATATATATATTTCTCACATCAAATTTAGCTATAATGCCTATCTCTCGTGGCATTAGCCTATCTCTCGTGGCATTAGCCTAAAATCCCGAATATACCAATTCTTATTAATTTATAAGTATGCACACAACTTATTTTAATCCCATAAGTATTCACTCACTTATGATATATATAATTATCACATTTTCCGAATAGTAGCTTATCACGTATGGGTAGTATTTTTAAATCATCCTACTCGCACCTTAGGATTTACTCATATATATATTTGGTATATATATTCTACCCATAAATATAATTGGCATATATATTCTACACGCAAAAATATATATGTATGAACCCGCCGAATAATTCCTCGAATGTCGTTTCTCCCAAACATTCCTAAGATTTATACCACGGATTTTAATCCCACAAACCCAAGGTTCATATATAACCCATCTAGTCATTTAGAATTCCTAATACACATTTTAGCATCCCACCATAATTACCTCCAATAAACAATTCTCAAATTTCATCCTTAAAGTCCAAGGAAAAATTCTCAAAAAATGTTAGGGTCGGATGTATTTGGCAGGGTCCAAATCGATTTGCCCTTCATCCAATCGATTCGAAATGGTTCTATTTTGCCAGTGTCTTAAGCCGAATCGATTCGCCCAGGACCGAATCGATTCGCTTAAATCGAATCTATTCTCCCCTGCAAATCGATTCGAAATAGTTTAGCATTCTACTTTTGCCTACAGGTTTCTCATCTCCTTCTTCTCCAATTCTTCAACCAACACCCAATTAACTCCATTTCCAGGGTTTCTAACATCACCCAACATCAATATAACATCTACTCACATTATCATGCCCAAAACCAAAATTTATATATGGGATTCATCAAATTTAATCAAGAGTTAAACCCTAACTCATATAAACCCCCAATTTATTTCTTACAATTTCTCACCAACAATTAGCCCATTAACATGGATTTAAGTTTAAATTTAATAAGGAAGAACTGTCACATCAATCCTATATGGATTCATCTTCAAAAACCCTTTTTTTGCAAGAATCACCAACCCAAAATTCATATTATTTATACCTACTATAATATGAATTAGAAACACAATTAAATCATTAAAGTAAGTTAAACACTTGCCTCGTTGGATAAAGCAGACGACCTCGTGCCGGAATCCACTAAAGCTTGGCCGAAAATCTCCTCTTTGCTCCCTTTTTTTTCTTCCCTTCTCTCTTTTCTTTCTTTTCTTTCTTTCATCTCTCTTTTTCTCGGCTTATAAGAGAAGAAATAAGGGTTATCCCCTTATTAAACCCAAAATTGACTTATATACACAATTGCGAGTCCCTACTATTTCAAAAAGTCCTCGAAACCCAAACATTACCCCCGGGTACTCTATTCTGACTATTTCGGCCCTTTCGAGACCAACCGTGCACTCGAAATTCCCATCCGAGTTACTCATAAAAAATTCACCTTTTTATGTCCAACACAACTCCACATGAGTTTTTCGAATAAAATATTATTACTTGTCGCTTTGCCCAACCGCGACATGATATAAAATAATCCAACTTCATTTACTTATTCTTGTAATTAAATATAGTAGCCCTCAATATTAATCCGTCACTCGCCAAATTAATATTTAACTCACATTTGAAATTTTCTTTCACTTAAAATCATTAAATGATTAAATTACACCCACTCATGTAATTTAAATATTCATAAAAGTATGGGGTATTACACCTAGGATGTAAGGGAAATGTCGAACATAATCTGAATTTTGGGAAGAATAGTGTACCAGATGAAAGATATAATTTGACTAGTTCCAAACTCACTGTAGGAGGGTTGTGAGACTGGGGTCTATGAATAACTGGAAAGGGTGAGGCGTGACCCACTCCAATGGATGCTGCCTGCAAGGTCTTCAAGGTCTCCTAATACAACTTCTGAAGAAAACTTATCCTTCTGGTAACAATGGAACTCAAGCTTCAACTCACTTCCTGTAAGAAGATGAACTTTCACAGCAAAAATAGTAATTTTCTCAAGGGAAACACCTGAGAGTGATGGCTGTCAGTGGGGAGTGAAGGAACAAGGCACTCAGCACTATGAGAATGAGCAGGGAGAGAATACTTAGGTAGGTCTGGTGATATTTTGGCAGAGTAACAGTGCAACTTCTATTGCCTATCTCTTGACCTTGCCCAGAGGTCTATTTATACTAGGGCGTTAGGGGTGAGCTGGCATTTTTTGGGCGCCAAAACTGAGAGAGTTGGTGGGGAACAATGTCTGAAGTGTACCATTTGTCCCTACCTGTAGGCATCCTGCCTGTCCCCTCTGCAGGCGCCACCTGGCGCCGACCAAAACTCAAAAAGCACATATGCCCCCTAATGGAGACAAAATATCAGATTTGGTAGTTATCTTTTGAAACGGTAACTTGTGGTGCAATTTTGCAAATCTTGAGAGAGGAGACCTTAAGGACTCATCTCCTATAAAAGTGTTATTTTCTTGAGAGGGTCCTCGAGGACCCCCTCTTCTGGAAAAGTCATTTTCTTGTAAAGAGTTTATTTCTTGTGAGTAGCTAGCTCTTTGGCTGCTCACTTCACTTGTGACCAAGTGTGCAGTGTGCGTAGTCTCGAGTGACTTCTGGGTCTTCCTACTAGTATTCTCTCAATCCTATAGTGCTAAGTGGTTGAGCTTGCTCAACATACCTTGTCCCTCAGTCGCCAAGCCAAAACTCCCAGGGGGTCCCAACGCGCCTGTTCGAGCCCTGCTTGCTCGACTAGGCAACCTGTACAAGAAAGTAAAGTGTTAGTGCCGTTGTTCATTTAGAGACTGATGTTTCATGATGAGGAGTTGTTCGCGATAGCTACTCACTCAATACGAGTTTCTGTCGAAACCCCTGTAGCAGCACTTCTCGAATAACATTTCTGCAGTGACCCTTGCAGTGGCGTTGAGCCTTGCAGTGACGCTGACTCTCTCGACTATCATTACTGTAGTGACCCTTGCAGTGGCACTTCTCAATTTTGGACTTCTGTGGTGACTCTCGCGGGCACCTCTCGAATGTTATTGCTGTAGTGACCCTTGTCGTAGTGGCGCTGATGCTTGAAGCGGCGCAGACACTTGCAGCGGTGCCGACCCTGGTAGCGGCGCTGACTTACAGCGACGCTGGTACTTGAAATGGCACCGACACTTGCAGCGGCGCTGGCACTTGAAGCGACGCTGACCCTTGCCGTGGCGTAGATGCTTGCAAGGGCGCTAACACTTGAAGCGGCATTGGCCCTTGAAGTGGCACCGACACTTGCCATGGCACGGATACTTGCGGCGGCGCTGACACTCGCGGCGGTGCTGGCACTTGAAACAACGCCGACCATTGCGGTGGCTCGGACACTTGCAACGGCGCTGGTACTTGAAGCGGCGTCGACACTTGCAGTGGCGCGGCCGCCTGCGGCGGCGCTGACACTTGCAGTGGCGCCGGCACTTGAAGCGGTGCTGGCACTTGGAGCGGCGCCGATACTTGCAGCGGCGTTGACCCTTGCAATGGCGCTGGCTTCCGAAATGGCGCTGACCCTTGCGGCAACGGGGACACCTGCAGCGGCGCTGACACTTATAGCGACGCTGACCCTTGCAGCGGTGCGGACACTTACAGTGGCGCCGACACTTGCAGCGACGTTGGTACTTGAAGCAGCACCGACACTTGCAACGGCGTTGGATTCCGAAATGGCGCCGACCCTTGCGGCGGTGCGAACACTTGCAGAAGCGATGGCACTTGCAGCGGCGCTAGCACTTGTAGCGACGCTGACCCTTGCAGCGGCGCGGACACTTACAGTAGCGTCGACCCTTGCAGTGGCCCTGGCACTTGAAGCGACGTTGGTACTTACAGTGGCGCCGACACTTGCAGCGGTGCTGACACTTGCAGCGGCGCTGACACTTGCAGCGGCGCTGATACTTGAAGCGAAGCTAACCCTTGCAGCGGCATAGACACTTGCAGCGGCGCTGGTACTTGAAGCGGCGCTGACACTTGCAGTGTTAGCGACACTTGCAGCGGCGCTGGTACTTGAAGCGGCGCTGACACTTGCAGCGATGTTGACACTTGCAGCGGTGTTGATACTTGCAGCGGCGCTGACCCTTGTAGCGGAGCTGCCACTTGAAGCGGCGCTGACCCTTGCAGCGGCGCAGACACTTGCAGCGGCGCTGACCCTTATAGCGGCGCAGACACTTGCAGCGGTACTGGCACTTGAAGCGGCGCTGACCCTTGCAGCGGCACTGAACCTTTCAGTGGTGCTGACCCTCTCGAATGTCATTGCTGTAGTGACCCTTGCAGTGGCGCTGACCCCTGCAGTGGCGCTGACCCTTGCAGCGGTGCTGACTCTTGCAATGGCACTTCTCAATCTTAGACTTCTGCGGTGACCCTCTCAGGCACCTCTCAAATGTTATTGCTGCAGCGGCGCTGACCCTTGCAGTGGCGCTGACACTTTCAGCGACGCTGACACTTGCAGCGGCGCTAACACTTGAAGCGACGCTGATACTTACAGCGGTGCTGACCCTTGCAGTGGCGCTGGGGGTTCCTGCTGAATATGAGTTTCTGTCGGGACCTTGGGGTGGTTCCTTCTCAATTATGCATTTTTGCCGGGACCCTGGGTGGGTTCCTTCTCAATATATTATAAAAAAATGTTTTTATTTATATTTTTTTGTAGGTAGACACCCTTCTACACTCACAGATAAGGTCTTGTTTTAAAAATAGATAAAATAACATAAGTTTTGGGCAATAAGATGAACTTAAATTTTGACAGAGTTTTACGTTAGAACTGGCAATCTATATATGAATGTCCTAGGGTTTATGCATGGGAGGTTACTGTAAAGGTCCCCCATTTGGCATGGATTCCACGATATACCTTTTGCCTATAAGGCCAATCATTTATCAATACGTGTGGAAAATCCATTTGATATATGCGAGTGTACATGAATTTCTTCATGATATACCTCATGGTGATGGTACGCATGAGAGAAAATTTGATATACTCGACATACGTGCACAAGTTACGATTATATATCTCCCATCGTGAGTTCGATCAAATGGCATGATGCGGGAGAACCGTTTGATATGCGTTGAACGTACTTGGTTAATGGAAGGTGGGAGTCATATCACTTAAGTTAACCACGTCTCGCGGAACCAAAAAATGATCATAAAGTGACACCCTAGTACGAGATAAATATAGGGCCAATATATGATTTTGATGTGGCGTAGTGTTCAAGATGCATGAGCCTTAGTTATTATCTTTGTGAAAAGTTTTATGTATACTAAGAGAGATATGTACATATACTAAGCATGAAATAAAGTATGGGAATATATACAAATGGCATGAAAAAGAGATAACCATATAAGTGGGCTAGAACGGGCAAATATGTACAAGTGGCACAAAGCATGGAGTATATACAACTGAACAAAGCATGGAATACATAAGGGACATGGATAAATGTACAAAAATGGAAGTAACATTGAATATGTGTAAGTAACAAATCATGGATATATGTGTAAAATGATGTGAAATATATACATGACATATGTAATATATACAATTGACGTGGAATATGTGATACATGAAGCATGCGATTTTATACAAGTGGAAGTAAGCATGGAAATCCATAGGTGACATGGAGTATGTGAAAATGTGGATAAGTGAAACATGACTAATATGTACGAGTGAATGTGAAACATAAGATGTATACAAGTGAATAAAGCATGGATATATACAAGTGACATGAGGCATGTTATAAAAGAGATGCTATACACATGTAATAAGAAGATATATATGATTAATAAAAAAGAATATGCATGGATAGTGTAACATGAACATGAAATATATAACATATGTGCATAAGAGTGAAAAAGAAGAATATACAAGTGAAAACATATTTACACATGTAGAAATATGGATAAGAGGAGAAAAGGAAAAAATCCCGTGCAAATAGAGTCCGTCCTATAAAAATATCCTCAATAAAGTCGCCTCGGTGGCTATCTTGAATGCGAGCTCCAAAGAATCGAGGGAAGGGAAAATACCCTCCTACCGCTAGCGTGAAATTCTTGAGGGCTTCAAAGGACATGAAGCTATCGGAGTCAATGGTGTATAAGTGTGTGAATGTGTAGAGATTGGAGTTGCCAGCCTATTTTACTCAAAATATGCAAAAGAGGCAGACGTCTCCAGAGAGATGGCATACAGAGGACAAATTGATGCATTTGAAACCAAAGAAATCACAGGCTCGGAGACAATATTACAGAATGGGAAGGTGTTAGGATCCCATTCCTCCCTTTTAGTCTCTCATGGGTAAAAAATATTCTCCTCATCCTTAAACATGTGTAAAATGTGTGTGAGGTGAAAATATGTGTATATGTGTGAATAATGCGTAAGGAGCGAAATCATCGTGTATGCTTCTGGGAAAATATGGTAATGAATCATTCGAAGGAGTAAACTAAGAGAAAATGAAAATATAAAGATAGTTAGAATATGAGCGATGAACTAGATCGTCACTCACTATGAAAGATTGAATATGCATGTTAATGGGACAACTAAAAAGATGAATAAATAAATAAAAGTGGGTAAACTATGAGTGATGCACCCGATCGTGACTCACTATGAACAAGTGAGTACGAATGTTTAACGTGACCGATAAAAGGTAGCCAAATAAATAAAAATATATATACAATGAACGATATGTCAAATCGTGACTCACTATGAACAAATGAGTACGCATGTCCAACGGGACCACTAAAATAAGTGATATAGTAAGTAATAATAGACAAACTAATATATAAGTATAATGTTAGTAAAAATAAAATGAAAGAAGTAAAATGAGGACTCAAATCCCAAAATAGCTTCGAGAAGACTACATAGTCGATCTCGACATCAAAGTCCACGTAGTTCAAATTGGGTAACAATGTGGGGTCTAACCCATAATATGAAATTATAGTCTTCTCTTTTTAGTATATGTAAAAGTGGTGAAAGTATGAGAAAAAATGTGAAATATACTAATTTGGGATTTATAGGATAAACCATGTTTTTGGGTTTATGAAAATAATTTTGATAATATATAAATAACAAAAAGTGTGATTAGTGATGATAAAATAAGAATTAACTAACAAATGCACTAAAAGCTATGAAATATATGAAATGGCATTAAAATGGTAAAGTACGATGAAGACCTTCTAGGTGATTTGAATTCTAATTTGGAAGTTTTGGATTCTGATTTTTGGTTAGATATGGAGTGGTGGAAAGTGTTGAGGTAAGGAGGGGTGATATAAAGGAATGTAAGAGAATATTTTTAGGAGTGATGTAATAGGGTTACCTCATGAATTTTGATATTGAGGCCCCTAAATAGTGAGGTAATGGTTTATTTAAATAGGGAACACTAAAAGGTGAAAATAACCAGGCTGCCCCTGGGGTTTTTTGATCAGTTTAAACCTTGGCCTACCTATCGATAGGTCTTCTAGACATAGTAGCTAAGTAAAGTTTCCCCTGCCTATAGGCAACAAGATGGAGTGCCTATAGGTAGGTAAAAATGAATTTTTCAGGAAAATAGTGATAAAATACAAACTTTAAGTCCGTTTTGCACACGTATGAGACCATTGGAAAGAAGATTATGATATCTATGAAAGCACGTTGAGATACTCTCGGGTTCAAAAGTTGACCGAAGTCAAATGGATATCTAAAGCTTTCGATGACCATCGATTAGGGTTTTTGGGTAAAACGATTGCTAAATGCAAATCATAGGTTTGATTTGAACATAGATGGGATCATTGTAAAGGGAATTCAGATCCTTATGAAAGTGCGTTAAGAGACTCTCAGGTTTGATAGTTGGCCAAACTGAAACGGAGTTTGAGAAGTAATTATTGACCTCCAATTAGGGTTTGAAAGATGATCGAGTGTACAGGGTTTGAAGGGAACTTATTTGGGTCCTATGGATGTGTATGGAGATTATCAACATGGGATATGTAGTATACTATTTACTGAGTAAACAACATATACTCTCTAGTACTTTTCTAGTACTTGATAATTTGCATAATCGTAATCTAGTGCTCCTCACCTAGGTTAGACTAAAATCTGCTAAACATGCCAGTGACATAACAGATATCCATCCCTGTAAAAATCATAGCATATATGAGGCTACCCACCACCGAAGCATAAGATATATTCCTCATCCTCTCTATATAATGATGTGTCTTAGAACAGTGATGCTTAAATTAAGAAATTCTATGTCTGAAATGGAGAACCCATTTTCAAAATCTTGAGTGTTAAAATTTATGAGCACATTATCATTACAAGTTGCTTAAGCTCAACATCCTATTTTCTGATCACACACAAGATAAATCCCATGGATGTGATTGAATTCTCCTAAGTCCTTTATAACGAACTCACAAGCCAACATACTTCTTATACACACAAGTTTCTTCGAAACATTGATAAAAACCAAATGATTTTTTTGGTTGATCAACTAAGATGTTCCAATACCTTGATGCTTGGTTAAGTCCATATATGGATCTCTTAAGCTTTCATACCTTGATTTCTTATTCCTTTGCTACCAATCCCATGGGTTGCATCATGTAGATTCACTCATAAAGATTATTGTTAAAAAATTCACTCTTAATGTCCATTATCCAAATCTAAAAATTGAGATAAGTCACAATGGATAAGAGAATTCAGATAGACTTTATCATAGTTATCGATGATAAGGTTTCTTAATAGTCGATCCCCTATTTCGGAGTAAACTCCTTCCCAACAAGCCTTACCTTAAAGGTTTTGTCCTTTTTGTCTACACTTCTCTCCTTCTTATAGATTCACTTTCAACCAATGTTTTTTATCCCATTAGGTAATTCTTTAAGTTTCCACACCTAATTCGAATACATCGAATATATCTCGGTATTCATAAACTTTAGCCAAAACTTCAAATACCTTATCTTGGAGTGCGTCATCATAATTATCGAGATTTAATTTATGTTTCCCTAGGATCTCACCAAAGTGCTCACCCATATACACTAACCTGTCGGACTGACACCTAAATCTCCCACTACGACATGGATCCACTTGTGGTTTAGTATAAGTTACACATGTATCCTGATCATTAGTAATACTCTCACTATTGTTAGGTAATATATTATCGATATGAATTTGTATTTCATCCTGTAAGAGTGGTCCATAAGCAGTCAATTGGTATTTACCGCTTAGATCTTGCAAGATTACGTAATCTTCCTCTAAGTACAGAGAATTTGTGCTAATAAATAACCATTGTTACTTAGGATTATAAAATTAACCACCCTTGGTTTCTGTTGGATAACCTACAAAGAAACATACATACATCCATCATTGATTCCAACTTCCTCAACTCTTTCCTTAACACATGTGTTAGGCACCCCCAAATTAGAGCGTATCCTAGACTAGGCTTGTGCCCGGTCCATAGTTCAGTAGGATTAATTGAGACTGATTTAGAAGGAACTAAGTTTAATAAATATGTAGCCATCTCCATTTAAGACCCCCCAAAGGAATTCTATAGATCCGAATAACTCGTCATGGATCTAACCATGTCTAAAAGAGTCTTATTCCTTATTTATGGTATGCCATTTTCATGCGGAGTTCCTTGTGAAGGAAATTAGGATGTAATCCCAATCTAAAATAAGTGATTCCTAAACATTGCCAAGAGGTATTCTAGTTCACGATCATATCGTAGAGTTTGAATTAGTTTACCATTTGTACGCTCCACCCCAACCTAATAAACCTTGAACTTATTAAAGGATTTAGACTTGTGATGCATAAGGCAGACATATCAAAGCCTCAAGTAATCATGGATGAAAGTGATTAAATACTCATAAACACCTCTTGCCCGGATATTCATAGGCCCACAAAAATAAAAATTAACCAATTTTAACACATCTTTGGCTCTATAACCCTTATCCATAAATGACCACTTGGTCGTCTTACCCTCTAAGAAGGATTCGTAGACTCGAAGTCCCTCCAATTCCAATGAACATAATTTTCCATATGAAACCAATTTTTGAATTGTTTTTAAATTGATATGACCTAAGACTAATTTCCAAAGATATGTTTGGTTCAACATTGAAGGTCCTTTTTTCTCTTTAGGTTATATCCATTTAGGTGATTGTAACACCCCGTATTTTTGTGCATTTAATATTTAATTAATTCAGGAATTTTAAATTACTTGTGTGTTGTAATTTTAATTGAATTAATTATGGAAATATATATTTTGAAATATTAATCGGGGAGTGAATGGTTAATGTTTAGGGAAATGTATTTACTAAGTGAATAGTAATAATTTAATTACATCATTTCGGGTATTAATGACGGGGTATGCACTTATCCCAGCCGGGAGTCGGTATAAACTAAATTGGGTGTGAGATAAGAATTTTTATAAATTAATTCGGATGCCAATTCTAAGTGCGCGGTTGAGTCGGGATGGGTCGAGATAGTCAGAAAAGAGTACCCGGTGGTAATAATTGGGTCTCGGGGCATTTTTGGGCATAGTCGGGCCCACACGGGGTGAGTTGGGCTATTTTAATTAAGTCCATTAGGCTAAAAACGGGATTTAGAGTTTTAACCTAGTAGAAGGATTAGAACATCAGCAGCCATCACAAATCTCAGCCTAGGGCTTGAGAGGGAAATTGGGGGAAAGCTTAGCAAAAGCCAATTTGGGGATTTTGGAGTCAAATTAAGGGGCGTCGACGACGGATCAGACCCTACGAACGATTCCAGGCAAGTGATTAACTGTTTTGATTCATAAAGTGTGATATCCAATTCATATTTCAGTTATGTGTAAAGTAAATTTCGTTTTGGCTATAAATGGGTAAAAAAAGGGGGTTTTGATAATTGAATCATTGAATGAGATTTAAGGTAAGAATTAGTTGTGCAATATAATTCTGAGTATGATTATCTGATTTGAATGAGAAAAAATCGGAATATAAAAGGATGGAATTTGAAATTGAAATTGGGATTGTACCCTAAAAATTTATGTTCTTGGGTGGGTCAAGATTCATAGTGTTAATGATGTTAAAAGGTTTAGATGATATTTTTAGTTCATGAGAAATATTATAAGATGATTAATAGGCTGATTTGAGGTTTGTTTTGAGGTATATATATACGTGTATATATTGGGTGTGATATTAAATATCAGTGACTAGATATTTATTCAATTTATATACTCTAATGCTATCAAGGGAGGTTGCGCGATGTGGGTGAATCCCCTAGCTTGAGTAGTAGGGCGAGTATATCCCCAGGTCATAGCATCCGGTGTATATATGGGTGAGGGATTAATCTCACTTTCAGGGAGGGAATATGACCGCCTCCACTTCTTTTATATTTTGGTCCAAGTTGGTGAGCGATTTCAGCTTGGGGAAACTAGGTTTTGTGAGCACACCTAGCGAGATGGCATTTTAGAGTGAATCATCCGGTGAGGGTATAATCGGAAGGATGGATACACGTATGATATATGTGTGGATGTTAGTAAAAGTACGTATAATATGGTAGTAAATATTATATGTAGGTGATAATACAGTGTGTGATGTATTTACTTTATATAACTCGGGTTACAGTTATATGCTGTTAATTAATGAGAAATTAATTAAGATAATCAATTTTAGGTGATAATCTAGTGTGTGATGTATTTACTTTATATAACTCGGTTTACAGTTATATGATGTTAATTAATGAGAAATCAATTAAGATAATCAATTGTAGTGATATTACAGTGTGTGATGTATTTACTTTATATAACTCGGGTTACAGTTATATGTTGTTAATTAATGAGAGATTAATTAAGTTAATCATTTGTGGGAATAATACAGAGTGCGATGTATTAAATTTATATAACTTGTGTTACGGTTATATTCTATTCATTAAGAAGGAATTTATTTAAGTTAATTAGTGAGATAACTTATAGTTAATGAATAATTATACTCGGGTTAGAGTAGTATGGCAAGGGAAGGTTACACTAGGACTAGTTGGACGGGTTAGTACAACTAGGTGGGGTTAAGGTAACCGTTAGGTGTGCACATTAGTGGAAGGGCGAGAATATCCACAAGAGAGTGCGACACTAACTTTTATATGAAGCGCATTCATGCATTTTAAATTACTGTAGTTAATTAACTTGCTAAATATTTTCAAAATGTTTTGGGTTCTAACCCTTGATATAAAACTATTTTCAAAACCTTTTAGGTGTCCAGCCACAGAGACGCCAGGATTGTTATTCTATTCCAGGGACACGGAGTTGCGGCATATGTGGATGCTAATAGGAGTTTGGATTAGACGCATCATTCATTCATTCATTCCTAGAGTAGGAATCACTCATCAGTTCCAGTTTTATTTAGGGCATGTCGCCCAGACTTTCAGTTTAGTTTTCAGATCTTTTTTATTTCAATATTTAATATTGTATTGGATTATTTCACTATGGTGGACGATGGTTTATTCGGAAAGTTGTGTAATTAATTATTTCGATTGAGTTTTATTCAGTTGTGTGAATGGTTTCTTTTATTTTCGCATGTACTATTTTTGTGTAATTAAAAAGTTAAAATTGGCACCAGCTTTTGAATACTAGGTGGTTAGTAAGTTTTAAAAAGTTTTTCGACAGTGATGCTAAGGATGATCCAACTGGGATTCCTGTTTTAATTTGGTATAGGACTGATCACCCGGTATTTTATTAAGCGGGGAGTTACAGATGGTATCAGAGCATCTAGTGTCCTTTGGATCTGTGAAGCTTTTCACGTTTCGGCTTAGCAATCTTTGATATAGACCCCTATTATAGGATTGTTGTATTCTCATACGTATGTGCATATACGTTCTTCTGCGAAATTTATATTTGAGAGTGAACTCATACAAAATTCGATTCTCATTCCCGAGGATGCCCAGGAGAGAGAGAGCAGCTAGGGCAGTAGGGGGAGACGAGACGAGGGAGGCTCATTAGGAGCAAGAGCTACCGAAACACAGAGATGATTTTGGTAGCATAGGTAACTAAAATAGTGGCACAGGCAGTTGAAGCGATGGTGGTCGCAACGAAAGGGTACTTTCCACGGGATCCGCCATGAGTGTCAGTGGCGCCGGATGCTCAAACTCACGTGGAGTCGTCGGGGTGGAAACAAGAAAGAGAGGTTATTTTTAATGGGAACCGACCGGAACTGTGAGAGGTTTCAGATGTAATGCTAGCGTGTCAAGGAAGAGATATATCCAACGTCACCTATGCATGGGAGATTGCGATGAGGTACGAAAGCAAATGCTAACCACTTTTAGTTTAGTGGGAGCAGCGCTACAGTGGTGGGAATCGATCACCAAAGTTAAGGAAAGGGACACACTAGCCATTGAAGAGTTTTGGGTGCAGTTCGACCGCAAGTATTTTCCTCCAGCGATTGAGACCGAAACGAGGAGAACATTTTGTGAGGTGACTCAAAGGGGACCATTCAGTGGCTGATTACGAGGAATGATAACTTGACTTTTGCGTATGGTCGTTGTTGTTGAAAGCCAAGTTAGTCAAAACCTCAAATACCTACAAATAATAATAAACTCAAGTGTAGAGGTAAGTAAGGGTATCAATCCACTTTCTAGGGAGTAAAGCAAATGGAACAAATTCAATTGTAATTCACTTTTTATTTTCTTTTTGTGCTTTTTCACTTTTCTATTTTTTTTTAGATTTTTCAATATTAAAACAATTGGGTGAGGTGAGATCTAAATTAAAGTAAACTAAATGAAAAATGATAATAACTAACTAGAAAGTAACTAAAATGAAAAATAAAGTCTAACACTAAAATAAAAGATAAAGTGAGGAAAATAATTGTGAGAACAATCAAGGAGTGGGATTACACCACAAATTTTATATATTCTAATTAATTAATTTAATTATTTGAATTCTCCCAAATTAATATCAAAATTACAAATCAACTCTCGTTGCAAGTGTAATTAGAATAGTAATCTTTTAGAAAATTAAAATTAACACCTCACAACTCTAGAAAATTAGATCAACACTCCTTTTAATTAATCACCCGCTAGGATCGATCAATTAGAATTTATGTCAATCTTAGAAATTAAATTTAGAGTTGAAATTCAAATGATAATACCCCACTTAAGAAACCCCTATCTCTAGTTCGAATCTAAAATGGGTATTATCACTAGAATTTCGATTTTCTCTCGAAAATCATTTACCCTCTCTCGAGGCGTAAATCTAAGGGTGAGGGATCAAAATTAACATTCAAAGGGATAATTCAAGTAATCAAACTAATTAAACTAAAATAATATCAAATAATGGTTTCACCCCACCCCTTGAAAGGGGTTTTAGCCTAACATGGTATAAAATATGACAAATTAATATTCAAAGGCATAAAATAATAAAAGAAGGGAAGAGAACAATCATACCAAATCTCTTTGATTATGTTGAACTCCAATCCTTGAAATTGAAGCATACACCTCTTAATTGATCTTCCAAATGATATGAAATCAACTATCCACTCAATTAATTCTCTAACAATATTTAATCTCACAAATATCTAAAACTAAAAAATGAAAAACTATTTACAAGGGAAAATTTTCTCTACAATTCTCTCTCTAAAATTCCTATCTATTCGATGATGATTCTTCATATGGCCATGAGGTCTTCTTTTATATGCAAATGGAGCTAAGGGGCATAATTGGAAATTGGCTAGAGGTGCATGTGTTTTGAGTGAGGTCATGGGGGTGAGGGTGGTGAAGATAAAATCTGATTTGTTAAATAGGGGTATAATGGGTATTGGGGTTAGAAAGGTAGTTGGAGGGGTATTTTGGTAAAAAGAGGTAAAAGGAATTAAATGGTTTATTGGCACATGGGGTAATTGGGTTGGCATTTGGTTTTGGTTTTAACAGATTGAAGAAATCGTGGCTTGGGAAAAATATAGATTTGGCTTGTTGGGTTGAAAATGGGTAATGGGTTTACATGGGTATGGATTCTGGGTTTGGGTTCAAATGGTTGAGATCGGTTTCATATTTTTCGGGTTGAAATGGGTATAGTGCCGGAGGTAGCGAAAGGAGGGAGAGAGATGCCGCGGGTTTGGTACGAGGTCGCCGGCGAGCAGGTGGTTCAGGCGCCCGAGGTTTGGGCGACGACGGAATGCTCCGGGTTGGTGGCAGCGGCCTGAGGTGGTTCTGACTCGCCGGCACAGGTGGTATAAGGTGGGTGCCGCTGGGTTTAGAGAGGAGAGAGGCGGTTCGCAGCCGGAGATCTGTCCGGCGAGCTTCAGTGGTGGGTCGCAAGGGGTAAGTGACGAGGTCTCCTGCGGTGGAGTAGGTCGGGATCTACCCGGAGTTGTTGTCGGCGGGGTTTTGTTGGTTTGGGTTTGGAGTTATGTGGGTCAAGGAGAGAGAGAGAGAGATTGGTTGGAGGTTGAAGAAGATGTGGTGTTAGTGTGGGTGAGGGTGTATGGTAGTGTAGGATAAGGTGTAGGATAGATTAGGTGGGGTTATGTGTGTATTTTATTTGGACACCTATAAATAATAAAATAAAATAAAAAAAACTCAACTAACAAAATAAAAATAATAAATAAAATCTACAAAAACAAAAAGAACTAAATAAATAAATTCTTAACTTTAAAAAATTAAAAGATATAAAATTAAAAAATTAAAAACCTATTAAACTTAAAAACACAAATCCTAAAAAAAAGTAAAATCTAATAAAACTAAATATAAAATCCTAGAACTAATCCTAATAAAATAAGACAAAACTAAAAGCTAATCAAAATCAAAATAAAGTAAAATTATATTATTAAAAATAAAATAGAAAAATAGAAAATAAAATCTAAAAATTCTAAAATAAACCTAAAATAAATCCTAAAAATAGAAATGACTCAAACTAAAAATCTAAAAAATAATAAAAGGGGCACAAACTAAACACACACGGTTTTGGGATAAGTTTGGGCTAGGTTAAGGCTCGGGTGAGGTTACGGGATTGGTAATTAGCTCCATAGAATGCACAATTGCCTTGAAATACGCATTTGAATACCGCAACGTGCATTAAGCCTGCATATTGAACAATTAAGCGCATAAGACCAATATTGTCGAGAATTAGCAACTAAATTACGTATATTCGGGGTATAAATTGTACAGTTTTGGGTGCTTATCAAGGAAGAATTCACTCGTTGGCAAAATTTTGTATCGGATGAGGTAAGCAAGGAAAAGAGAAAGAAAGTAAAGTTTATGGACGGGTTAGTCTGGAGAATCAGACAACCTTTAATTGATAATTCCGCATTAGTAGATTATACTAATGTTGTTAACGCAGCACTCCGACACTGTCAGGAATATCGCTTCCACGTGAAAGGAAGCAGGAGGGGAGTGAAAACTATCCAGTCGGATAAGGCAGGAGAGAAAAATACTAGTAGGGTATCCCGACAGCAGACTGGGGGAGATTAGGGGCTGGATTTTTGGAAGGAAAATCATGCCAAACGATTTAGAACTGGAGGCTATCGACAGGGTGGCCAGGAATTCCAACAAGGCCGACATTGAGGGGACAAGTGGCAGGGTGAATGTATTAGAAGGTGTTTCGTTTGTGGGGAAAGCGATATACATGAAGAGAGATTGTCTTAAGCGAGACAGGGAGCAACTACAGGACGAGGTCCTAGATGTACAACCACTAAAGAAAGTCATGAGTGCATTCGGCCAGGGAGAAGCTGCTCCGGAACCCGAGAACCAACCGTTACAGCAGGAGTATAGAGGTAATTATTTTTACCCTAGGGGAATGGGGTATATATTTTGAGTGACAAAGAGGATGTCACAGTATAAGACTTATTTTTCACTAGAGTTCGCAGGTGAGGAAAACTTAGTGGGTGCATTGGCGGTAGCATCCATAGTATTTGGATAAACTTTTCATAGGGTAGCAGAGTTCCTTGGTGTTATTCACGGAAGAGTGGAGGTGTACACTGAGTGATTGTTTGAATTATGCGAACAGTTACTACTTTCGAGAATTATGGGAGTAGGGTTGATAATATTTCCTAAATATCGGCTGGATAGCGATGGAATTTAACTATTATGGATAGTGGTGTAAAATTTTGGTCTTTGCGACACCAGGGTAGGGTTGGTACTAGGTATCACCGGATAGGGCGTATAGCCTGTATATATGTGGGTATATATGTTGTATTGCATGGTGATATAGCACATAGTGAGGTTTTGTGTTCTCACATTTTATCCCGGTAAGTGGGGATGTTTAGTGAAGTGAATCGGGGTGGTTGAATTGATTTTCGAGCAAAAAGAGATAGCTCGGGGTTTATTTTGCACAAGGACTAGCGGTAGTAAGGGCGCGGTATTTTATGTTGTCTTTGGTAGCATAAGGGTAAGCATATATACTTTTGTGTTGAGAGACAAGTATTTTGTGGGAAGATGTTTAGACGTTAGCGTATGGGTTGGGTACCCAGGCAGTATATATATATATATATATATATATATATATATATATATATATATATGTGTGTGTGTGTGTGTGTGTGTGTGTGTGTGTGATATGACTACGGGTTCGAAGTTATATTACATATTACGACTAGCATAGCCGGGTAACTTTCGTGCGGTAGAGCGCGGGGATTGGGTGTATAGGCACCCAGGTAAATTAAGGCAAATTTTGTGCGATTAAGCGCGGGTATAGGGTGTATGGGCACCCTGGCAAATTGTAAATGCATACTTGTGTAACGTATGGTTAGAAGCTGATGGAATAGATATAGCGGGCTTTGAGGCACATGACCAATGAGTAATATGTGAATATTGGAACACTAGGTTTATCTTGATTTCGAGGACAAAATTCCTTTGTAAGGGGGAAAGTATGTAACACCCCGTATTTTTGTGCATTTAATATTTAATTAATTCAGGAATTTTAAATTACTTGTGTGTTGTAATTTTAATTGAATTAATTATGGCAATATATATTTTGAAATATTAATCGGGGAGTGAATGGTTAATGTTTAGGGAAATTTATTTACTAAGTGAATAGTAATAATTTAATTATGTCATTTCTGGTATTAATGACGGGGTATGCACTTATCCCAGCCGGGAGTCAGTATAGACTAAATTGGGTGTGAGATAAGAATTTTTATAAATTAATTCGGATGCCAATTTTGAGTGCGTGATTGAGTCCGGATGGATCGAGATAGTCAGAAAAGAGTACCCAGGGGTAATAATTGGGTCTCGGGGCATTTTTGGGCATAGTCGGGCCCACACGGGGTGAGTTGGGCTATTTTAATTAAACCCATTAGGCTAAAAACGGGATTTAGAGTTTTAACCTAATAGAGGGATTAGAAAATCAGCAGCCATCACAAATCTCAGTCTAGGGCTTGAGAGGGAAATTGGGGGAAAGCTTAGCAAAAGCTAACTTGGGTATTTTGGAGTCAAATTAAAGGGCGTCGACGACGAATCAGACCCTACGAACGATTCCATGCAAGTAATTAACAATTTTGATTCATAAAGTGTGGTATCCAATTCATATTTCAGTGATGTGTAAAGTAAATTTCTTTTTGGTGATAAATGGGTACAAAAAGGGGTTTTTGATAATTGAATCATTGAATGAGATTTAAGGTAAGAATTAGTTGTGCTATATAATTCTGAGTATGATTATCTGATTTGAATGAGAAAAAATCAAAATATAAAAGGATGGAATTTGAATTTGAAATTGGGATTGTACCCTAAAAATTTATGTTCTTGGGTGGGTCAAGATTCATAGTGTTAATGATGTTAAAAGGTTTAGATGATATTTTTAGTTCATGAGAAATATTATAAGATGATTAATAGGCTGATTTGAGGTTGGTTTTGAGGAAAGAAACCTCAAAATTTCGTTAATGGTGGAAATCAGCAAGGAAGGAGAGCTGGCACGAAGGGATCGATCGATCGATCGGGGGGCATCGATCGATCGACGATGGGAAATTCTGGGCAGATCGGCCTGTGTGTGATATAAGGGGGAAATTAATTATATATTAATTTCCATACATCCATTAGTGAGTAATTAAATATGAACACATATTCCTAGTAATTATGGGGAAAAGTAATTGGGCTAGGGGAAATTTATGTGGGGCACTTTATGGATAAGATTTAAGAAGGTTTATTCCAAAATAGGGAGATACGGATCAAGTGAGCGAGTGCGGGTATATTGGCTAAGAGACGCCAATGTAGTGAATTAAGTTTGGAGATACACTAATTAATTTAGAGTCGAGATATAGACTCGGGAAATATTTAATTTCAGGTCAAGTGGTTCGAGTCCGGGTATGTTTATAATTATAGGCAAATATAATTGGGAAAATAATAAAATAAAGGTGTGACACATTGTACGCAAAAATATGGGTATGATATTATGAGATGTGAATTGGACCAAGTGAGCGAGTCCGGGTATGTTGGTTAAGTGACATTAAAGTGTTAAATTAATTATTGAGAGAAAGTAATTAGTTTGGAGTCGAACTGTAAACTCGGGTAAGTATTAAATTAATGGGTGTAATAATTAATTTAATTAGAGTCGGGGTGTAGACTCGGGTAGTTATTAAATTAATAGGTGTGTAAATTAATTTAATTAGAGTCGGATTGTATACTCGGGGAGGTATTAAATTAATAAGTGTGTTAATTAATTTAATTAGAGTCGGACGATAGACTCGGGAAGACGATAAATTATTAAGTGAGAAAATTAATTACGTTGAGTTGGGTCACAGACTCAGGAAATTACAAGCAGTGTAAGGGATTTTTAGTACACGGTAAAGCCAGGGGTTTATTATACATATATATATACAGTGTAGTGATAGTATATTTATATACGTGTATATATTGGGTGTGATATTAAATACCAGTGACTAGATATTTATTCAATTTATATACTCTAATGCTATCAATGGAGGTTGCGCGATGTGGGTGAATCCCCTAGCTTGAGGAGTAGGGCGAGTATATCCCCAGGTCATAGCGTCCGGTATATATATGGGTGATGGATTAATCTCACTTTCAGGGAAGGAATATGACCGCCTCCACTTCGTTTATATTTTGGTCCAAGTTGGTGAGCGATTTCAGCTTGGGGAAACTAGATTTTGTGAGCACACCTAGTGAGATGGCATTTTAGAGTGAATCATTCGGTGAGGGTATACTCGAAAGGATGGATACACGTATGATATATGTGTGGATGTTAATAAAAGTACGTATAATATGGTAGTAAATATTATATGTAGGTGATAATCTAGTGTGTGATGTATTTACTTTATATAACTCGGGATACAGTTATATGCTGTTAATTAATGAGAAATTAATTAAGATAATCAATTGTAGGTGATAATACAATGTGTGATATATTTACTTTATATAACTCGATGCTGTTAACTAATATGAAATTAATTATGATAATCAATTGTAGTGAAATTACAGTGTGTGATGTATTTACTTTATATAACTCGAGTTACAGTTATATGCTGTTAATTAATGAGAGATTAATTAAGTTAATCATTTGTGGGAATAATACAGAGTGTGACGTATTAAATTTATATAACTTGTGTTACGATTATATGCTATTCATTAAGAAGGAATTTATTTAAGTTAATTAGTGAGATAACTTATAGTTAATGAATAATTATACTCGGGTTAGAGTAGTATGGCAAGGGGAGGTTACACCAGGACTAGTTGGATGGGGTAGTACAACTAGGTGGGGTTAAGGTAACCGTTAGGTGTGCACATTAGTGGAGGGGCGAGAATATCCACAAGAGAGTGCGACACTAACTTTTATATGAAGCGCATTCATGCATTTTAAATTACTGTAGTTAATTCACTTGCTAAATATTTTCAAAATGTTTTGGGTTCTAACCCTTGCTATAAAACTATTTTCAAAACCTTTTAGGTGTCTAGCCACAGGGACGCCAGGATTGATATTCTATTCCAGGGACACGGAGCTGCGACATATGCGGATGCTAGCAGGAGTTTGGATTAGACGCATCATTCATTCATTCCTAGAGTAGGAATCACTCATCAGTTCCAGTTTTATTTAGGGCATGTCGCCCAGACTTTCAGTTCAGTTTTCAGATCTGTTTTATTCCAATGTTGAATATTGTATTGGATTATTTCACTTTGGTGGCCGATGGTTTATTCGACAAGTTGTGTAATTAATTATTTCGGTTGAGTTTTATTCAGTTGTGTGAATGGTTTCTTTTATTTCCGCATGTACTATTTTTGTGTAATTAAAAAGTTAAAATTGGCACCAGCTTTTGGAATACTATGTGGTTAGTAAGTTTTAAAAAGTTTTTCGACAGTGATGCTAAGGATGATCCAACTGGGATTCCTGTTATAATTTTGTATAGGACTGATCACCCGGTATTTTATTAGGTGGGGTGTTATAGTGATTAATTCAATTATTAAGCAGTGGTGTTGATACAAGTCTTATAATATAAATATCATTTTCAAATGTACCAGAATATATTAGAGATTTTCCATATTTGATACAAAAAAACACCTTTATTAAAATAAAACAAATTTATATTCATCACAAGTTTAGAAATTGAAATCAAATATCTTCTAGTACAACGAATGGTGTTTTAGGTGAGGGAATGGTGGATTTTAGTACACGAAGGTAGATGTTGAGTTTTGGGATGCTTACCAACCGTCCTTTCTCTGTAGTGGTGTCTTGATTAGTCAAGGCGGTGTACCAATCGTGGAAGAATTCTGCGAGGATTAAATCGATGGAGCTTAGCATTTCTATCAGGTAGTCTTATCGATAAATAATGCGAGTAATCCCCTTTTGGGATCTTGTTTAGAGGTATCTCTTTCCTCTGCGATGACCCATGATACATTCAGTTCCCCCTAGTTGAATTTGTGTATTTTGTAGTAATCCACATATAATTTCTCCTCATAGAGAATTTCCAATCCTATCCACATGGATCTCTTTATTTTTCTCCACCATGGCTCGAGGAGCCCGTGATAGGGTAAGTAGTCTCCATGGAGATGGAAGTGGCCATTCCACCCTTTATGGGGGTCTTCAAGTCTTTTAATTATGGCTTTGCGATCGGAGGTGTACCCAAGATCGAATTTTCCCTTATGTTCAGTAGCGATGACAACTTTGAGGGTTCCTTGTTGATGACTTTTGAGACTGAACCCGAGAATGTATCACATCTTTTCAATGATGTAGGTGAATATATTATGAATGATAAACTCCTCTTCTATCATGTGAGCAAGTGGGACAACCCAGATTCAGTTGTGGTAAACATCCCTGCTATAATGGTGAGTGTCTAGGAGAGGGGTAGTATTTGTACTAGCCATAGTGACCGAACCATCATCTCCCTCCCTGGATAATGTTGACCTCAGTGTTGAATGAGAACCTGAATTTTGTGTGGAGTGACGAGGGTAATTCCCTCATGGGATATATCCACGATCTTTCGAGTAGGAGTTTGAAGCTGTCCAGGATGTCAAGTACTTAAAACTCAATATCACACTTAATAGGTCCTATTACGAGAGTAGGAATGATGTCCCAAGAACTTCTTTTTGAATATTACCATATGCCCTAATGGTCGTAAAGGAAGGTGTAAATTTTGAGGCGATGTACCCCAGACCCGTAGCAATGCGAATATGGAGTACGTTGATGGTGGAACCATTGTCCACCAGTAGCAAGGGTAGTATTTATCTGCAAGTTTCAGTATTGTTTTATGGTAATGGAGCCGATACTGAGTGACATTTCAAACAGAGTTAGATTCATAGGTACAGATATTGGAGATAGAAGGTGAACGAGAGCATCTCAGCATTCACTTTATGTATCTAGCAACTCCTAGATGGTGATGTTATTTGAGGTTCCACGGGGTTGCTCCTGGAATTTGTTGTTATCCCAGGGAGGAGGTACGATGGTCACCTCGGGGAACCTTTCTCATTTTCAGTAGCGTTTGGCGAAGAAAAATGTTGACCTAACATGGTGAGGAGGTCAAATTACTTGTCTTGAGTGGGTATGAGTTTTTCCCAGATCTCTCATTCAACGTTCTTTAGAAGTATCAGTAGATCAATCATGATATGGGGCCAAAGTCAGGCGGTGTTGGCTTTGGAGATATCATCTCAGTCCAATATAGAATGGGGTTCCGTATCGAGTTCTTGGGAGCCTCATTCTGGGTCTTTAAGGGAGCTCAGGGCATGAAGTTATCTATTCACCCTAGGCTATGTTCAAGCTAAGAGTGACAGTAAGAATTTATGCTAGCGTGGCTAGGACCTGGTCGTATGTCTGGTCAAGTTCCCCGAGTAAAGGTTCGGTGAAATTGGATGATCCCGACTATATGTCTTCATTTGAGGTTGTTTCTTGTCTACCTTCATCCTCAGGGGGGTTATCTCTCCTAGATCCATTTATTTAAAGATTCTAGCAGCATCGTAAAATATGTCTCTATAGTAGTACCAGTATTAAGTGTATTTGGGCTTTCAGAGTGAGATATCATAGACAAACCATGTGAGAGTCAGTACAGATACTACGTATGGCGGGCTATCAAATTTTACTTGATCATGTCCATAGGGAGAGGGGTGGATAAGTTCCATTTTGACTGCATACGAGTATCTTCGTGAGGGAGGGACTTCTAGTGGGGGGTAACCTCGCAGGTCATCTCATCTTGTAATTCGATGATACCATTAATATGGGATGGATATAGGTGCACATTCCCATAACTATGCCCTGTGTCTGTGTGATGGTGGGACCATATTGATATCTCAATGATAAAGAGGTTGAAGGCCAATCATAAAACTGACATGTGTAGTTCATATTAAGGACATACAAGGTCTTCTTCGAGTGAGTGGAGCTCAGGGGGATTGTTTTATGCTTCTATGAAGTTACACACATTATCTTATATTTCTACTAGTAAATCTCCCCACCCGGTTGTAACACCCTGCTCAAGTAAAAATCGGGTGATCAGTCCTATACCCAGTTAAAATAAAATTTGTAGTTGGTTCATTCTTAGCATCACTGTCGAAAAGCATTTTATTTATTAATCACCTAATATCCAACTAAGCAGTTGTTAAAAAGACTTTTCCAATTTTTAATATAATTAAAATTTCCACTTTTAAAGGATAAACCATTTAACACAAACCATGCACATAATGAATAACAAGTCAGTAATATTGAAATTGAATTAAATGCAACTAGAATAAAACTTTCCAGTTTAATATCTCAACACAATAAACTCCCATAAAACCAAATGTATCAAAAACTGACATAATACATTAACTGACTGGGATAGAATGGAAATACTTAAATCCTCTTGGGCGATATGCCATGTATGAAAGATCAACTACAAAGTATGAATGAATGAATATAAAAGCGTCTAAACAAAATCCAAAACTTCATTGCATCCATAGCTCATTAAAAATATTAATCCTCTATGTTTGGCATCCCTACAGCTGTACACCTGATATAGGAGATACAAGAGAGAAGAGAATATGCAAGAATATGGGTCAAAGCCCGATGTAAAAATAGTTTAGAAAACAACAAGTGAATAAATGCTACATTCAACAATTATTATATACATGTTAGATTATCGAACTCTCTCTTGAGATCATCACCTCTCATTTAGACTTCACACTTAAGGTACCTCTAAATCATACTAGTTACTAATCCCATATTAACTAGTTCATACCAGTGCCACTAACCATAGCCCATATCTTTACCACATATTTCTCTTGTAATACATGTAATACATTTATATCCATTTTCTCATTAACATGGATAATCCCTTTTTCAATTCAATATAAATTAGTATTCACTGACTTAATTCATTTTAGATTTCATTATTTTTCATGTCTAATTAATTCACACAGTAAACACTATCACAAGTATATATACTCATTCACTATGTTATATATATATATATATATATATATATATATATATATATATATATATATATATAATACTACATCCTGAGGCTCAGCTGCGGTGCACACATACTCTGCTATCATGTCCTGGTACATCTCGTTACTGTACAAAGGACTGTTGGTTCAGTGTATCCCTCAAACCATAAATATCAAAATACACATATTGGAGTTGAACATAATCCTAAGCCTTTGGGTTACACACATACCTACGCACCCAAATGACCGGTCACACCCTTATTCACACAAGTGGTGCTCAATCCCTAAGTTCTATGTCCCGAGGTAACAAGTAAAAAATCCCCCATAAGGCTCATCAGGATATGGCTGTCCTCTACGCGCAAACCTCTCGTCGATAGAAAGTAGGCTAGGTATGTCATACACATAAATCAACAATCAATAGGTGTACACATCAACCTATATAAAATTCGGTACGCACTCGACCAATATCATATTAGGAATTCATCCTACCCCAAGTACCTGTCATATTTCTTGAATACCACCCGTACTTGTTAAACACGATTATCATCGTATATTTATTATGTAGTTATAACTCATATAATCTCAAGTACCCGTATATATATCACTAACATTAACCCGTTCTTGACCATGACGATTATTCATCTGTTATTATTATTATTATTATTATTATTATTATTATTATTATTATTATTATTATTATTATTATTATTATTATTATTATTATTATTATTATTATTATTATTATATCTCTCACATAATTTTATTCCTCAATTCCATATATTTTTTCCAATACTAACCCAAGTCCCTCACTCCTTGTTAATATACCAAAATTAATCAAATCTTACAGTGGGTCAAATTACTATTTTCCAACTTTTCTGGGCTAAAAATAGGACTTCTGAAATCTCGTTAGAAGTTCAAAATTCTCGTTTGAGTGAGTTTGTTCGAACAATGTCATTTGAACGACATTTCTTTTGAATTCTCGTTATTAATCTCGTTCGAACGAGTTCCCCGGGTCATTTAAACAACTTTATAGCAGGTCGAGAACAACCCCCAGATTTCTGCGTTTTTTCATGGTTTCTCACACCCAAAGTATCATGGATTTTATTCTACCCAAAACCCAAATATTCTAACATTTTTATAACATGTTCACGGGTAATTTTCACATAAGAGCAACATCAAATTCATACGTTCATAAGGGTATCATCATCAAACCCATTAAATCCTCAAAATTTCAATTTATCTAAATTCTCCATTTTTATACCTCTTAAAAGCCCATAATTTAGAATGATAATTTCATATCTAAATCATCAAATTTCCATATTTAATATGAGTAGGATTCATCTATATGCAATACCTATAATCATTTTCATATCTTCAATCAACATATATAAATCCTCTACATGTAAAACCTATCCATTTTCATATTTATATCCTCTACATGTATAAATTTCCAACTACATGAATTTGCCTATCCATTAAAATTGATTTATAAATCATTTTAATCCCAAATTCATAAGTTCATCAATCCAAAAGAAATCATATTATAACATGGATAATATAAGCACCAAATTAGAGCAAAAATTACACTTGCCTTATGTATAGGTCTGAACCTTTGGAGAAGATAAGTGTTTGGAACCTCCTCTTCTTTTTTTCGGCCACTATACGGTGGTGGTGCAAGGTGTAGATATGGTGGTTGTGCCCTTAATTTGCCCTAGGTGACTCTTTCTTTCCAAGCAACTATTCATCTCCTCTAAATAACCTTTCACTTTCTCTCAAAAGACCTCACTCTGTGTTGATTAAATGAACCTTACATATGATCTAAACTCACATATATAACAAGTCTCCAAGGTTATCTAAAAGAAAAAAAACGTAGGTACTATTCATCTCCTAAACAAAATGACTAAAATGCCCCTTCGGGGTGTCCTTTCATCTTTCAATTGACCCCAGACCCAAATCAAACTCCCAGGTAGACTTTTTTGCCTATTTTTACCCTTTCGGACTCAACCGCGCACTCAAAATGATCATTCGAATGACTTAAAAATAAATCTCATTTTATTTCCCAAGTTTAGTACCGACACGACTCATAAGCGTGTCCCAACTTAATTTCCATTATTTCCATATTTGTATCTCCCGATAATAATTATTATATTCACATATTACTTTTATATTACTAAGTAATATTCAGAATCATATATTAATTTAATCTCTAGTAATATTCAATCTGGATTAATCCCAATTAATTTTTCACATAATTAATTCCAATTAATCCCATTAACTTTTAATTTATCTCATATTATAAGTCATTGAAATTATGAGGTATTACACCAGTGTCTCAAATGATCTGATATATGTAAATTCTGGCATACCGGAGCCTTCCCTTGCTATTGAAAAACTAGAGAGGCGGTCCCCCATATGAGAGGTTGGGCTATTGACTATCTGCTGAGTAACCTTATTTTTTCATGCGCCATGTCTAGTGTTCATGTTATTCTATTTGGTCGAGCTCATCTGTTGTAGCCTTATAACAAATCCCAAATTTGAAGTCTAGGAGGTTAGGGGCTTCGAATAATGTGGGTACTTTCTTATGTATCCTGAGTCCTTTTTCGAGGAGTAGTCCCACTATGTCATCATTCCCTAGAGATGAGGGTTGGGGTTGAACTCATATCTGGGACCTAGGGAATTGTTTCCTTAGGTGATGAGGAGGTGGTCAAAGAGTTATGTGATCCCCTGTTCTGGTAGGTCAGCATAATACACATAGTTGGGACTGGGTGCATGAGGTCTCTGAGTATGTTCTGTACAGGCTAAATGTGGTGTTTAATAGGGGAGGTATCGATGGTGGGTCTATCAATTGTGAAGGATCGAGGTCACCTCTGGAGTCAGTCCGTATCATGTGGATGGTACCCAAGTAGTACACATAAATTTTTGGTCCAAGAGGAGAGGCTCAGGTGAATATTTCATGTTATAAACTTTATTCTGACTTGAATACGACTTAGGAGACCATAACCCTTTAGTTCTCACAGTTTTGATTCCACCTTTCTTATGGGAGCTTTGGATCGACTCTATACTCGATAGGTTCAGGATATGCCATTAAATTGGTTTCCCTAGATATGTCTCTACAGATGTAGTGTGCTCTTATACTTTCACCCTCATCGTATAACAACTCGTGATGAGGTCTGTATTTCCAGGTAATATAATCATTGGCTTGGAGCAATAAATCTTCCTCACTCATTTGTATTGGGTGACTTGAGTATTGAGGTGGTTGAATCATGAGTTCCTTATTTTGATGAGTGACAGTTGTGGTGATTCTACTGTATACAGGTGAATGGACTAATGGTGAGCCGAGAGCATGGGGAAAGAGGACACTGCTATTGGTTTTCGTATTCGAGAGGGTAAATAGGTGCACCTCTGGGTGGATATTTACCAACCAGTGGACTGGATAGGTACTATGAAGGTGATGTGCTCGGTTTTCTAGAGGGATTCTTCATATATCTCCTCCCATTTGGTTGAGTGATCGATTTTTTTTAGGAAGGGGGCGATAAGTCCCAACTCTTTGGAGAGTATGAATTTTGTGACTAAGAGGAGGTCTGGACTGTAGTGGTTATCTATAGGAAGTGTATGGCCATTATGAAGAAGTTAATATGGTATATGGTGGGCTTTGTCTTAGTGATGATTTATATGGCGAGTGATGATGTACTCAGGGGTAGCTATTTAAAGGAGGCATGTGTCCTCATCCTCGACTTGTGATGGATATTGACTATAAGAATGGATGGATCAATGTTTAAGACTCGAGCATTTTATAGGGTATTGGTTCCCGGGGTTAAGATGATATGGAAAAATGATTGTTGGTGACATTATTCCTTAGATGGATGAGGCTCCTAGTATCGATAAGGTCTTAAAAGACGTACCTTAAGGTGCAATAATTATGGGTGATGTGATCTGGGTCCTTGATGGTACACGCGGTGTGAGTCTGATTTCTAATTTTTATCCTTAGTGGTTGGGAATGGTCTAGGTTTAAGTGGTTTAAGACGAACATCTAACTTTAGAGCAATGAAGACTTGATTTAGGGGGCTTATAATTTACTGAAGATTCTCGGCCGAACATAAAACTCTTTGGGAGGAGGCATGGTGTGATGATTTTTTGGAGGGGTGCCAATAAAAAAGGTGAATGCTACCTTGGTCGGGTAGTATTAACAACCGTGCATAATACTGATGGTAGATTGACTACGAGGGTGATGATGTGAGATGTGTAAGACCCTGGCGAGTACTTAAGGGTGAAGAATTGGTCAAAGGTGTAATGAGATTCCTTAGTGGTTTTAGCATATTTGATGTCTAGACTTTCTTCGATTTAATACCCTATATGACTGGGAGCTTTTAGCTCTAGGATCTAGGTGAGCCCAAGTTTAATTTTTACTTTCCTTTGGAGGCTTTTGATTACAATATCTATTTACTCCCCTCTACGAAATGATTGTTCATCTTCCTGATTTTCCCTCTCCAGCTAGTGACGAAAATGCCAATTGCCTCCTCTTTTTCCTGCTTTAGCATTTCGAGATCCTTTTGGGTGAAACCCAGTTTTTCACTTTATTCGTACTGCTTGAGGAAAGCAAGACATACACCATCCCATGTTTTGGCAGTTCTCTCACATTTAAGTCCTATGTGCCAAGTGAGGATCCTTTCGGCTAGTGTGGATGATAACATCCTTTCTAATTCCCCTAGGTCAACTTTTTAAACCTGTATCTTGAGGTGATAGTTATATACGTGGGAAGTTAGATAACCTACCTCTTTGTAGGTTTTGAAGACTATCATATTGAACTTGTATAATAGTTAGGCTTCAGGATAAAGGGACTTCTTTTATGTCGATAAGCTCATGTGTATTTTGCATTTTATTGATGGCTTTTTAGAGGAAACTTAGTTTCAATTAGACTTACGTTATCTCTTGGTTTGGTGGTGGAGGAATATCCTCTTTGATCGTTGGGGGGGGGGGGGGGGTCATAAATTTAGACCATGGGGGACCTTGGAAAGCGATGTTTTGGTATTCAGGGTACTGATGGTAGGTCTCAAAGTAACCATGTGAAGAAATAGTACTTGGAAGTGGGGAGAACCAATGTTAGTAGGGAAGCTGGAGATGGAACTGGAGCAAGTGGATCCTCGGGGTTGGTGGCCATGCCCTCAAAAGTTACCGAAGATGGTGCACCAATATTAGGGATAGGAGAAGGAATGACGTTCTCTCCTATTATGGTATGGGTTCTGTGCATGTGGCCTTGGGTTTTTCCTATTGCCCTAATCTCAAACTGTATGGTGTTTCTGGGAAGCATTGATAAATTCAAGGTGTCTCAGAGTTTGATCTATAACTAATGAGACTTGATATTATTCTGTAGACATGGATTGTACAACGGTGTAGATATGATAATCATAAGTGGGGAGGTTGCTGGCAAAAACTAATTTGCCTCACGGGGTAAGAACTTAGTGTGATCTCTCTGTTGATGGAGTAAGTGCAGAAAAAAGTTGGGGAATTTTAGTTCAGGCTTTTGTAGACAAAAGGACAAACAAAAGAATAATAAATACGAAAAGAATGACTCATATATGCACAATATTTTATGATGCAATTCTTTTACCCATTTTTAAACATAGTTGGACAACATTTTATTTGTTAAGTTCTTTGTCTTAGTAGTATCTTCAAAGCGTAAGAACTTTAACATAATCTTATTGGATTCGAGTGAACACGGGTGAGCTCTCATTTTTTTAGAACGATGAGTGAAGAAATAATATATTAAGATTTATTACTTTTTCCAAAATAAAAAAGTGGTTAAGGGAATTGATTCGGCGTAAATATTTCATATTTACCCTCGTATTTTAAGCATTTTTAGTACGTCGTGCAATGTAACTGAGCCGACTTTATCTCATATTCATGCTATTAACCATATTTGGCAAGTACATCTTGTTTTGTGTATTTATCATGTGTTTTATAGGTAATTTATGCAAGTAAACACGAAAGAGAAATCTAAATAGTGAAGGAAATCCAAAGAAAATAGAAGTCAAGGGAAGTTTCATAATTTTCCCCCTGGAACCCAAAGACAGTGCCAACTGCAAAGTTGAAGATCTTGAAGTCACAAGAATACTAAAAAAATGGTACCCCATTCCGAGATATAGTCAAGAAGTTACATGTAATTAAAGTAAAAAATCCAAGAAAAATGAGGCAGTCAATGTCACCAAAACCAAAGGCCAAACCGATTTGATAGCAAATTAGTTTGTTGTCACACCTGAACCGGTTCGGAGTACCTGACACGGAACTTTAATGCATATTTTTTCTAGAGTGTTTTTTTAAGTGGGACTCTTGCAAAAAACGGGGGGAGTTAGTTGTCGTTAGACATTAGGGATAATTTTTATGAGTTTGTTTTTACCTAGAGATAGAAAGAGAGGGAGGCAAAAACTTAGTCTTCAATTTTCCTTCATCAAGCTTAAACTTTTATGGACCAATTTTGATGGTTTATATCAATAAAGTTTGTCTTCTTCTTCTTCTTCCTTTCCCTTGAAGTTTATATTGTTTGCATGTTGTATTAATTTATAGAGCTTTAAGGATTCTTATGCATGTTTAGAGATAGTTTCCTTATGACTTTGATTACATGCAACGTATATTTCATGCTTTCTAATAATTACACCATGTCTGGCTAGGTTTTCTAGACGGTTGGGGCACATGAGCCCAACCTAGGTGATGAGTTAGGTATAAAATTGAATAAAAATATGGAGATAATTTGAACATTTGATATTTTATCGAAACACATATTATAGATATCTTAACTCGTTTGCCCTAAGTAACCGATGTATTTTAGAGTATAATATGTGCACCAGAAATCTAATCATTCACGTTAACTTTATTATTGATTAAATATTGTGCGGAGTTAAATACTCATATAGTTAATTCCTTGATAGGCTTAATGTTTTCTTTGAATTATTAATATAATTTTTTGAACCTTTTATATCCAACGAATTTACCGACGGTGCGAGGAGTGTACTCCAATCCCATTTTCTCATATAGTTTAAAATCACTTCATTTTTATCACATGTGTAGTTAGTTATTAGTTTAATTAATTTGCTTTGGTTAATTACAAGATATCAAAACAATAATCTTTTCTTTTTTTCTTGAGTCAAACGTAAGATTTTTAATCTTTCCTATTTTTCGTCATGTCTTACGTCCTATTCCCTCTGTTCAATACCCGATTTACCAGATTATTACTTGAGCGAACGGTTTAAACTTTAATCGTAATTCACATGCGTTAGGTACACACTTTTTAAGTCGCATCAAATTTTTAGCGCCGTTGCCGGGGAGTAGGTAGACATTTGGATTAGGTCAAGTGAATCCAAACTTTGATTGTAATTGTTAAAGAAAATTATAAAATCTAAAAAAATTCAGAGAAATAGAAAGTAAAAAATATAGAATCTCTTTAGTCCTTACATATAAAACCCTCAACCAACTCCTAAATCCAATCTAACGCAAATTCATGAAAATCCTATAGTTGAGTGCGATCCTAATAGCCCACATGCTCCTTGCGTTCCATAATTTTAGGTTCCACTTCCTACACCGCCCAACTCTATAACGAGTCACACTTTGAGTCACACTTATAGGGCGTAGAGTGAGGATATCGAGTCATTTATAGAGAAAGAAATGTCTGATAACACCAGTTTTGGTATGGGTGAGGGTGAGATGGCGTATCGCCCCATAAGAGACCTCTTATATCTACAGCCAACCGTCACTTCGGGATGTATTATATGAATCTTTATAATGCGGGGAAATTCCTTTTTCATAATGGGATGATTCAGATTCTTCCCACATTCCATGGTTTGGAGTTGGAAAAACCATACCTCCACATCTGCAAGTTCGAAGTGGAATGTAAAACTTTTAGCGATCAAGCGTGCACCAAAGATGTCATTCGCCTCAAACTTTTTCCCTTATCCATGAAGGATAAGTCCAAGACTTGGCTATGTTATTTTTGTTGAACTTGATTAGAACATGGAGAGATATGCAAGTTAAGTTTCTCCTGAAAGTCTTTCCCCAACATCGAGCCAACTCTATAAAAGCTCAAATTCAAATCTTTAAAAAACACGAAAATGAGCATTTTGATATATATTGGGAGCGGTTTAATGATTTCCTTAATATGTGCCCACACTAGGAATTTGAGAAGTGGAGACTTATCCTCTTCATTCATCACAGGCTAAACTTAAGTTCCAAACAATGCATGGAAATAATGTGCTAAGGGAAATTTCTAGCGTTGGATGTGGACGATGCTGAGGCTCACCTTAACTATGTCGTCGAGACTACTCAAGCATGGGACACGTTCGATCCAAATGCCCAAACCCGAGCTCGACAAATGTCCACAGCTACTCCTGCGTCCAAACTCTATCATTTGGACACAGTAGCCGAGTTGAAACTTCAAATCAACCAATTTACTAAAAGATTGGATGATGTAATCGAGTCACGAGGAAGAGAAACATCTGGTTCCGCTCGAGCATAAAGAGAGGAGGTATATGCGATTTGTGAGGCGGTACATTCAACAAAGGAATGCTCGATGATACCCACCTACAAAGTTATGCTTCAAGAGCAAGTGGAAGTGGTGGGATATTTTAAGGATAATTTTAATGCCCCTCACGGGAATTCCAAAAGCCCTTCGTGGCGAAACCATCCGGATTTCAATTACAGGCAACCACTCGCAGCGATGAATCCTAATTCACATGTTACCCAACCTCTGCCACCACCTCCTGCGCCTTATATCACCCTGAGAACGTATGTGCTTGCGTTAAAATGATAAACTTATATATTAAACACCTTTTAACCCAAACAAACCCTAAACATGCAACAGTATGTGATTGAATAAGATAATGAACAAAGCAAGAACATTCAAACACATGCTTGTGAGGAAAAATCCCCCAAAGGGGCAAAACCATTTATTTTCATTATAATATTGTAACTGTACAATTTTGGATTACAATGAAAATACAAGTGACTAAGAATTACACACCCTCAGATGTTGGATTCTGTAGTCGGCGGCTGGAAATGTCCCTTTCCAGGAGGGCAGCAATGAAGAAGAAGGTCGGTCTTCTCCACAAGAGTATGAACAAACATAAGGTTGTGTTCTTGGGTTGCAAACTGATTCACAAAGGATTGGAAAAGATGTGTGAATCAAAACATGAGTTTGGAAACTCAAAAAGGTGAAGACTTGAGGTATATGGACTCTCAAATTCGTCTTTCAAAGTCTTGCAAAACAACTCCCATGAAGTTGGTATTTATAGGGAAATACATGAAGAGACCCACGATTTTAAAACTCTGAAATTCTATCCAGCGTACAGGGACCCCGAACCGGTTCGGGTACCCTGCGAACCGGTTCGCCCCCCAAACCGGTTCGGGCTGGGTTCGGGGAAACTTGCTGGGAACAGGGGCTAAACACTTAGAAAAATTCCCAGTATTTTCAATGTAAATATCTCCATTTTCAACGGGCCATAACTTGTTCACCGTAGCTCGGATTGAGGTGTCGTTTCTTCCAGTATATTTATTGCGGCAAGCTCTTCAACTTTTCAGTTGACTAGTCCTCTGGACGGTGGATGTAAAATTACCAATTTTCCTTTAAACATCCCTAGCATGACTTGTTTCACTGATTTGACTTCTCTTGCGTACCACTTGCATTACGAGCCTAGAATCAAGGAACGTGAAGTCGTTGATGCAGATGAGGGACACATTAATGGAGATAATGCATGCTTGATTCTCAGAATTCGAATTGAGGCCGTCATATGAGATCATGTAGGGACGTGCCAAATGTAATGGCGTACGACATACAAAACTGTAAGATAACGGACATGGAATTATGTCCTAAAAAATCTCCCCCTATGTCTATACCGGTACATACATAAAAAATCCGAATTATCAAATATGAAATTGCCTATACAAATCTACCCTTCCATGAACCCAAAACTGGAAAGATACAAATGAATAAGTCTTCATCGCTTGTTCTTCAAATCTTCAGGAATCTCAACACTTTTCTCATCAGGGTGTGAAATCCAATGATAATCCTTGTAGTACCTACACACATGAGAAAAAGCAAAATACTAAGTGACATATCGAGTTTGAAATTAGATAAACATATATACCAATTTATGAGCTAACTCAAACTTTCAAAACTCCCCCATAATTAGATAATTCATTCTCCCCCTTTTTATGATGTCCCCAAATAGACAAGTGAGAGAAATAAATCAAATAAGCAAGTGCGGGGTGTCATTAGTATAAAATCACACCATGAATGAACACAAAGCAACCAAGACTATGATAGCGTAAATGAAGTGGTGTGATAAAATTCGATAGGAAAATAAATGCATACAAACATGACATATGTGCACGATGAATATTGGATACTCCTAGCGAATGAACTCAAATGTGTCCTTTGGTGTAAAAGAATGACAATATAAGATATTGACTCAATCAAATCAAAAAATCAAAGCATAAAGTGATTTTCACACCAATAACGTCCTATGCTTTTTTAGCACTTTCAAGGAAGTGCAAACCCGTTTAAAGATTCTCCAACCAAACTCCCTCAGATATAATTTTGAATAGAGGCATTCTAAATTCTCAAACTTTGGAAAATTGATGGTGAAACCTATGTGGCCCATATTTGGCAGGAAGTGATTTTTATTGCCTTTAAATTTTTCGGGCTCTTTTAACCTCTTTGGACCTCGGATATTAAAATTCCTCCATTTTTAGGTCCTTTTTAACGGTGGCTTTTGCGCAAAGAATAGATAATTACCTTTCGCAGCCCCTCCCCGTTATACAAAAACACACAGTCTCACCAAAACGGTTGTTACATGCATTCCAATCTTGTCAAGTTTTATCGCATATTGTACATTGTATAGACAGGATTGAGATGGAAACACTCAAGCCAATATGAGATATACAAGTGCAATAATCAAATATAGCCGTGCATGTGTGCAATAAAGGATATAGGAGTCAAACATGTAGGAAGATATCACTAATTACATCTCAAAGACTCTAACCAATGTAAAGCACATGGATGAAATGATGTAGCCTCTCAAATCTCTATCAAACAGTCACATGAATATATGGAATGAAGTTGTGACTTGGCTATCTTAAATGCTCATCCATAAAAGGTGCTTAAAAAAAATCTTTTTGGTCTTTTTCAAAAATTTTATCAAAATAAAATCTTTTTGTGCTTTTCTTAAAAATAAAAGAAAATCTTTTTGTATTTTTCAAAAGAAATATAAAAAGCAAAAAGAATAAACAAAAAATTGTACAACTAAGCAATGGTACATATAAAACGGAGTAGCAATAGGAAGCATATGATATGAACATGAGGAATCATCCTATTCTAGACATAAACCAACCCCTCAGTCAACTGTGCAAATCCCCAAAGACTTCCTAAGACTCTCAAATCTAAGGGCATCTACAGGTTTCGTGAAAATGTCGGCTAACTGACGGTCGGTGGGAAAAAAACTCAGGGATACAGTGTTCTCCTCAACTAACTGACGAATAAAGTGCTCACGTATCCTGATGTGCTTTGTGCGCGAATGCTGGACGGGATTGCGGGATATGTGAATCGCGCTCGTGTTATCACAAGAAATGATCATGGTGTCATGTGAAATCCCATAATCCTCCAACATTTGCTTCATCCACAAGAGTTGTGTGCAACAACTCCCAGCGGCTATGTACTCAGCCTCTGCAGTGGACAAAGAGATGGAATTTTATTTCTTGCTCAGCCAGGAGACAAGAGCAGAACCAAAATAGAAACACCCACCAGAAGTGCTCCTACAACCATCTATATCCCCGGCCTAATCGGCATCCGAATAGGCACACAAATGGTCATCGGTATCAAAGGAATACCAAATACCGTATGAGAGAGTCCCACTCATGTATTTAATAATACGTTTTAGAGCAAGTAAATGTGACTCTTTTGGGGACGCCTGATATCGCGCATGGACTCCAACACTAAAGGCGATGTCGGGACGACTGGCAGTCAAGTAGAGAAGGCTACCGATCATACTCCGATATAAGGTTTGCTCTACGTCCTTGCCTGAAGCGTCCTTTCTAAGCTTGGTAGTGGTACTCATAGGTGTACGAGCATGCTTAGCGGAGTCTAAACCAAATTTCTTCACTAGGTCTCTATCATACTTGGATTGGGAGATGAACATCCCATCCTCTAGCTGACGAACCTGGAGACCAAGGAAGAATGTGAGCTCACCAACCATGCTCATCTCAAACTCAGTTTTCATCTCCTCCTCAAAGTGGTGAGCATGCTGGGAGCATGTGGATCCAAAGACTATGTCGTCCACATAGACCTGGGCAACCAAAATTGCACCATCATCTCTCCTGACGAACAACGTCATATCAACTCCCCCTCTCTTGAAGCCACGGGCTAAGAGATAGGAAGTAAGCCTCTCGTACCAAGCACGGGGTGCTTGCTTCAAACCATACAAGGCTTTCCTCAGATAGTAGACGTGCTCCGGGTGTTGAGGGTCTTCAAACCCTTTTGGTTGTTCCACATAAACCTCCTCCTATAGAATGCCATTTAAAAAGGCACTCTTGACATTCATCTGATATAACTTGAAGCGCAGATGACATGCGATGGCGAGCAGAAGATGGACGGACTCAAGCCTCGCAACATGAGCAAATGTCTCCCCAAAGTCTACACCCTCTATTTTTGTGTAGCCTTGAGCGACCAACCTAGCCTTATTTCTGATTATGGTACCATTTTCATCCATTTTATTCTTAAAAATCCACCGGGTACTTATCACATTAGTCTCACTAGGTTGGGGGACAAGTTCCCAGACATTGTTCTTTTTAAACTGAAGCAACTCATCCTGCATAGTAGATATCCAGTGTTCATCCTTGAGTGCTTATTTATGGTTCTTGGGCTCGACTTTGGACATGTAGCAAAAATGGCTAACAACGTTCTCTAGTTGAGCACAAGTCTTGACCCCTAGAGTGGGATCGCCAATAATGGCAGATGGGTCATGACTCTTGCGAACCCAAGCAGGTGTGTCCCCTAACACAGGAGTAGGGTCCACAGAGTGTAAGAGAGGAATAGGTAAATCACTGTCAGAACAATCCTCATCCTCACACTGAAGATTAGGATCAATAACCGTCGAAGGTTCGTCATCTTGCACGGTGACGTTTATTGATTCCATAACCTTAGAGCTCTTCAGGTTAAAAACTCGGTACGCTCTGCTAGTCTATGAATATCCTAGAAATATTCTCTCATCGCTCCGGGAGTCGAACTTTCCTAATTGCTCTTTATCCCGTAGGATGTAGCATTTACTCCCAAAAACACGAAAATATGCCAGGTTAGGCTTCTTGCCAGTCCACAACTCATAAAGAGTCTGAAGTGTGTGAGGACGCAAATAAACCCTATTCACCGTGTGGCATGAAGTAGACACTGCCTCCGCCCAAAATCTCCTAGAAACTTTACGACCTAGAAGCATAGATCTAGCCATCTCTTGGATCGTTCTATTCTTTCTCTCAACAATCCCATTTTGCTGAGGAGTTCTCACAGCAGAAAACTCATGTTTGATCCCGAGGCTATCACAGTAAAGGTCTATCTTTGCTTCTGTGAATTGAGTGCCATTGTCACTACGCATCCTGTTAATAGTGACACCGTGTTGATTTTGCAAGACACGAAACTTAGTCGTTAAAAATTCTACAGCATCGGATTTCTCTCTCAGAAAACCTAAAATGGAGTACCTGGAGAAATCGTCTACCATCACGAGGATGTACCTCTTACCACCTAGACTCTCAGTACGAGTGGGACCCATAAGATCCATATGAATCAACTCAAGAACACGAGAGGTGGTAATGGAATGCAACTTCCTACGAGGACTATGAATTTGCTTTCCCAACTGACAGGGTCCATAAACGGTCGAAGTTGACTTTCCAAGAGATGGTAAGCCACGTACTAGGTCCTTTTTAGCTAAGCGATTGAGATCTCTAACGTTCACGTGACCTAGACGTTGGTGCCACAGATCCATAGGAGTGATCGTGGCGCTATTGCAGATAAGTGAGGACGTGGGCTCAGTCCCATAGCAGTTATCCTTTGTCCTTACCCCTTGCACTAATAGTTTACCATCTTGATTATAGACTTTACAAGTATCCTGGTCAAACTTTACTGTAAAGTCAGCGTCGCATAGCTGACTAATGTTGAGAAGGTTTGCTTTCAAACCTTTGACGTACAACACATTCTCTAGCTTAGGAAATCTTGGTAACTCTACAGTACCTCGTCCTACAATGCTAGACTTGCTCCCATATCCAAAGGTGACTCTACCATCCTTATAGTCCTCAAGGTGGGTAAAAAATGAGACATCACCTGTCATGTGTCTGGAGCATCCACTATCAAAATACCACTGTGAGGTATTATGTGCTTTGAGAGCAATATGAACAATGAAGGCATTTTTATCTTTCTTAGGTACCCAAGAAGAGGTGACCTTTTGTTTGCCTTTGTTGTTGTTGATTTTAGCTGGAATGTGAGAAGGATTCACTAACGGCAAAGACATCCGTCGGAATTCTTCCATCAAACTCTGAGACGTGGCAGCTAAGAACTCAACTCGCTCTCTCAGACAGGAAAACTCATCAGTATGACGTGGTGGAGCAGTAGTACGTCGTGTTCGACCCATGCTATAGAAAAACTCCCTGAGGTGGCCTTTTCTCTTGCAATAAGTACAAAAGAACATAGTCAAAGGCGGACCTTGGTTTGCTTTTCTTGGTCGAACTCTCCTGTGAGGTTTTTGACGATGGCCATAAGGAGTCGTAGTAAACTCAGGAACTGGTCCGGGTGCAATTTGGGATGTGGAGGCACCATCATAAACAATTCCCTGCCGATCACCAAAACCTAAAGCGGGGCCGAGGAGCATCTTTCCCATTTTCCCATATTTGTCCTCGATTTGTACCTTGACTTCCCGTGCTTTCTTAAGATCATGAGTCAGCTGGGCAACAAGGGCTTCAAGTTTCTTCCGAGTCTCCACGGAGGAATGGGGCTCACTCGTAAGACTAGCCACTTGTTTAGTCAAGTCCCCTCTCTCTTTCTAAAAAATAATCTCTCTCTCTCTCTCTAAAGAAACTCTCTTTCTCAACACAGGCAGATTCTCTCTCTCTCAGGGCGGTATAGGTGGAGGACTCTCTCTCTCCCTCGCTTTTCTTAAATCTTCCTCTAAGCCGGTGATCTTAAGAACTAACGCTTTGTTACGCTTTTTAGTTTTAAAAGACTCAGAATATAACTCAGCGTAGGCGCGTTGAATATCACTCTCGCTCTCACTTGTGTCATCCTCCCCCTCACTCACATCGATCTCACTGTCGAGGTGTCCCTGTAAAGCATCATCCTCATCGTCGCGAGGAGAAATAGGAGTGCTCACATGACTGGCCATGAATGCGGTGAAGTTACACTCATGCGGTGACTCATCTCCTGAATCCACCGTCTCGACCTCACTGTCGTCGCTAAGAGAAGCATTAAGGACAGCATTCCCTTTCTCTCTATTCAGACGAGTGGCACACTCAAAGGCTCTATGACCCCTACCATCGCACTCAAAGCATCTCTCACTTTCTTTCTTAGGAGGATTTTTGGAGTCTTTTTCATTTTTCTTTTCAAACTTATTTTTCTCAAATTTCTTTTTATCTTTAAAATTGCCATTTTTCTTAAATTTGAGAATCCTCTTGAATTTTTTTGCAAAAACAGCCAAATCATCGAGTTCAAAATCACATTCAGAATCTGACGTGTCAGTCTCTCTCTTTCTAGATGACTCTACCCTCTTTCTAGCCGACCCCTCACTCCTTCTCTCTTTATGCATTAAGTGCAATTCCCTTATCTTTAGATTTGGCAGTTTTAGGGAACATATCAATTTCATAAGTTTGCAAATCTCCTACAAGTTCTTCCAATTTTAGCGTATTTAAATTACCCATAGAATTTAGCACAGTGGCTTTATGGATAAAACACTTAGGTAAAGAACGAATAATATTTTTAACAACTCTATCATTAAGAATATGTTCACCAAGATTAAAGCTAGTATTCACAATGTCAGAAAGTCTAACATAAAATTCATCAAAGCATTCAGATTCATGCATGGAGATGGTTTCAAATTGAGTTGTCAAATTTTGCAACTTAGATTCTTTCACAGCATTAGTTCCTTCATGGGTGAGTTGTAAAACATCCCATCCCTCTTTTGAAGTGGTGTACGTCATTATGCGTTTGAACTCATCAGGTGTGACAGACCCAGAAATAGCACTTAGACCCTTAGAATTAAAATATGACCATTTAAATTCTTCATTAGTCCAAGAAGTGACAGGTTTCAAGTTGATCACATTATCAAGAGTCACGGAGGGAGGAGTCCACCCTCTTTCAACTAAAATCCAAACCCTTTCATCTATGGATTTTAAAGCCGACCTCATTCGGGCTTTCCAATAAGCATAATTTGTCCCGTAAAAAATAGGCATTTTATTATATAACTTCTCCATTTGAACATGCACTCTTTCAAAAATCAATTTTTAGAAAAAAAGATATTTAAGAAAAATTTTGCGGAAAATAGGAATATGCAATAGATTAGCGTAACCTGCTCTGATACCAATTTGAGAACGTATGTACTTGCGTTCAAATGATAAACTTATATATTAAACATCTTTTAACCCAAACAAACCCTAAACATGCAACAATATGTGATTGAATAAGATAATGAACAAAGCAAGAACATTCAAACACATGTTTGTGAGGAAAAATCCCCCAAAGGGGCAAAACCATTTATTTTCATTATAATGTTGTAACTGTACAATTTCGGATTACAATAAAAATACAAGTGACTAAGAATTACCCTCAGGTGTCGGATTCTGTAGTCGGCGGCTGGAAATGTCCCTTTCCAGGAGGGCAGCAATGAAGAAGAAGGTCGGTCTTCTCCACAAGAGTATGAACAAACACAAGGTTGTGTTCTTGGGTTGCAAAATGATTCACAAAGGATTGGAAAAGATGTGTGAATCAAAACATGAGTTTGGAAACTCAAAAAGGTGAAGACTTGAGGTATATGGACTCTCAAATTTGTCTTTCAAAGTCTTGTAAAACAACTCCCCCGAAGTTGGTATTTATAGGGAAATACATGAAGAGACCCACGATTTTAAAACTCTGAAATTCTATCCAGCGTACAGGGACCCCGAATCGGTTTGGGTACCCTGCGAACCGTTAGCCCCCCAAACCGATTCGGGCTGGGTTCGGGGAAACTTGCTGGGAACAGGGGCTAAACACTTAGAAAAATTCCCAGTATTTTCAATGTAAATATCTCCATTTTCAACGGGCCATAACTTGTTCACCGTAGCTCGGATTGAGGTGCCCTTTTTTCCAGTATCTTTTTTGCGGCAAGATCTTCAACTTTCCAGTTGACCGGTCCTCCGGATGGTGGCTATAAACTTACCAATTTTCCCTTGAACATCCCTATCATGCCTTATTTCACTAATTTGACTTCTCTTGCGTACCACTTGCATTACGAGCCTAGAATCAAGGAACGTGAAGTCGTTGATGCAGATGAGGGACACATTAATGGAGATAATGCATGCTTGATTCATGGAATTCGAATTGAGGTCGTCATATGAGATCGTGTAGGGACGTGCCAAATGTAACGGCGTACGACATACAAAACTGTAAGATAACAGACATGAGAATTATGTCCTAACACATCCCACTGCGTAGAAATCTTGAGGACACATTTAATCAATTTATGCAAGCTCAATCAGAAACCAATGCTCAAATGCCTGAATGTTTACTGAAATAAATGCAAACATTTCTAGATTACAATCTTTCTTAAGTGTCCAAGATAAGGGCAAGTTTCCATCCCAAGGTCAAAGACTTCCCTAAGGTTAAAATACTGCTAGCTCTACTTCCAATGCAAATCAAGATCAATGTAGTGAAGTTACCACTCTACGTAGTGGGTGAGTTATTGACTTGTAACCTTCCCCACATGATGAGCAAGACGATGAGGAGATTTTGCCCGACACGAAAGAGTTCGAAGATGTCCACTTGAAAAGGAGTGGTAATGATGATATAGTAAGGCTCGAGGTGGTCATAAAACCCCCGATTGCTTCCCTATACCCTCAATGGTTAGTATCTCACTCCAAAGAGACCCCATGTGACGATGTCTTAGACATTCTAAAGTAAGTAAAGATATATTTACCTTTTCTCGAAATCATAAAGAAAATTCCCGCGTATACTAAGTTTATTAAGGACTTACTCACGTTGAAACGTAGGCTAAAAGTAAAAAATGTGTTCCTAGCATAAAACGTCAGTTCAATAATGTTGAGTGATCTTCCACCCAAGTATAAAGATCCGAGTGTGGCTACCATTACATGTATCATGGGGAAGAACCGAATCGAGAGAAAGATAATAGATCTAGGGGTGAGTGTGAACATTCTTCCTAATTCCATCTATAAATAATTAGAATTAAGGGACCTTAACCCACCAAGACGACCCTCCAATTAGCATATCATTCAGTAAAGATACCAAGGGGGGTCGTTGAGGACGTAATCATCCAAGTTGACACTTTTTACTTCCCAATAGATTTTATCAATTGGGCCAAGAAACCCTTCAATCTCTTCAGTAACCATGCTCTCGTTATTCTTTGCCGTCCATTCTTACCTATGGATAATGCTCTTATCAATACTCGAAATGGGAAAATGCAACTTAAATTTGGGAACATGACTTTTAAAACAAACATCTTCAACATCACTAAGAGCAAGGGTGACGAGGGAGAATTTTAAGATACGGATCTTATAGAAGACACAGTATATGAGAACACTGAGAGGAACCCCATGAGAGATCCATTAGGAGTATGCCTTGTTACCTCATGTGAGAGAAATGATGCTGAAGTTGAGCGAGAAATAGAGGAGGCGTGCTTAATCACTTCCATTGAGATCGATAGTCAACACGTATAGGTGAGCAAGAGAGTGAGGTTTGATGAGGGCGAGAGAGAGGATTTGGAGATTGAGTAATAGAGAGAGTTATGAGATACGAGCCTAGAGGACTGTTAACGCAAAAATTCTCCATCTACGAGGACCAATCAGAAAAGGACACATGTCATCCTACGTGGCAATATTCGACACCCGAGAAGAGTTGGTCGGCATTCGAGGAGAGTTGGTCGGCACCCGAGGAGTGTTAGTCGGCACTTGAGGAGAGTTGGTCAGTACCCAAGGAGAATTAGTCGACACTCGAGGAGAGTTGGTCGGCACCCGAGGAGTGTTAGTCGGCACTCGAGGAGAGTTGGTCGACACCCGAGGAGTGTTAGTCGGCACCCGAGGAGAGTTGGTCGGCATATCAACCAGGAAGATCAAAGGATAACTACGCATTTAATGTGCATTAATGAAGATGGCAGCGCATTTAATGAGCCTTAATGTACATTCAACAATTAGATTCGTTGAATGTAGACATAAATGTCTACATACAATGAATCTCTTTATCTCCCATCACTATAAATACATGTATCCCCTTAGCCAAAAAGGGGGAGATCCGGGGGAACCTAGAAACCCCATACACAAGATACACATCCTTTCTCTCTCTACACCCTATGGTGCTATTGTAAACCCCTGGGAATAAAATAACAGTGGACGTAGGCTTTATTCATAGCCGAACCACTTTAAAAATCTTTGTCTCTCATGTGCTTGATTGGATTGCTTTTATCTATTTATCTGTGATCATAAAAACGGGAATTCGGTCCAGTTTTTTGCGTCAACAGATTGGCGTCGTCTGTGGGAACGTGTTATAAGCATTGTTCTCCATCAAAAGCCAAGTTTTTATTTTCTCTACGTATAATCAATTATACATACATCTTTTGATTCAATCATGATTTTTATGTTTATATACATAAATTAATTGTCCAACTTTTATCTGCAAAATATTGCATATCATGATTTTAAAATCATAACTATTAGATTAATTCTTATTTAGAAATCTGAAAAATAGTGGATTTCATAAATCAAAACTTTTTGCTTGATTCTCAAGTTTCAATTTTATATCATGGAATAAATATTTTAAATGATTACATATACCAATATATATGACGGTGGTAAGATTTGATAATTTTCATTATAAATTTTGTAAGATCTTTGATGACTATTCAAATTCCCATTACATTTTTAATCAGAGAATGGGAAAAGGTTAAAGACAATAAAAAGTTTTCTCATGGAAATCATGACCTAGATCTATTTTCTCTCTCTTCAAGTTTGAGTCTCTTTGCATTCATTTTTATGAACTATATACTTAATTTGGTTCATTTTCCATCTATGCCAATAAAGTCTCATTGATTGATTTTGATATAAATTTTTAATAACTTCGATCATTCAACATATTTTTATCTCTCCAAATAGGGAATAGGAAGGGATCAATATAAAAAAATAATTTTCTCTCACCTGAAAAATCATTACCCACCTCTTGTAAAAGAGGATCAGTAAAAAAAATCATGACCATATCAAGACTCTGGGTATAAATTTGATATGTTGGCCCCTTGTTCATAACATCACAGGGTTTATTTGTCGGAATCACATGATCTAGTGGATTAGAGAATGGATAATTTAATTAGCAATCTTAATGCTTGTATTTTACATCGAATGTTATTTTTCGGATCTATTGGTTCGAGATATTTTGGGACATGGTAATCTCATGAAAAATTCATCACCACGGCTCATATGGATGTTCAGAATCATCCACTTACAACCCCTATTTCTGGTCAGCCATACATATTGTTGGTCGGCATCATCTCGGGCCATCTTTTATTAAAGGGAAGCTGAACCAGACCATTTTTGTTTGTCGGAGATAAGATGTGAAGATCCATCAGCAACGTTGAAATAGTTTTATCCAACTACGAGGTATCTTATTATTGGTCGAAGCCCCATATTGTAGCTCGGTGGAACCAATTGCAGGTTGACGATCATCTACTTCTTGATCAGCGACATCTCAGTCTTATTCGGAGGATTCAATTTACTGGTCGGCAACTATCCAACCATCCACTTTTTGGTCGGTGACATCCAATGTTGTTCGGTGCTGTCAATGCACCATTCTTATTGATCGGTGAAATTGCTCAGCTGGTCGGGGACCATTTGCTTCTTGGTCGGCACCATATATTCTATAACTTGAGATATCCTTAAATGTTAGTCGGCAACATCCATGCCGTTTGTCGGCAGCAGTAGAATCTTGGGGTATTAAAAAATGCGAAGCACCCCAGATGTTTCTTTAAACACGAGTTCAGCTCGGGGACAAACAGGGGGCTTAAGTCTTTTTTAACTTGTGATCACCCCAAAAATATTTTTAAAACCAAGTGATAAATAATTTTCAAACATCAACTTATACCTGATTAGTTGAACTTTACAAAAAACTCTACGACGCATATCTAATAATAATTTCACCATCTCACACACATTTGGCACAAAACATATTATTTTATATTTTGAAATTTTTATTGCCTTATGCTGATACACATCACATATTGTTTGGCTGAATAATTATTCTCATGATAATAATTATTTGATCTAGTCTCGATAGGTGCCCGGGCATCTTATTAAAATTTCATAGGGACGAGATTCAATCCTAACGAAAGCTCAACCACAATCTTAAACCTCTGGAAACTATTATTGCTCGACATCAAGCAGTTTTATCTCGACATATCAGCCAACCTATATTATTTCATTTTTTGAAATTAATATTTTTATTTCTCAAGCATATACATATCATATATTGATTGGATGAGTAAATTATTCTCATGACTAATCAATTCAGCCTACACCTATGGTAGAGCGAATTATTAATTTTTACAGGTACAAGATTCAACGCCGACGAATGCTCGAAAACAATCTGGAAACTATTATCATTGCTCAGCATTATGAAATTTCACCTCAGCAAGGAACTATATATTTTATTATTGCTTTGATTTGTGCTCAAGCACGAATTATTCTATATCCGTTCGGATTCATATTTTATATTTATCTCAGCATGGAGCTCGAAAAATTTCTTCTCTCTATATATATTCAGCTCCGAGGAAAAGCTACAACAGTTATTATATTTCACCCCCAACGGATAGTTGGTCGGGGCAATTCTTATTTATATTCAGGCCCAGATATCGGCTCAAGCACAAATTATTCTATATATCCCTTGGGATTCATATTCTATATTCATCTCAACATGGAACTCGGTGAGATACTTGTTATCATATTCAGCTCCGAGGAGAACTATAACATTTATTATATGTCACCCCCAACGGATAGTTGGTCGAAGTAATTCTTATTTATATGCAGGCCCAGCAAAGTTCTCGGCCATATTATAATGTTCTGGAAAATATTATTCTTATTCGGCATTATGCAATTGTGCCTCGACAAGATACTTATTCAGCTTTAATGAGAATTACAACATTCGTTGTATTTCACCCCCAACGGATAGTTGGTCGGATAATTCTTATTTATATTCAGGCCTGACAACGTTCTCGGCCATATTCTTATGTTCTGGAAGATCTTATTCTTGTTCGGCATTATATAATTCTACCTCGACAGATCAACGAGGCACTTTATTATTATTCTTTATATCTATTTGAATGCATATTCTATTCTTATTTCAGCATGGAGCTCGACAAATATTTATAATCATATATTCAGCTCCAAGGAGGTCTCCAGCATATATTATCTTATTCCCAACAATCTGTTGGTCAGCGCCGAGGAGGTCTCCAGCATTTATTATATTTTATTCCCAACAATCTGTTGGTCAGCGCCGAGGAGGTCTCCAGCATTTATTATATTTTATTCCCAACAATCTGTTGGTCAGCGCCGAGGAGGTCTCCAGCATTTATTATATCTTATTCTATTCCCAACAATCTATTGGTCAGCTCCGAGGAGGTCTCTAACATTTATTATATCTTATTCCCAACAATCTGTTGGTCAGCTCCGAGGAAGTCTTTATCATTTATTATAAAAAATGTATTCCTAAAAATGCCAACTTATGTTGGTTAGGAAGTAAATGTATTCCTCCGGGAAGTAAAGCTACTTGTATTCCTCCGTGAAGTAAAACTTGTATTCCTCTAGGAAGTAAAGCTACTTGTAATCCTCCGGGAAGTAAACCTATGTATTCCTACGGGAAGTAAAACTATGTATTCCTATGGGAAGTAAAACTATGTATTTCTCGGGAGGTAAAATCTATTCCCAAAAATCTCAACTCAGGTTGGTCTGAAATAAGAAGCTGTCAACTACAGTTGGTCGGAAACATTTTATGAGTATGTGAAAGCGATCAAGTAAAAAGCATTCAAAGTTCACATTCCACAGTTGGGGGCTTCTATTACAGATATATTTGTTCATTTGGCGGCACATTCTTATAACATCATGCAGTCGAGCATCAAGTTCAACTCCACAAACTCACACGGTCGGGGCCCCGACCAATTATCATTCAGAAGTTGTTTTTCTTGCTCAGGAATTATTTTTGATATTGAAGTTCAGGAGGTATATTGAAGTTCAGGAGGTATATTCAGAAGTTCAGGAGGTGCATTCAGAAGTTCAGGAGGCATATTCAGGAGTTATTATGCACATACTATTGAAGTTTAGAAGTCAAATTCAGCATCTACAGCACTAAGATCTTTACTACTACTGTCCCGACCAACATTGAAGAAGAAGTTGTTTGAAAATGTTTCGAAGTCCACCACTAGCTTGGTACTAATTAGATTGAAGAGTTGGGTTCAAAAGCTAGTATGTTACTCGACAAAGTATTCAGAGGATCATAAGTCAGAAGAATCAAGTACGGAAAGTTAGCACTCAGTTGATCGGCACAGGAGGCAGTTGGTCGGCTAGTAAACCAATCAACATACTTGAAGATTATGACAAGCTACATACTATGGCATGGCTGCATCCAAACTCCCCGGGGAGATACATAGCACACGGAGTTCCTCAAAAGAAATATTAGCAACCTTCGATCAGCCTGCATCATATGTCGTCCAGGAGATAATGCACTTTATGTTGAACAAATCAAGAAGGTAGATCAAGAATTTCACGAGCACCGAGCAACACTGCAGAATAAATACTCCATCCTTTCAAGTAAACCATCAAGCATGGAGCATTGGGGGCTTCTGTTAACACAAAAATTCTACATCTACGAGGACCAATAAGAAAAGGACACATGTCATCCTACGTGACAATATTCGACACCCGAGGAGAGTTGGTCGGCATCCGAGAAGTGTTAGTCGGCACCCGAGGAGAGTTGGTCAGTACCCGAGGAGAATTAGTCGGCACTCGAGGAGAGTTGGTCGGCACCCGATGAGTGTTAGTCGGCACCCGAGGAGAGTTGGCCGGCACCCGAGGAGAGTTGGCCGACACCCGAGGAGTGTTAGTCGGCAACCGAGGAGAGTTGGTCGGCATATTAACCAGGAAGATCAAAGGATAACTACGCATTTAATGTGCATTAATAAAGATGGCAGCGCATTTAATGATCCTTAATGTACATTAAACAATTAGATTCGTTGAATGTAGACATAAATGTCTACATACAATGAATCTCTTTATCTTCCATCACTATAAATACATGTATCCCCTTAGCTAAAAAGGGGGAGATCCGGGGGAACCTAGAAACCCCATACACAAGATACACATTCTTTCTCTCTCTACACCCTATGGTGCTATTATAAACCCCTGGGAATAAAATAACAGTGGACGTAGGCTTTATTCATAGCCGAACCACTTAAAAATCTTTGTCTCTCATGTGCTTGATTGGATTGATTTTATCTATTTATCTGTGATCATAAAAACGGGAATTCAGTCCAATTTTTTGCATCAACAAGGACTTTGAGAAAGAATTCGGTCCGGTGGATGAGAATCTTAATATCTAAGTCCAATCATTATTGGACTCTTTTTGTCACTAAAAAGAGGATGAATGGAAAAATTGGATCGACATATTCCTTCTTTGTGACAATCCACCTACGCCACTTGAGTCCTCGGGCACAGTCGAGGAGAGGACTAGAGTCTTATCTGATTTCGAGCCCGACCCGTGCAGTCCAGAAGCTACAGGAGACCTAGGCTTAACATTCCCACCCAATATTCACCAAGATGGGCTTTTAAGGTCGAGACCTAGCTATTTTGAGGTGATTAGGAACCCCGATTATTTTTTTCACATCATCTATCACGAGCCTTGAGGTGTCCCACATACTTATGGGGATGATCACCAATTATTTCCATTATTGGTTAACGATGCAGGAAAGATGGAAATGAGGATAGTATCAGACCCCGTACATGGGGTCGGGTGAGTTTTTGAGAGAGAGAGAGAGAGAGAGAGGTCGTCGAACCCCCGACGCGTATGTGATGATTTGTGTTATATACTAGAGAGTATAGACCATTTTAGCATTACCTAAGAGGTCCATAAAAGTCTTTGGTTAGATAAGTTAGGAGCGCCACATCGAATTTACACGCACGAGTTAGCATACGCGCGTTATGAGAGTGAGGATGAAGTGTCCTAAGGTCCCGAAGTGTTTAGGGAGGTTTAAGATACCTTAGAGATGAGAGCTATGGGGTGGAGACATTTAGAAAAGGAAAAACCATGACGAAAAAATCATTGTGAGGCAGTAGGTTTCTCTGAATCTCAAGCCAAACCAGTTCGCAAGCAAACCGGTTCGCCTGCACCTCCGAACCAATTCAGAGTACCTACTTCTAGATTCCCCCCACCCATTTTTTCATATATTTTCCTTCACTCCACCTATGTATTTGCTATCTCCATTCTTATTCTATTTTTTGGCGCTTTTAATAAAAAAAATTGCATTTAACTATTTGCTCGTTTTACTTTCGCACTTATTTTTTTTCTTGTTTAGATTTTAGCGCTTTTGATTGAGGATAATGCAAAAGTCGAAGTTAGGGGGGCGACAAGTGCATATTTCTAAAACTTCAAAAAATCTAAAATGCCCAAAAGAAAAAAATTAGAAAATTTCAAAAATTTCAAAAAAAAAATTAGAAAAAGCCAAAAATATTTTTTCTTCAACATATTTAAAATTGGAATTTAATTTTTTCAAAAATATCACTCAAATTTTGTTTGAAGTCTCAACTTATAAAAATCAAATGCACAACATTGAAAATGACCAAAGATGGAAATTAAGCGACAATTGACGACTTTGCGAATAAGTGTGAAGATTAATTAACCTGGTCAGATTTCGAGCCTATCATTTTTGCGAGTTTTTAAAACAATCCGAGTAATGGTTAGCTCAAAGTTCATTTTAACGTTTTAATAAGTCGTTGAGGATCTCTATTCCTTTGTTTTGATCGGTTACTGAAAACGAGTGAGATGTTGTTTTGAAAAGCGCGTTGTAAATATCTCTAAACTAAATTAATATCGAGACGCATATGGTAAAAAAATTATTAATTCAGACAACAAGTAGTGTAGAGGGGGCTTGAAGGTAATCTTGAGATTAGAGGTAATTCCTCATTAGCAATAGTGTTTTGGGGATTAAGGCACCATGGCAGCTCAACGAGGCAGCTCAAGCAAGGCAGCTTAGCGTGACAACTTGTATTTTAGCTTGTTGTATTAGTCATATTGTATCTTTCTTTATATTGATTGTAAGCTATAAAGGATGTACTCATGTAACGAGAATAATAAAGAGTTTTAGTGTGAGGTCAAACGGTACTCGCAAGAGACCATGCTTGGCAGGGCCTGGGAGAGCTTTCATGCTCTATCGAATGACCTCACAGAGAGACTTTAGAGGGACTTGGTTTGGAGGATTGAAAAGTGAGGCACCATTGGGGCTCGTCCCAACCATCTTAGATACACCTGGTAAAACACCGAAGAACCCTAACCGTGGAACCTCGGGTGAAGCAGCGTAGAGTTCCATCGGGCGTTGAGCTGTGAACCAAATAGCCCTCTACTTAATGTCACATCTACTATAGGTGATGTCAATAGCTAGCTAAACAATGTCAGGCCTGCACTTGAGTAAACCACCATGGTATTTGGGGTTGTCAGGCAGTTGGTGAGCCACCTCTGCTACAATATCCCCCTAACACACAGTGGTTAGGCAAAAGGCATGTCTCGGCATTTAATGTTTATGACATGGAGACAACTGGTGCATCATGCATTTATTGTTGTGACATAAAGTATGAGGGAGGTCTTTCATAGTCTTTAATGACTGAGTTGCCTCGGGGATGGTGTTAGGGGCTATTTAAGGACCCCAACCACCCCTGAGGAGAGGGTATCCTTTTTTAGATTTCAGAAGTTATTGCTACAGAGAAGATACATTAGAGAGAGTTATTGGAAACCAGAGAGTTGGCTTACTCACCATTGTCATTTATTACGAAGCTTTTAATACTTGATAGAGATTGTTGAGAGTGTTTAGTGTGTTTGCATGCCTACCAAGGTGTACCTAAGGTGCTTACTTCTCTCCCCCCCAGCTAAGTTCCTTCTAAGTCCATTATTACTTCCTGAGTTATACAAGAGATATTTGTGACTTTAAACTGAGTCATATATTCATTAGGTTTGTGTTTGCATGTTCTATCACTAACCCAAGGTTTTGGCTAATTAACTTATCATTACCATACTTCAAAGGGGTTATGCCTCCAGCTTATTTAAAGTACCCTCTTACATTTGGAGACTCCGCTGGGGAGGCATTCTTCTAAGTAGGGAGTATGGCGCAAGATAATGCTAATCGAAGGCTCAACTTTGATGACGTCCAATACAATGAAGAACAGGCTGCGAGAGAACTGGAGGCTCTAGGGGATGGGCTTCCAAGAATAAAGGTACCCCAGTTCAAGTGATGACTGGCATTCCAGGGGTGACACAAGATTCCATGAGTGCAGAGTTGGGACCCACTCAGGTGGCCATCCTCATGAGTAAGTTTTATGAGTTTTTGCAAACTCTGGTAGCTTCAACGATGCTTGGAGAATTGGAAGTCAATGCCTTCGTAACACCAGGGACAGCCCCAACGACCCCACCAGGTGCAGGTGTGGCGAGAACGATCCTGATAAGCATACCCTCTATTGTGAATCCAGCCGTGGGAACCTCAGGAGTTTCAACGGTCCAAACTATGACGACTGCTCCGGCTGCAGTGAGCACTCAGCACTTGGCCTCGTTATTTGTTGCCCCACTAGCATCACCTATGGAGGAAATGAGAAAGGAGATGCAAAAAGAGATACTGAAGTTCATGAAGTCTTCCTCACAATCTGCTGGCGAGGTAGCTTCGGTTTATGATGACTTTCGAACACCTTATCCTTAGGAATACAATGACGAGTCATATCCAAAGGACTATATTCCTCCTATCTTTGAAAAATACAATGGGAAAGGTGAAAACCCGAAGGAGCATATCAAGCACTTTATTGAACACTTGGGAGCGCATTGCAATAATAAGAAGCTTAGGTTGAGGGAGTTTTCTAAATCCTTAACCGATAAAGCATATACATGGTATTCCCATTTGGCTCCTAATAACATTCCTACATGGGAGGAGATGCACGTGTTATTTGTGCAGAAGTTATTTCTGGAAAGAGATGAGTTCACTTTGACCCAACTAGGTAGGGAAAAGCAACGACCTGGGGAAGAAGTGGTGGCCTATATTCGAAGGTTCAAGGAAATATCCATCAATGTGAGGGAGGAGACCAAAGAATCCAAGTTAGTGAAGATATGCACTGAAGGGATGCTTCCTAAGTACATCTTCCATCTTATTAATGAGACGCGCGAGGGGACTTTTTTGGCATTCCTGAAAGCAGAAAGAAATATCTCTTTGGTGGTACGACCAAATCCGGTGGTGGTGCCCATGATGTTTAGGCAGTCGATGCAACCTACGAGGGGGAGGTCTCAGCCCCCACGGGTAGGGTACACCGAGGGGGAGATAGGGCCAAAGCACCGAAAAAGGATAATAAGAGGAAGTTCATAAGAGACAGGGAGAACCCACCACCATTGCCTTGTACAGTGGAAGAAGCTATAAGCTGTTACAATGTGATGGTCCAAGGGGGGACGGTCTATGAGACAAAGGATGTTCCCGTTGGGGAGCCCGATGTGGCAACGAAGGCGAATCCAAAGTACTGCCAGGTTCATCAGAGGATCTAACATCCAACTGATAGTTATTTCACTTGAGAAGAATCATCGACAAGTACGTGAAGGAAGGGATGTTGCAAATCCCTCCACAGAACATCAACAATAACCCACTGTCAGCACATGGGGCCAATCTCGTGGTGGCCTATGATGAAGAGGCTTAGAGAGGAGAAAGAGAGTTAACAATGAAGCAAGAAGAGTATGAAGAGGCTCAGGAAGATTGCACAAGTGTAATGGCTAATGTAGTGTTGGCTTATGACGAAGCAAGCACCGAGGATGTGGATGATGTATATGGTGTTGAAGGTGAGGAAGTAAACCCAGGTCTAGAATACTGTGCAGTTTCAAAATCCCCAAAGTTCACCTGGTTCTTCGACCAAGTGGGGATACCGAAGGAGAGTAAGTTGGAGATAACCCAGGAAATACTCAATATTATGAGGAAGAACGCAGTCCCTTCGTTGAGATAGAAGGGACCCGTGGCCAGGTTGGTGAGAATGTTTCTATCAGAGGTAACCTTTAGCGATGCAAATAGGGCTATAAGGTTCCCTCATAATAGGCCATTGTATGTGACTGAGAGTGTCAACGGAGTTAGCTTTGCAAGGACTCATTTGGAGGGGGGAGCTTCCATCAATATCATGCCAATCAACTCTTTCCATGCAACAAATATGCCAAAAGAAAGGTTGGTCCCCATGCCTTTAGTAATTTTGGGGTATGATAACCAATCTTCCAAATCCATTGGGTACGTTAATGTTGGGATTGCAATGGGAAATCTGCATTCCCATGTCAAGTTCCACGTGATAGAGAGGGAAACTTCCTACCATTTGCTGATAGGAAGAGTATGGATGAATAACCAAGGGCTAGTTCCCTCAACATACCACTAGTGTGCTAAAGCGAATATTAAGGGAACATAGGTGATTATTAGGGCTACGAAGAGGCCCTTTATTATTGAGGAGGCTGACTTGGTGGATGCAGCATTTTACAAAGAGTTAAAGGAAGATGTTCGGGTCCTAACGAGAAGAATGGAGGGAGCATGAGTTCCCTCGATCAGAGAAAGGATGGGAACCTTTAACGAGCAGAAGAAGGAGGTTGCAAGCAGCACAAGGGAAATGGTCTAAGAATCCCACTAGGTGGTCCCTCGGCCCTAAGACATCTCGAAGCAGCTCAAAGATAGAATGAGGCCCATAGTGGACCCGATGAACCATGAAGTCCAGCGGCAAAGCGTGCTGGGTCGGTTCTCCGGAGAAAGAGTGGCTGAGGCTTCTAGAGAGAAGAAGAGGAAGGTAATCACCATTACCAGCAGACAATGTAAGAAGGTCATTACCGAGGAGAAAAGGTGGTATATCGATTATAGCGACGTGAGCGGGTGGCCGAGGAAGTTAAGGATGAGGTTGACCCGATATATGAATACTTTCTGGTGGATTAACGGGGAAAATGCATGGTGATAGACAACTCCAACGTACAGGAGTTTGTAGAGGATATCTCCGGAGAACTATACTACATGGTAGATCAGCTAAAGCCACAGGAATAAGAGTTGGATCAGTTGAACCTGGCCAAAGAAGGGGGAGATCCAAGGCCCATCTTCATCTCGAAGGATCTCAGTAAGGAGAAACGAGAGGCCTTGGTTGGGTTGATTCGGGAGTTTATAGACGTCTTTGCATGGAAATACACAGAGATGGAGGGGCTGGACGAGGAAGTAAGCTACCTCAAGTTGAACGTAATGCCTTCACCTATTCTAGTGAAATAAGCGATGAGGAAATATAAGCTTGAGCTAGATTTAAAGATCAAGGAAGAGTTTCAACGCCTACTAATGGCAGGATTCATCACACTGATACAACACCCACTCTAAATATCTAGTATTGTCCTGGTGGGGAAGAAAGATAAAAACCAAATTAGGATCTACGTGAACTTCAGAGATTTGAATAGAGCTTGTCCCAAAGATGAGTTCCCTCTGCCCTCCATTGATATCTTGATAGATGCAACGGAAGATCATGAAATGTACAACTTCATGGATGGGTATGTAGGGTATAACCAGATCAAGATGGACCCCATGGATGCAGAGAAAACAACGTTCAGAACCCCGTTGGGCAACTTCATGTACAGGGTGATGCCGTTTGGACTCAAGAATGTTGGGGCGACTTACTAAAGAACAATAGTGGATATTTTTCATGATTTCTTTCAAAAATTTGTGGAATTTTATGCGGATGAATTGGTCATCAAATCATGGAAGGAGGAGTCCCATCTGAGCGATTTGAGAAAGGTGTTTTATCGTTGTAGAAAGTACAAATTGAAGATGAACCCACTAAAGTGTGTTTTTGAAGTGACAAGTGGGAAGTTCCTAGGCTTTGTGGTTGATCGACAAGGGGTGCAGATGGATCAGGACAACCCGCAGGCGATCTTGGAAATACCGTGCCCAAAAATGGCGAAGGAGCTTAAGAGTTTCCTCAACAAAGTCTCCTACCTTAGGAGATTTGTGTCTGGATTGGCCGAAATAATGCATTTGTTGATGCAGCTATTATGAAAGAACATGAAGTTCAGGTGGGAGGAGGTTCACCAGGAGTCTCTTGACGGGATGAAGAAACTGCTCGTTTCGCCACAGATCATGGTTCCCCCAAAAGCAGGAATACCGTTGCAGTTGTACCTCACATCCACCATGAGGTCCGTGGGAGCTTTGCTAGCACAAGAGATCGACGGGGAAGAACATCCAGTTTATTACCTCAGCAGGATCATCCATGGACCAGAAGTCAGATACAATAGCTTAGAAAGGCATTGTTTAACCTTAGTCTTTGTAGTGCAAAAACTTAGGCATTATATATTGTCTTTTATAATTAATATTGTAACTAGATGTGATCCCATTAAGTATTTGCTAGCAAGAAAAATTTTGATTGGTAGGGCGGCTAGGTGGTTCCTCATCCTATCTAAATATGACTTGATGTGCATGGTTTCTCGCGTAATCAAAAGTCAGGCATACGCTGATATGTTGGCTATTTTCCCCTCAGGAACGTTTGGGCCACCCAAAGAAAATATTCCAGGAGATGATTTGCAGGCCAACCACCTAGATGCAACTGATGAGGAATGGACAATGCAGTTCGATGGATCATCGGAGGAAAAGAAAGGAGGAGCGAGGGTTATTCTCTCAAAGGGAATGGAGGAGATTTGCCTTTCCTACAAGTTGGATTTCCCTTGTTCTAATAATGAGGCAGAATATGAAGCATTGGTGTTGGGATTGCTAGAGGTTCTTCGAAGGGGGATCCTTTCACTTTGCATCAAAGGGGATTCAAACTTGGTGGTTCAGCAAGTGAATGGAGAATACGCATTGAAACATATGAGTCTGGAACCATACAGAACAATCATTCAGAGGCTCCTCAGACAGTTCCATCAGACCAAGATCAAGAGACATCACATAACGATGAACACCCAGAGGTATATGCCACCATTGCCCAGAAGATGATCATGAGGAGAAATACAACTATCGTCATGATCTAACGAAGGATAACTCCTTCGATGGTATAATTAATTCTACCAATGGAAGAGGATGGGGACTAAAGGGGAGAGATTAAGAGGCAACTGAAGACTGGCGAATGAATGATGGGACTTAGAGAATTGGCCCAGTACTTTACGAACCATGGAAACTCTACTTCAAAAACACAGGAGGATGGCTGTCGAGGTGCATCGGTCCGAAAGAGGCAGAGCAAAGATTGAAGAAAACACACGAAGCTCACTACGAAACAAGTGAGATACCCCTATACCGGAGGATTCAAAGAGAGGGGTATTTTTGGCCTAAGATGAAATAGGATGTCGTGGAGCTATAACGAAAGTGCGACAAATGCCAGTTATTCTTTGAGGCAGCAGAATGTCATTTCGTGGAGGCTCAGGCTGACTGAAGACAACCCTACATTGACTTCATTAAGGATGGAGTTATCCAAATGGAGAAAATTGATGCGATGGGACTCCGACAAAGGGACTTGAGATTCTATGTTCAGGAGGGGTAGCTTTATAGAAGGGGATACTTTAATAGGCCTTTACATTGTATCACGAGAGAAGAGTCAGCGGAGGTCCTCAAGGAGGCACACGATCTGTCTCACATAGGAGCGGCCAAGTTATATGACCATTTGATGACTTTGGGATATTATTGGCCAATGATGGAGAAAGATTATGCTGAGTTCGTTCGAAAGTGTAAAGCTTGCCAACTTCATGGAAATATGATCCTTGCCCCATCGGTGGACTTACACTCCCTGGAAATGCCTTATCCTTTTCACACTTGGGTGTTTGACCTGGTAGGGGCAATACATCCCTCTTCGAAGGGGAAGATATGGATAATAGTAGCAACAGAGTGCTTCATAAAGTGGGCTGAGGCGATACCACTGAGAAGGGAAACATTTGGGGTAGTTAGAAACTTCATCAGAGAATAAATTATTTGTTATTTTGGGATCCCAAAGGTTATCCTTTCAGACAATGGAACCCTTTTAATTAATTCAGAAGTAATGATGCTCACAGTCAAGTACTCCATTGTCCATCACACTTCGATGGTGGCATACCCAAAGGGAAATGGTCAAGCCAAAGTGACTAACAAAACTTTGATCAATATCTTAGCTAAAACGATGGAGGACTTCCCATGATCATGGGATGACAAGATACCAGCCATTTTATGGGCCTATCGAATGACTAAGAGGAAGCCCACGGGGTATACACCATTCTTTCTTGTTTATGGGGCTGAGGCAATTCTCTCAATAAAATTAGAAGTCCCCTCTGCTCGATATGCCTTGCGAAGTAGCATGCTTCCCCAGAATAGACATGTGCAGTTGGACGCGTTGGACGAACACAAAGATAATGCGATGCAACACTTTTGAATGTATACGAAGCAACTCTCCAGGGCGTATGAAAACTTAGTAAGACTAAGGAAGTTCGTGGAGTGAGACCTCATATTGAAAGCGACAGTGAAACACATTAGGAGGCATCCTCTTCCCAAGTTTGCAGCAAAATGGGAAGGGCCTTTTATTGTGAAGGAAGATCATGACTCTGGCTATTTCATGATTTCTAAGATGGAAGACGACAGGTCATTTAAGATTAACAATAAATGGTTGAAAGTATATCATGTGTAGATAATTATGTTTGACCATTGATGTAGTTAGCTGTTATGAATACACAAGTCCTTTTTAGATGAGAGAATTACAGAACTTCACACTTCACAATCTAAGCAAACAATTGTGACACGAAGAGATGGCATAAGAAAATAAGTATCTTTTTCCATTCATAAACTGTAGGGCATTACAAAAGTGGGAGATATTGGCTAAGAATTACATGAGAAGAAAATAAAAATATATATACAAGTTCATTCGCCAAGAAGGAACCACAAATCCGGAGAAGAGAAAAATCTTCAGGGAGGCCCGAAGAAGCTACCTAGCAAGACCGTTGAGTGTTAATAGAGACCTCCAACCTTGTCTGCGTCTGTGTGCGCTCAATCAAGAGTTTCTCTGATTTTGACTTCGCTACGCGTAGAGGTTCTTCGAGGCCCCCCACCTCTTTGTCAATGGTTTCGACCTTGTTTGTTTTACCCAAAAATATTAGCCATAAAAAGCAATGAAAAATTATCCTTTTGCTAACCATTTTGAGCCTACTAAAATTTCTAATTTCGTTTGATAACCCGAAAAACCCAATTAGTCCGGAGTTGTGAAAATACAAATTCATCAAGCAAGTCCAAGTAGTGAAATAAAAAGGGGCCAGAAGAAAAATAGAAAAATGCTCAACAAATAGCAAGAAAAATATAAAAAAGGGTAGAAAAATTAAAAACAAAATAAAAAAGAAGAGAAAATTGAGCAAAAGCTCGAAAAGAACCAACAGACAGCGTAAGCTAAATTTTTCCAATTTCGAATTTCCGTACCATTCTCATTTTACTCAATGCACCTTATAACCCGAAAAACTCCTAACCATGTCCGAATAACGAAATTAATTACCGCGTGGAGAGATAAGACACGAAAAATAAAAAAGAGAGATTAGTTGGTGTTAATAATAGATGATGTTTCCCGTTTTCCAATTACCATATTCCGTTGAAGAGATCTTTTCACCTAAATAAATTCCATCTTACTATTTGTGTGCATGAATACGTATTCCATTACATTTACTCTTAAATATTACCTATACCAATATAAATATCCATAGTCTGAGTGATTCGTTTGTGAGAGACCGTGAGAAATTGAATCAAAACAAATTTTTAAAAAGTAACGTAATGATCAATCGGTGGAAAGTAGCGGTTAAATTCTCGGCTTCGTACATATACACTACGATTTAAGACTATTGAATATGAATTTACGGTGACTATTTTTGGAAAATTTAAATTGTACAATTTTTAAGTATTTTGATATTTTTTCTCGTGTCGAAAAACAAATTCTGTGGGTATATTCATTGCAAACCCTCACGAGACACTTGTCCTACTAGCATAACCTAGGGGTTTAACGGCTTGTTGCATACGCTAAAGGCAATCAATCATCCGCGAAAAAGGTAGTCTACCCCAATAAAGTTTTTGTGAGTTCCTTAACCCATACTCTTATTCTTTTATAATGCTTAGAATGATCAAAGTTCTAAGTTAGGGTGGTTTGATTCGGTGTAAATATTCCATATTTATACCCGTATTTTAGGCATTTTTAGTATCCCGTTTAATGTAACTGAGTCTAATTTATCTCATATTCATGCTACTAACCCTATTTGGCAAGTACATCTTGTTTTGTATATTTCTTATATGTTTTACAGGTAAAATATGCAAGTAAACATGAAAGAGAAACCAAAAAAGTGAAAGAAATCCAAAGAAAATAGAAGTCAAGGGTAGTTTTGTAATTTTCCACCAGGAACTCGGAGACGGAGCCAACTGCAAAGTTGAAGAGGTTGAAGTGATGAGAATATTAAAAAAAACGTCACGCTAATTCGAGCTACGGTGAATAAGTTACATGCATTTAAAGTAAAAAATCCAAGAAAAATAAGGTAGTCAATGTCACCTAAATCGAACGCCAAAACGATTTGATAATGAACCGGTTCGCGATCACACTCGAACCGATTAGGAGTCCTAAAGAAGATCATTAATGCAGATTTTTTTATAGAGTTTGTTTTAAGTGGGACTCTTGTAAAAAATGGGGGGGGGGGGGAGTTAGTTGTAATTAGACATTGGGGATACTTATATGAGTTTTTTTACCTAGAGATAGAAAGAGAGGGAGACAAGAACTTGTTCTTCAATTTTTCTACATCAAGCTTATACTTTTATGGACCAATTTTGAAGGTTTATATCAATAAAGTTTGTCTTCTTCTTCCATGTTCTTGAAGTTTATATTGTTTGCATGTTATACTTATTTTTAGAGATTCAAAGATTCTTATGCATGCCTAGAGATAGTTTCTATATGAATTTGAATGCAGATATCATGCTTTCTAATAATTACACCATGTCTGGTAGGCTTTCTAGAGGGTTGGGGTACATGAACCCAACCTAGGTGATGAGTTGGGTATAAAATTGAATAAAAATATGGAGATAATTTGAAGGTTTGATATTTTGTCAAAACACATATTATAGATATCTTAACCTCATTTGCCGTAGATAACCGATGTATTTGAGAGTATAATATGCGCATTGACAATCTAATAATTCACGTTGACTTTATTATTGATTAATTATAGTGCGGAGTTAAATCCACATATAGTTAATTCCTTGAAAGGATTAATGTTTTCTAAGAATTACTAATATAATTTTTTGAACCTTTTATATCCAACGAATTTACCGATGGTGCAAGGGAGTGTACTCCAATCCCATTTTCTCAAATAGTTTAAAATCACTTTATTGTTATTGTGTGCGTAGTTAATTTGTTAGTTGAATTAGTTTGCTTTAGTTAATTACAAGATCTCAAAATAATCGTCTTTTATTTTCTTTTTTCTTGAGTCAAACGTAATATTTTTCATCTTTCCTATTCATCGTCATTCTTACATCCTATTCCCTATGTTCGATACTTGGTTTATCGGATTATTACTTGAGCAAACGGTTTACACTTGAACCGTAATTCACATGCGTCATAGACACAGTTTCTAAGTCGCATCAGGAATCTAATGTAAGGGACCCTTATTTTAACGATGATTGCGAATTCATATTATTGATCTCCCTTGTGCAGGGAAGACATTTAGCTAGGAATATAAGGGGGTTTGGACTAGCCTTCGACCATCTCACAATTTTGAAAGATTAGTAGAGACGATGCCCATAAGTATGTGTTATATTTGTTTAGTATGGTTTATTCCTATAGTCTTTTCTATATGCGAAATGGGCGATGTGACTCTATTATCTGAGGATCACTTTTCATATCCATGGGTCACGATATACCGGGTTGCTTTGATAACGAAAACTTTTAGGTATACGTGACACCATTCTACCCTATTACTGGATAACCATGAAATGCTATTAAATATAACCCAATATAAAAAAACTTCAATATTCCCAGTCATCGAAACTTTTGGATCAAGAGACAAGTTATTCGATAAACCAAACGGGTAGAGGAAAAGATTATGGACATTCATTGGCAACTAGCCTTTCAGGGAAGTGACTTTTCGAAAGTACGAACCTAGGGAGATGTGACTTTTATGAAGTGTGAATGTTTCCCTCGATGAAGTGACTTTCCTAAAGTATGAACTTATTCTAAGTATCAGCTTCTAGGAGTCCTAGAGGGTATAAGGCTTAAACATTATGAAAATCAAAACTATGTAGTGCGTGATGAAAATATGTTATCCTTATTTTACATACTTTGATTTTTAATTTTATCGCGTGGTTCGTAGAGTGTACCTACATGTTTGGTAAAATGCGCAATCCTACAAATGGGAGCCTAACCACATATCTACATTGTGAGATACTCTAAAACTAAGGCTGCTAAACAGTTCTAAAATTGACATAGTCATGCAGGAGAGCAATATTAAGCATAATAGAGAAGAAGCATATAGATAGTTTTTTTCTCTTGATTTATTTTCGGTGGAGTCAACACTTTGACATAGTCGATGAGGTCCAACTATGATACATAATGTTTCATTCTGATAGAAGAAAAATTATCCTCACTGGTGTCATCGCTCTGGCGTTGCGGGCCCCAAACGAGCATGCATGATGATGCTACGCCTAGGGGGAGACTTCGTCATAGGGATGTGAGTAATATTTATCTCTCGCATCCTCCACGTGTCCCCGATGTCGGGTTATCAGTTTGACATTGGGTGTCGATGATCTTACACTTGGATGCTATTTGATTCCATATCTAGATTTGGTGCATGCTCATTTGGTAGGTTTGGCCTTCGTGTGGAAGAAAGGGGTTTCGTCGGTTGTTCAGAGTCGGAAATTTGTTTTATTTAAAAATAAATAAAAACATTCAGGCTAGCCTCTTCAGGATAATCTTAAGGTAGGTTTTAAAGGCTGCAGTTAGTCCATAGATTCTTGATGTGTGGGTTCGAGAACTGATTCATAAGTCGGGAAGGTGTTAGAACCCCATTTATTTTTTATGCTCCCTTAATTCTATGCTTATATTATATCTCTTTACATTAGTTGCTTACTTTTTAGTTATTTTCAGAATTTATTTAGAGACCTTATTATGTATGTCAGTGTGCAAGAAAGATCGGCTTGTATAACGCTTGGCCATCAATGTGTATATAACTGTGCGAGGGAGATCAACTTTTGAGATAATTTAATACCTTGTTCGTATTTGTGAGGATGGACTGAAAAGTGAAAGATGAGTGCATATCTATTGTGATTAGTGTATACATGTTTTCACATTTATATACGTATATTTGTGAGATCACGCTTTGAGATAGCTTGATTACTCATTTTCACTGGATTAAGATTAGATATGGATGCATATTGTTGAAACAATATATTAACAGACATATTATAGAGGCTCGAGCTCACAAGAGGACTCAGTGTTGCACCTACATATCCAAGGGGACTTGGGATCAAAGCATATGTAGTTCAATTGTAACTCTGTTCGAACGTGATGTGTATAAAATTGTAGGACTTAGCTTAGGGGTGAGGGCTTTTATATGTCACATCAGAATGGGAATGGACCCGAAGATATCTAATATTGGAACATAACCAAATAATAGACAAGTGATTACTAGCCATAAGGTGTCATCCTTCTGACTAGTTTGGGTGCGTAATACTGGAAGAAGTTGGAATAAGAAGTGGGGAGGTTACATCAAGTATGTAATGTCCTATTAATGAGAAGCATAGCAGAATATGACATCTTGGTATAGGGATAGCCCAGGAGAAGTCAGTGGAGTTCAGAAGTGGGGATGGATAAATCCCTATTAGATAATATGCCAAATGATGGATTTCGAGTCTTGGAATTCACGTGTTTAGCTCGGTATAACACATGCACCCAAGGTGATTTATAATTAAATACAACTTCATTCGCCCAACACAGTATATCATATATATATAGGGGTTATAAAATTAGATATGGAGGCATAGCTAGGAAATAATACGTTGAGAGACGTATTATGAGGCTTATACTTCATAGGTTTAGCTCGATATAATGCCTACATATCCTAGGATACTTAGGATTAAAGACAACGTAGTTTCAACGGGGTGGGGTATACTTACTAGTGTAGGAAATGGGATACCGAGTGTCAAAGGTACTACAATGCGGTAGCAATTCTATTGTGTCCAATTGATATATTGATATGCTAATTTAATACGTTAATCATATACATATGTTTGAAAAGTATGGAAATGAAAACACATATTCGGGGTACTCTGTAATGACAAGTTTTTTTCTATTGGAGAAGTTGTGAGTTTAGTCAAATTTTAAACTTTCGCGCTGAACACAACTCAATGGCAATCTCCCGAGAACGTGTTTTGAAGAGTATGTTATCATGTTTTTATTTTGGAATCATGGCATTTGATTTTTATTAATTTAGTATATGAGTATGCAAATTCGTGACACAAGTATAGGTACTGGATTATAAACCCGACTTAAACAAATATAAATGTTGTAAATTACATACCTGGTCTCCTAAATGGGGTTTGGGATAAAGAAGGCACACAAGTATGCATAGTTTATAACAATATATATATATATATATATATATATATATATATATATATATATATATGGTGTTACCATAAAATTTGGTCAGAGATTGTTTACCCTCGTGTCGAAATTCGACATTTTGCTTTGAGGGAAGGCCCCACTTTTTGGTGCTTTTCACTTAGGCAGCGATTCAGCTAGAAGTGTTGACTTTTGTTAAATATTTGCTGGGGCTTGGCTCTATTTTATCCTGTAGGTGAATTTTCAGGAGTACAAACCTCTTTTTGGGGCTACTCCGTGGAAGTACGAACTTTTCCTATTGGAAATGTGACTTTCTAAAGTATGAGCCCTTTGAGACCTCACAGAAAATGAACTCTAGTATCTCAGGTGCTTGGGATTAAGAAAGTTCAAAAACCAAATCAATGTTGGGTTTTCATATCCAAATTTGAAGTGGGATGTCTTGAAATGGAGGATGGGGATCTCTATTTATAGGGGTTTTGAGGGAGGTTTAGCCGATCGTCTAAAGGTTTAGGGTCGTTGATTTTTATCAAAGGGAAAGAAAAGAGTTGGATAAGATTTATGTGTCAGAAGATTTTGCCAATTGGCTATTGCTTGAGGGGACTTTGACCGATCAACTAAAGCCACTAGAGGGGTCGTTTGTTGGTCGCTTTAATAGATTAAGTAGGCTTTTGATTTTTTTAGTAATTTACACTTTGGCCCATGATACTCAGATTTCTTTTGTGCTTGACATTCGAAACTTTAGTGTACGTTTTGAAAGCTTTTTTTCTGGGATTTCTTTTGGGGTACGTGCCCAAAGTTTATTTGGAATATAACGAAGAATCCTGGAACCTTAATTGCAAATCGAGGTGTCCACACCGACATGTTGGGCTGCTCAAACCATTTTAAGCAACATAAATAAGTAATGGGTCCCAATATATTGGGTTGGGCGGGTTATGAATGGTTTTGCCCTCAATAAATAATTTATAAGGTCTAATGACAATCCAAATCATTTTTTATATTATTTCATTCGTGTTGTGAATTGTTAGGTATATATATATACACACACACACACACACACACACACACACACACTAGAGGTAATTTTGGAGGGATTTAGCCTTCAGGTCGGGGATACTGACCCCACTAAGCTCACTTAACAATAAAGGTCTCTGATTAGGCCATGTGATCATCCTAAGTTGCCAAATTTTTGCACAATTAAAATTTTGTTTTTAATTAAATCATTAATCATGTTTTTATTTTGACTCGTTCTTATAGTGGGTGTCAACTAACTGAGTTGAGGAGATAATATTGGAGTCCCTCATTTAAATGAAAATGACTATTTTCTTTGTATAAAAAATTTATTTTCCCTTATGTAAAAACATATAAATAAATTTATTATCTTATTCTATTTTCTATACTATTTTTCTTCACTTTTGTTTTTGTAATCTGGAGTATCCTAGGAGTTTTTGGATTACCCTTTGTTTCTGGTGGACGAATCTAGTCATTGAATCCAGTGATGTGTGTGTCCGAGATATTGATGACAACATACAATCGAAAATTTCACTTTTAGGACTTTGTGTTTACACAAGCCTCAACCGATAGGTTGTTCAAATATTACTTGAGATTTGACGAGGATTAGTCTAACAAATGACACGAAACAAATTCTAAAGTAGTAAAATATATTATAATATATATCTTGTTTAATCTCACCATTCTCACTACTATATGCAATAATAAGAAAAATCAACGTGGACAATAATTTTAGCAAAGGCATAAAACATAATTATTTTAGAGGCAATTTTGACAAAATATGCAAGTGTTTATTTTTCATAATTGAATTTAATATGGCTGCAAGCAACAAATTTTGTTCATCTAAATCCTATAACTAATGTTACGATTAATAGGGGATTATTAAATTTTGTCAATATTAACATTACGCACAGTTGTATTCAAAATCTATGGAAAGGTGTGTAAAATAACACTAAGATAATGTTCATCGTACGCAACTATATTATACCTGTGATATGGTAATATTATAGGTATTTATCCTGAACTCTTTTAATTAATGCCAAAATCAATATATTAAATGCTACCTCAGGTCTAACCTATCCACATATAATTTATCTCATCACCTATTTATTTATTTATTAAATACCGTGTATTAAATGTTTTTTCAATTTTAATTTGTTCACATGGAATCCTATCTTATCATGCATTTAGTTATTGAATAGGGTGGGAGCATATATATCATAATTTTTGTAAGGAAAATTGACATTTTACTGAACCTTTCAATCATTTGGGAAAAATAGGATATAATTTTTATAGGATATAAACTTTTTGTAGAATATAATTTTTATAGGATATACAGAGCAACACTAAAAAAAGTCACATCATTCATACCATCATTTTAATTTTTATAGGATATAAACTTTTCATATTAAAATTTGCACCAACGATGACAAGTATTGAAAAATTGTTGAAATACCAGATATTCCAAGATATACTTAATAGCCGAGTCTCCAATGAGAACTTTCATTTAATATATGAAATTGGGTGGGTATAAAATTTATAAATAATAGAAAAGGGATTATTTACAAAAACAAACTGATAAATAGGGTTGTAAACGGATATTCGAAAAATCGCATCAGTCCGATATTCCAAATCCGAATTTGTGAATATTTATACAAAAAAATGGAAACGGATACGAATATGGATACTCTATAAAAATATCCGAGAAAAAGGATACGGATACAGATAGTACTAGTGTCCGACACGAACAATTTGTATCCGATGCGGAGTATCCATTTTACCGAATATTCGTATCCGTCAAACTTATGTTTAAAATATTACAAATAATATTAGTATTAGTATTACTAATAAAATAATATTAAAAAATCTTAATCGTTTATTCCCTAAAACAAAGCAAACACATACTATACTCAAGACAAAAAATCCTCAAGTTATTATTTTATTGGGTATATTATAAAATGTCATGTATTATTATTATTATTATTATTATTATTATTATTATTATTATTATTATTATTATTATTATTATTATTATTTTATTGGGTATATTATCACGGAGTTACACTAAAGTTACAATACACCCTATCACACACAACATATGCATACTAAAGAACATATACTCCACTCAAAATTAAAAAAAAAATCCTCATTTCATTTCATTTCTATTTTATACAAAAAAAGATAAAAGAAACCCTCATTTCACTCCACAAAAAACCCTTATTCCTCCACCTCCCCCTCCGTCGCATCAACCCGCCGCTGCTCATCAACCCCACCACCGCTTCTCATCAACCCCTCTGCTACGCATCAACTCCGTCGCTCCTCATCCCCTCCTCCCGCAATAGAAAGTTAGAAACAACAGGTGCATACAAAATAAAAATACAAATATATATGACTGTATTTATATATTGTTCATGTGGTTTTTCATCAATTTCCTTAATTATAAATAAATGTAGGAGAGAAACAAAAAAGTAAAGAGATGGTTTTGATTGTAATGAAAGATAAATTTAACAGCAGGTATATTATATACAAAATAAAAATGTATACTTAATAAAATAAAAATATCAGTATATTTTGAAGACTGAAAGGTTCATGGGGTTATCATTCTCAATAAATTTGATTTAATCTAAAAGGTGAATATTTATATCTATTGTTATGGAATTTGTTTTACGGATTTAAACTTATATGGTTATAAAATATGGATGGCTTTAAGCCATATTATCATTATGGAATGCTGTTATTATTATGGAAGCCATAATTATTGTTGTTAGGAATTAATAATTTTGTTATATATTTATTTGGATTGGATTGGATATTTTAATAGTTATTTTTTGTGATGGCTAAACAATGTAAACGGATACGGATATTATCTGAATCCGAGGTATCCGAGCAGATATGGATATGGATAGTAGTTTTAACTATTCGGGTGGATATAAATATGGATATGGATATGGATACGTATACATATAATGCATCTAGATAATAGATACGGATAAGAAAAATATGGTATCTGATCCGTATCCATCCGTTTATCACCCCTGGTGATGGAGTTCTTGTGCGGGTATAAATTTTATAAAGACATATTGTGGGATAAATTTTTTACATATGAAATATTTCTCTATTAGTAGAAACATAGTTTTTACATATATTGTTTTTTTCATTTTTTGGGTAAAAGTAGAAATATTTCAAAACTAGATCCACCGTAGGATAAATTTTTACATCCATATTAAATAATATGTTTTACTAACAATTTAAAATAATTTATTTTGGAGATATTTGTTATTTTTCTAACTTTACCTTTGAGTGTTATTTCTTTACAAAATATATTATATTTTGAATGAGTTTTCTTCATTTGATACAATAATATGTTTAATTACTTAACTTTAAAACCTTAAAAAAAGTTTGTATCGTAATATTTTAGTTGTATATAAAGTTACTAAACATATGATATTTTTTAATTTATTTTAAGCATGCAACAAATGAAAAAAAATGAATATCAGTATAATGACTTTAAGAAAAGATATTGAATTTATAATATATACTATTTTTTTATATTTATATATTGTGCATCGCTCGTGCATCACACGAATTATATGCTAGTGATAATAATGCTATTTACTAGATGGTAATTAATTTTACATACTTAAACCATCTCGAAGCTTAATGGTATTCTTTTACATACTAGTTGTGCCCGTGAGCATTGCATGTGTGGGCGAGTCTAGATATTCAATGTGATGAGATAAAGTAATGCATAAAGAGTTGTGAGTATAAAAATTGACAATGTCACTGATTAAACCTATAACAAGGAATGTAAAGCTAAAGAAGTATAAAAAGGTAATGTGGAAAAAATAATTTATTGACCAGGGCATAATAAGTTAATAAAAGAAAAAAATCATAAATCCGTACTAATGAGTCTGACTTCCCATAAAAATAAAATGAAGATGAGTAGAAATATTGTTTCAGCAAGAAAAAAGATAAAAAAAACATAGTATAAAGATAAACTATGAGACCAAAATCATCAAATATTTTGCTTTTGTCATTTATTAGTTTTTGATATTACTTCAACTTCTTCCACTTTATGAGTGACAAAACGTTCAAGCTTTCGATCTGATTCTTTAAGAGATTTTCCGTTTGATGTAGAATTTGAAGAATTTGTCAATGCACATATATAGCTTTCGAATGTACTCGGAACGCATACTCCCCTGCAGAACAAATTAACATATATTAAGATTAAGTATATGTAATGAGTATAGAATGTATAGATTTTATGTATGAAGAGAAACTGTTAATATGAATGCTATTACCTTTTATTTAGAATCGATGAAAGTTGGAATGGAGTAGCCTATGAAAGACTCTACTTCGTCAAACAATGTGATAGATTTTCTTTCGTCCTCGTCATGGACAACTAATTGAAGTAAGTACCTTATGTTTGGTTGATGAATGAGTTAGGATCATTGGATATATTTATTATGTTACTAGTTTGGAAAAGACTTTGACAGTTTTTCTTTTTACCTCATATTGTAGTTTGCATATGAGGAAACACAATTTATTCATGTTCCAATTCCATTTGCAATAGTTACTTTCGTGTTGCAGACAATGTACGCATCCTACCATGGCTTTTCTTTGTCTCTAACTTCCATAATCATAGCGATGAAAGAACAAAATAGACGGGATTACATTAATAATGTCATAAATAGTAACTTTTTCAGCATTTTATGATTTTTTGTGGAGGTGAAGCAAACTTGTCCTTTTGTGGGGATGATAATGAGGTAGACAATCTGGATTCGAAATATTAGAAATGAATGTAACTACATACGAAGGGAAATTACGAATAAATAAATAAATATCAAACCATTCTTTCAATTTTGTAGACACAATGATGTCTAAATCAAATTGAATTATAGTCTTTGAGATACTGGTCAAGCTAATATCCCCTATTAAGAATGAATTATTATTTTTTTGGATTAGTATCCGGTGTAGTTATTGTATCGGAATGAAAATAGATTAATTTTCCTTTGTAAGATGATTGTCTAGCTTGAGAAATAACTATTATAGGAAAGTCAGATGACAGGTCACTTAATTGTTGGCCCTCATTCTCTTCTAAGTCGGTCCACAAAGTAAATTTAAGTGACTAAATTTTTTAATCAATAATAACTGATAATAGTAAATAGTATGTTAATAAATAGAACCCAAGTGAGAAAAAAGAAGAATTTAATTAACCAATTATAAGAGTCGAGTAAGGATAAAAATTTGATGTAAACGTGAAGAGAACTTAAAGTGAAGAGAAAATTTTATATGTAAAAAGTACTTTGTATCTCGCAGTGTTATATTGCGCAGTTTAATTTTTGCAGAGTTTTATGCCTTTGTAATGGTCCTAATTAGTTTGACATTATTAAAAATGCCATTACTTAATTGTATCTCGTAGTCTAATTTTTGTAGAGTTTGATGACTTTGTAATGGTCCTAATTGGTTTAACATTTATTACAAATGCCATTACTTAAAAACTAAAAGAGAGAAAGAAAAGGGTTGGACACCATCTTCCACTTTCTGTAGAGACTTAAAGAGAGGCTTCTAGTCTTGCATTTATTATAGTTGATCAAACAAAGTGTTCAAGAGAGAAGTTGAATAAATATAATTATATATGTGAGTAAAATATGTACCTTTTCGGTATAGTGGATGAGCCTTTTAACAGCTAGAGATATTGCAACGATAACGAAACATACCCCGATCGCAACCCATGTAGATGTGAACTCTAACGTTTCCCCTCCTTCTTCCCCCATATAAATGTCAATTCTCTCTCTTTTTAACAAACACACACTATTATCACTATTATGTAGTGAAAAAAGAATATGCAAAAGGCAGAGTTATAAATTTATCAAGCCATCAGTGTTCGTAAGCGAAACGACTGCAAAAAAATTATTACTATTAATAACGGACCACACACTATTATCACTGTTGTGTTGGTGTTTATGGTTGTTACGGTATTTTTTGTCCTATCTTTTTGTGTTAATTTTAACCTTATTTTCTAGTGATTATAAAAGTACCTTACCTTTGTTAAAGCATTTTAGGGAACATTAAACCGTTCAATTGTAAATGTGGAAGATGAAGTGTTGTACGGGTGTATCCGGATGCTCATGATATGAAACAAATAAGGGCACATATGGGATAATATAATCGAAAGGTATTACGGGATTTATAAACAGTTTGAGGGTATTTTGGTTGTTAGACCATTATACTCATACTCCCCTCTTTTAGGTACTAGTGATAAGGTGTTAAATCAAGATCCCCGTAATACCCGTGTGTTCGAGGACATTGGAATTTAAATTTTTATTGTGAAATAAATTTATTTTATTTGGAGTCTCGGATGGAAATTTAGAATGCACGATTGATCCGAGCTGGGCCGATATAGTGAAAATGAGTGCTAGGGTTATTTTTGGGTTTCAGGAGTCTTTTTAGTTATTAGGGACTCGATTAAGGGTATACGAGTCATTTTTTGTGTATTAACACTTAAGGTCAGTTTGGGTTTATTAGACTTATGAAATAAGCCAATCTCATCAAATAGAGAAAGAGGCTTAAGTGAGAAAAGAGAAAGAAGAAGAGAGATAGAGGAGAAAGTGAGAAAATTGGGAATTCTTGGCTCAAATATGCAAGTTCAAAAAGGATCCGACGCTACAACTCGAGGCAAGCGATTTAATCTTACTAAATAATGCATGCGTGTGTTCATTTCATAGTTAAATTAGTGGGTTTGTTGATTTTGGGAACTCAGGGTTTAAATGTGATTTTGGTGTAGTTTAAACCTTAAATTGTTGCTGATTATGTGATTTATGGGCATAAATTGATAGGTTGTTGTATGAGAAGGTTAGAGTTGATTTTGGGATGGATTATTGTTGAGATTTTTGAGGTTGAAGATGAATTTTGGGTATAAAATTCATAGGAGACTTTAAATGGAAACATTTAGCTGTCGTCGTAGTTGTCGAATCGATTCGCTACTAACCAGTAGTGTCAGGTCTTGTGGGCGAATCAATTCGCTGTAGTGGAGAATCCATTCACTTCAGTGGCGAATTGATTTGACTCAATGCAGATGTATCAGGTCCTTTCACCCGAATCGATTCAATTACTAGAGAATCGATTCACTATAAAGGGCTAATTGATTCGAATAATAGCGAATCGATTTGGTACTCTGTTATTTTTATGAAATTTTCCTAATTTTCATTTCATACCTTTTCACTTTGGTTTAGGGATCGTAAACCTTTTAAATTTGTCTGATAACAATGTTGGTGATATAATTTGGGATTTTGGACATCATCGGATAGTTGGGAGACATCCGGGGTAATTATAGGAGTATGTTTTAGGAATTAGTACTCTGGTTCTATATTGTTGAGTCTTTCCTAGGCAAGGGAATCTATTTAGATGACGAATATGAACTAGTGTGTGTAGTTAGATATTAGGAGAAAATCATTTATGAGTATACCTTTAATCAATTGTGTAATTGAATTAAAATTTAATTTGGATGTGAAGTTGAGAAATTTACCGGCTAGTGCAATGAGTAAGATACACGGGGAGTTGGGTTTATTTTATGTGTATACGGATATGAGATGGTATGTATATGTATTTATATATCTTGTGTGTATGATATTTGTGCCTCATACCCCCTCTATTGCTATCATGGGAAGTTGCACGATGTGGGTGAATCTTCTGGCTTGAGGAGGAGGAGAGTATAGTCCCCGGGTCATAAAGTCCAATATTTTACCATGCGTGAGGTAGGGGTAAGACATCTTGGGTATGATTTATCTTTCTCTAGGTAAGGAACTATGGTCTCTTCCTCATATGGTTGAAATTAGGTTAATACCAAGTCGGTGTGAGAGTCTGACCACTGGTAACATAGGATAAAGCGAGTAAATCCTGGAAGATGGTAGCACGTAGAGACCTCATCTCGTGAGTTGATGACCGCGGGATGAGTAGTTATTTAAAATGGGTGATTTGTATGCATACTTGTTATGTTGTATTATTTCTTATTTAATAAACGAGTGAATTATTATACATGGACTTATTCAGAATGATGCGTAAATCCTTATATTATTAAATAGTGAAGGTTAATCGAAATTAACTTGGGAACTATTAGGGAGTTAAATGACAATCTTACGCAAATGTGTTATTGTGTGATTCATATACAAGCTTTGGATTACAGTAGATTTGAATTATTCAAGATAGGTCAGGTAGTTTAACTAGGATTTCTAGGACAACATTTAGGTGCGCATTATAGTTTAGGGGCGAGCCAGAATTACAAGAGAGTGCAACACTACTTTAATTATGGAGTTGCATATTCATTATTATTATGCACTTTATTTCACTTGCTAAAATATTTTCACACTCGATCCGCTTTTATCTCTTTGTATTTTCTTTTCTATCCTTGTGTATATTATTATGGTGTTCCCCTACCAGGACGCCCATATTAAGTATCATTCCAAGGTTCTTTTGGGAGCCACATCATAGGTGGATCGTTGCGGGATTTTGAAGTAGACGCATCCTATTTTTGGTATCTAGTTTAGACGCTTCAGTCACTATTCGGGCTAATGTTGCCCAAAAACTCTTATATAATTATAGTTTGTTGCATAACTGATATTGTAATGGTCTTCTAACTGATAGGTTATTTGGTTAGTTGTAATGATACTTGTATATTTTTGGTATGATGGCATATATATATATCTTGTGGGTGGAATTGTGTCGTGATTGTTTTAGATAGCTGCTGTTTGGTTTGTGTTGTTGTAGTTAAAAATGTTTTGGAACCCATTTATTAACTTTGGATGGTTTTCGTTTATATCTTTTATAAATTTTGGTTATACGACACTTGATGCTAAGAATGATCCATTTTAGATTCATGTTTATTATAGTAGAGGGTTGGCCACCCGTTATTTTAATATGCGGGGTGTCACAGATGGTATTAGAGCACGAGGTTCTAGTGTCTTAGGATCTGTATGGACTTTCTACGCTCTACCGTAGCGTTCATTAATATAGAATCCTATTACTAGTATTGTTGTATCTATAAGTACGTTGCGTTCTCTTGCTATAGTAAATTGCATTGAATATGAACTGGTGCAATTTGCTTTTGTTTGAAATGACGTCAAACAGAGATTTTTCGGCCAAGACTAAAAGTGAGAACGAAGACGAGGAGTCCCAGGTATAGTTAGGGATTATGACGGCCGAGGAGGTAGATAATATAGTGGCTAAAGCTGTTAATGCGACCATGAATACTACGTTAGGGAATTGCCAGAGCTTTGTCCCTCAATCGATAGAGAATAAGAGATATGGGGATATTGGACAGTCAAGGAAGTCACGAGATGATGGTGTTACTAGGGTGAAACAGCCTAGGCATCAAGGGAAGTCGACTAAGAGGCAACGTGCTAGAGTTTCTAAAGGTGGTAACGAAAGCTTCAGACGAAACCATTGTAGGCCCCAGTAACGGTGAAATATTCAATAAGTCCAGAGACCAAGGGATTTTACTGGGTATTATTTTCAGTGTGGGGAGGTAGGCCATAAGATAAAGGAGTGTCCACAAAGGGATAGGACACCGATACTAGTTCATCAAGCACATAAGACATCTCTAGCGCCCCTACCTCTTCCACCATTTGTTCCAGTTTTTCCTCTGCCTCGAGGACTGGGGCAATTCAGGCGTGCTTATGATATTCCTGATACAGGGTTCCCACAGATGCAACCAGTGCTACCAAATATCTATGGTAGGTTCCCTATTCATGGGTATATAACTTAGGAGTTATGGGGTGTGAAGCATTACATTCATTTGTATTACTAAATTTCTCGTGTGGCGGAACCGTGAGAATCAACTGTTAAGTTTTAATTGTGAGCATAGGCTCTTTCGTGAGTGGAGATGCATTATTTATTTCCACTTAAGGGTTGTAAATAGGATTTGGGAGAGTAGGTTATTTTATCAAACTTTGGTGCTAAGACTAGGATTGGAGACATTATTATATTGGACTAGCATTGACTAGACGAGTATGGGGAAATAGTGGATTATTTTAGGGAGGACTAGGTAGTTGACTATTCTTGGCCAAAATTATTTTTAGTGACGAGTCCGGTTCTGGGGGTGTTTATATGTTTAATAGTAGTATATCGAGGAAGGAACCTCGCATGAAGTGATGATTTCTTTGGATTTGATTTCTATAGTCTGGGAGTTTGCGAATGTTTTTGGAAAATACCAGGTTTTATGTTAAAATGAGATATTGTTTTCATTATCGATTTAGTGCCTGGAATTAGAATGATTTTGCACAAACTCTATAACATATGACTCCTTTGAAAGGGATGAGATGCTTGGAGACTAGATCCAACAGTTTTCTAAAAAGGATTTTAGTGTGTATTGGGAAGATGAGGGATGGTTCTCTTCGGTGGTATGCAGATTGTTGAGAAATGAATGAAGTGGTAGTTTGAAGCTAAGAACCGTTACCTCAAATCAATGGTTAAATTAACCGCGTATGAGGAATTATGTTACTCTTCAAGATATATTTGAGAGTGGAGTATTTCTTGTTGCGTATTAGAGAATAAGATGTCTCAAAGATCATTTTTATACGATATGGTATGTATGATTTTTCTGGTAGGATCGTTGGGAATACCCAATGTTCCAAAAAAGTTTCGGGGTGTTATGAATGGAGTGTTTTTGGGTTGTTAAGAAATTTTGTGATCATATTTATATAGGGTATTCGGTTTTATACTCAGACTAAAGGTGTGTACGCAGAGCAAATGCAGATAGTTCTGATAAAACTGAAGGATCATCGAGTATAGGTCAAGTACAAGAAGTCTAAGTTTTGGATTACGAGCGGTACAATTCTTGGATGATACTATGTCTATTAGAGGAATTTTTAATGGACCCAAGTATGGCTGTGGTAGTGGGAGAATAGGGTCAACCCACAACATCGACTAAGATTAACAGTTTTTGGGATGGAGTTCACGGAAATGGTGGGTCATTGATGAATTTGACCCTTACGTGTGTACCATTTGTTTTGGATAATTATGGTGAGTTATTTTTGATAAACTAAATATCAAGATGACTTCGGTATCGTGCAGTGTTTCCTTGTGTAAAAGTGAAGTATTTATCTTCCACTGATGCATTCCAATAGGGACGCAGAGGTGTGTTACAACAAGAGGATAGGATGATATATCGTTAGGATCACAAACATTAGTCCCACGAGTAAGGTTATTCTATATAAAATGGTATTTGATGAAATAGTTTTTTCCATGAGGATATGGAGACACTACCGCCTGGAATAGGAGCATAGTCTCTTCATGGATTACAAGTGATGTGGTACTGGATAACTCGGAACGATACCCTATGGAGTAGCGTAAATGGTGGAATTTGGGAGAGAATGTCATGTTGATATTCTAATGCCACCTGAAGAAGATCTGTGTGGTAGAAAATGAGTTAAGTCAACGACCCAGTAGAAAATTTATGGAACCGTGTAAAGTCTAGTGGAAGGATTAAGTCCAGAATGATATGGTAGTCAAGGCACGGATGGCAGTGCAACAACTGGGATGGTGATGAAGGTTACCAAAGCAGGAGTCTAAAGACTGTATATAATAATTAATTAATCGAGGAAGAGAGATCCTACCTAAATTGCCTTAAGGTTGGGTTACGCATTAGTATGAAGATAGTAGTTTTGAATGATGGGAATTTGAGGTATATGTTAGGACACTTCACGTGGGTTGTGAGTTATGATACATCCCGATAGGGGAAAGCTGCCCCCAAAGTTATGTACAGTCAGCGTCGATAGGATTGTGTGTAAAAGCGACATAGTTGAGTTGTATCTATACGTACCATTAGTCAGTTTGTGAAAGTGGATCACCAGTGCCAGACATAGTTTTTCCAACTAATTGAGATTTTGGTAAAATAGAGGTTACAGTTGAAAGGGAAAATATATATATATATATATATATATATATATATATATATATATATATATATATATATATATATATATATATATTGTTGGATTCTCATCTTGGGGCTAGTCAGTGGCGATTTTTATATACGGTGTTGTATGTGTTAGTCGAGGGGTGTGGAGTAACCAGAAGTGGAAATTTTTACGTAAGGGCAGTGTCGTTGTGGTGGGAGTCAGTCACCACAATTGATAAGTGAAATATTTTGTTTAATGCGATAATCTTAGATACAAATTGATCGCAGATTCCTTTACCCATAGTAAAGAATGGGAGGTGAATGTAGTCTCTTAGCTTACGCCGTGAGGGTCAAGTAGGAACCGATTTTGACGTAGGAATGTGGGATAAATTTTGGACCCAATGAGGTAGGTATGATTCAGAAAAGAATTCCTAAGTGGGTAAGGGACTCATAAGAAGAGTTTCCAGTTAGTCGAGAAGTAAGGCTGCGAATATTGTATACCTGCTGTTTATTGAGGTGATAGTGAGGTTGCATGAGGTATGGACTTAGTGGGAATTGGTTAATGTAGTGTTTTACCGGAGTAAGGCTATAGTTTTATGGTTAGGAAAGATGCATGTATTTGCAATAACCCAGTTAAAAAGGGTCTATCTTGTGGTGATATTTTGATGTGATGTAATGGATTATTTTATTGATTTAATTTTGAGTTTTGCAGGTTTATTGTGAGCTTAGATGTTTTAGCTCATGGTTGTTTGCGTGTAGAAGAACTCAATATTGGTGAGAGCATTATATTGATTGATACTTTGTGTTTTGGGTATAAATTATTTGATTTGTGTGTGTTTCAGGTCACATTAATAAGTGGACCCGCGGGGCCATATAAATTGATTTAAAAATCTTTATATATAACTTAATTCCTGGTCTAGCAGATCTCAATCCCCGACAGAGCTGCACAGTAGTGTATTGGGAGGGTTCCTTGTTTAGATTTCTCTTTGCGAGACCTCCCACGCATGAAAGTAGCAAATGTCGAGAGTAGAGATATATTAGACCCCAAGACATATTAAATTTACTATTCTTAGTATGATTGTAAGAATTATATTGTTGGAAATTATATTACTATTTAAAGCTAGTGGGGCGAGTTAATGATTGTGCAATTGAGAATCGGCATAGGGTGTATGGGCACCCTGGTTGGGATATTGCTTTAATGAATTCATATTTGGAAGTGGTAGAGATCAGAATAGCGATCATAGAGGTAAATTGGAGATTTGAATTTATGGGCTTATCCGAATTTCAGGGACGAAATTCTTTATAAAGAGGGGAGATTGTAATACCCGTGTATTCGAGGACATAGGAATTTAAATTTTTATGGTGAAACAAATTTATCTTATTTGGAGTCTCGGATGTAAATTTAGAATGCACGATTGATACGGGATGGGTTAAGATACTTAAAATGAGTGCCCGGGTTATTTTTGGGTTCTGGGAGTCTTTTTAGTTATTTAGGACTCGGTTAAGGGTATACGAGTCATTTGTTGTGTATTAACACTTAAGGTGAGTTTGGGTTTATTAGGCTTATGAAATAAGCCAATCTCATTAAATAAATAGAGAGGCTTAAGAAAGAAAAGAGAAAGAAGAAGAGAGAAAGGAGAAAGTTAGAAAATTGGGAATTCTTGGCTCAAATCCGCAAGTTCAACGAGGATCCATAACTACAACTCTAGGCAAGTGATTTAATCTTAATAAATAATGCACGTGTGTGTTCATTTCATGGTTAAATTAGTGGGTTTGTTGATTTTGGGAACTTAAGGTTTACATGTGATTTTGGTGTAGTTTAAACCTTAAATTGGTGTTGATTATGTGATTTATGGGCGTAAATTGATAGGGTGTTGTATGAGAAGGTTAGGGTTGATTTTGGGATGGATTATTGTTGAGAGATTTAAGGTTGAAGTTGGATTTTGGGTATAAAATTCGAAGGAGCCATTAAATGGAAACAGTTAGCTGCTGTAGCAGGGGGGAATTGCTACTAACCAATAGTGTCAGGTCTTGTGGGCAAATCGATTCATTACAGTGGCGAATCAATTCAACTCAATGCAGATGTATCAGGTCCTTTCACCTGAATCGCTTCGATTACTAGCGAATCGATTCACTATAAAGGGTGAATCGATTCGAACAGTAGCAAATCGATTCGGTGCTCTGTTATTTTTATGAAATTTATCTAATTTTCATTATATACCTTTTCACTTGGGTTTAAGGATCGTAAACCTTCTAAATTGGTGTGATAACAATGTTGGTGATATAATTTGGGATTTTGGACATTATCGGATAGTTGGGAGACATCCAGGTTTAATTATAAGAGTATGTTTGAGGAATTAGTACTTCAGTTCTATGTTGAGTCTTTCCTAGGGAAGGGAATCTATTTAGATGACGAATACGAATTAGGTGCGTGAAGTTAGATATACGGAGAAAATCATTTGTGAGTATACCTTTAATTAATTGTGGAATTGAATTAAAATTGAATTTGGATGTGAACTTGAGAAATTGACCAACTAGTGTAGTGAGTAAGATACATGGGGCGTCGAGTTTGTTTTATATGCATACGGATATGAGATGGTATGTATATGTATTTATATATCTTGTTTGTATGATATTTGTGCCTCATACTCCCTCTAGTGCTATCATGGGAAGTTACGCGATGTCGGTGAATCTTCTGGCTTTAGGAGCAGGAGAGTATAGTCCCCAAGTCATAGCGTCCAATATTTTACTGTGCGTGAGGTAGAAGTAAGACGTCTTCGGTATGATTCGTCTTGCTCTAGGTAATGAATTATGGCCGCTTCCCATACGGTTGAAATTAGGTGAATACCAAGTCGGTGTGACAGTCCGACCACTGGTAACCTGGGATAAAGCGAGTAAATCCTGGAAGATGGTAGCACGTAGAGACCTCATTTTGTGAGCTAATGACTGCGGGATGAGTAGCTATTTAAAATGGGTGATTTATACGTATACTTGTTATGTTGTATCATATCATGTTTAATAAACGAGTGAATTATTACACATGGAATTATTCAGAATGATCCGTAAATCCTTATATTATTAAATAGTGACGGTTAATCAAAATGAACTTAGGATCTATTAGGGAGTTAAATGCCAATCTTATGCAAATGTGTTATTGTGTGATTCATATACAAGCCTTGGGTTAAGGTAGGTTTGAAGAGTTAAATGATCCAAGATAGGTCGGGTAGTTTATCTAGGATTTCTAGTTCAACGTATAGGTGCACATTATAGTTGAGGAATGATCCAGAATCACAAGAGAGTGCGACACTACTTTAATTATGGAGTTGCATATTCATTATTATTATTATGCACTTTATTTCACTAGCTAAAATATTTTCACACTCGGGCTCTGACCCGCTTTTATCTCTTTGTATTTTCTTTTCTATACTTGTGTATATTATTTAGGTGTTCCCCCACCAGGACACCCATACTAAGTATCATTCCAAGGTTCTTTTGGGAGCCGCAACATAGGTGGATCGTTGCAGGATTTTGAAGTAGACGCATCATATTTTTGGTATCTAGTTTAGATGCTTCAGTCACTATTCGGGCTAATGTTGCCCAAACTTGAACTCTTGTATAATTATAGTTTGTTGCATAACTGATATTGTAATGGTCTGTTAACCGACAGCTTATTCGATTAGTTGTAATGATGCTTGTAAGTTTTTGGTATAATGGCCTGTATCTCTCTCTCTCTCTCTCTCTCTCTCTCTCTTGTGGGTGGAATTATGTCGGGATCATGTTAGATAGTTGTTGTTTGGTTTGTGTTGTGTTGTTGTAGTTAAAAACTTTTTGGCACCTGTTTATTAACTTTGGATGGTTGTCCGTTTCTATCATTTATAAATTTTGGTTATATGACAGTTGATGCTAAGAATGATCCATTTGAGATTCCTGTTTATTATACTAGGGGGCTGGCCACCCGTCATTTTAATATGCGGGGTGTCACAATCCCCCCAACAACTATGTTATGAGAATTATATATACCCTTAACATGTAATAAACATTTTAGCGCACTCTATGTGCCAATCTAAATTTCATCCAACTCAATATCTTTCCTGCATTTCAAATTTGCCACTCTCACCGAATTGGATTTAAAATTGCAAAAGTTAAATATTCTTAGTAGCCAAAAGAATGAATTCATGCTCAAAGGAGGACGTGATATTTTGTCGGTGTTGAGTTAATTAAAATTTCCTCCTTAAATTTTATCTTTCATTTTTATTTCACCACCTGAACTTTGATATATTGGATTTAATCCCGTGAATTTTTAAAACAACTTTAAGTAACACTCCAACACTTACACCATTAATTTTTTTTTACGGAAAATGGGTCATACGCTGCACTTTTCTTTTATCCTAATAGAAAACTATTTTCAATAATTCTGAAAATTAAAGAAAAATATTTAAAATAATGGAAATTACAAAAAAAAAATGTTTGGAAATTATAAAAAATATTTGAAAATCTAAAAAATATTTAAAAAAACATGGAAAATAGTAAAAAAAATATTGGTTTAAAATCCGAAATATACTAAAAAAATCTAGAAATTAAAGATTTTCGTCGAAAAATATTTTAAAAATGTGGAAAATAATTAGAATACATTTAAATTAGTCTGAAATGATGAAAAACATTTAAAATTTCTTGAAT